>CM060846.1:85670000-86270000 GCA_030762175.1 Metallyticus violacea | reverse complement strand
ACAACACCTTCGACTGAGGACTTTCCCTTGCAAGACTGAAGCAGCCGCGGAATGTTGAAGAAAGTTGCAAGTATATCCCCTGGTTTAGGAGAAGCTTGTTAGAGGGCCCTCACCCTCCTTAGTAATGGTTTGGTGAAAAGTGAGCTATGATTGTAGCATCAATTAAGTCCATTTCTGTCAAAAGAGTTTGAAGACAACCGCCATAGTATATGAAACCACTCTGCTGGAATCTGTGGTGAAGAACTTGAATGCACCTTTGTTTAAATTGGGTATTGAAGTTTATAGCAAGATTCAATCCCTCCCAACACAGCAAGGTGCTTGGGAGAAATATTCCGATTTTATTAGGGCTCAAAATTGAGCTTCCAGCAGTCGTGATTTGAACCCCTGGAATAGAAACTGTGATTAGTGCTTGAGGGAAGAACAGGCATTCTGAAGTCAGTAGTAATGACTTTCTCAATGGAGGTAGTACATGCTGCCATAGATGAAGGACCAAAGAAATGTCGGTAATATGTGAGGGAAAACGGGAAGTTATTTTGAAATATATTAGGGATATTGTATGCAGGTGGAAATATATTAAAATTTATTGTGTTACTTAATTAAAACTTTGCAACAGTATTTATGGTAAGACTAGTCTCCTCATTATTTATTTTGAAAACTAAGAATGAGCATTTAAAATGTTTTGATTCTACAATCTTTTTGCAAAGAAAAAGGGATGATTTGACATGAATTAATAGTAGTGAACTAATTTACCATATGAAACTTAAAATAATTTACATATTGTACAATTATAAATGTTCAATCATTCTATTCGTACTCTTGGCTTCCCTTTGTGGTAAGAGTACGCTTAGCAATATCCAAAAGTACGAAAAAAGAAAAAAAACGTTAAAACAGTCCTTACGGCCTGCCCCCACTAAAATATGAAAATAATATGTAATTTGTAAACTGAATCATATTTTGTGCATTGTAATTAGTATATAAATATTGTGTATATATGTATATCATAAGGTTTAACTTAAATATATGAAATGTGTTTCGACAAAAGAGAAAATTCTCTGGTGTAGCTGTTTATGGGAGTCCGGAACGGCAAGGGGGCCAATATAACCGATAGAAAAGGGACCAGTGTTATGCCACTTCTTAAAAGACTTTCCGTTGGCGAGAGTTAATAAAGCCAAGACCTTTTTAATGCGTTAGGGCAATGAACTGGTTAGCTGTTTGTGCAGTTAACTTTAAACCAAGCAGTAAGAATAATATTTTTTAACTTTCAAACTGTAGCGGGTGGCGTGCGTTGACAGGTGAATTCAAACCAGCCAATACTATATGTATTTTTTGAAATTTTAAAGCAAAGCGCGGGATTTGGGCGCGCTTGTGTGACACCAGTGTCTTAGTGAAGCCAACGATTAGTTAATCTGTATCGAATACATTAGGAGGCGTTTGCTCTTCTGGGGTATACCAGTTACTCAGTTACTTAGTTCACATACGCAGTTCGGCAACTCAGCTGTAAGAACTACACGCCGCGATACTGCTTTTAAGCCTTACATTCTACAAGGACTCAGTTCGGCAACTCAATTGATATATAAGATGGACGATCAGATCAGATAACTGCAGTTCATAGGAGCAGTTCAGGTAGTCAGATAATCAGAATCAGTTCATCTCCTTGGAAGTCGAGACAGATAATTTTATATGGGACGGAGCTAGGTTCTCTCGTGCGCAGAAAACCAGAGGACGCTACTGGCGAATAATAAATTACCATACATATTCAGATGTACTAATCGCGTGATTGTTAACGCAGTTGATATCTTCTCCTAATCCTGTTGGGCACGAGTCACAAAATAGGTAAACCAAACCCTGAGATATTGTCGTCATGAAGCGTGGGAAACGTCACCAAATCGACTAATAGTGAATCAACGATACGCCGCTACAAAATATGGCGATCAGCAACTAAATGGTATAACGTAGTACTATTGGACGGATTACAAGAAATTAATAGTAATGGCAAATGAAATCTCCAGAACCTTCATAAAGTGAACATTTTAAACCCCAGCGCTACCACTACACTAATTTTACATTACTCTCTAGGGAGCAGCACTAATACAAAGAAAACAATCACATGGTTATATACAGTAAAAAACCTTGCCATAACATAACCACAATATCATTCAGCCAAAATATTGAGCATACAAGCTCAAACTCTTGAGCTCATCAAACTCTCTTACAAAATTACAATTAAGAGAAAATTTCTTACCTGAAAATAATAGAAAAAAATTAATACAACCTTTAATAGCAACATTTTGTGATAATGCAGGAAATTATTACTCGGCCAGTCAATATTCAATATATTCAATAATAATTCGATACGTACTCTTAGCCAACTGCGCACACTTAGCCCCCTTACCTTTATGAATGTATGTTCTATGATTTCGTCTTTCACATTTTATTTAGAAATGCAGTTCTTGTATGTCATATTTTCTATTTTACCTGCAGTTCTTAAAATCATTTCAAAATTTTACATTGTATAGACAACAGATGATTTTTTGTCTCTTGCTGAATATTCATGTTTGTTGACTTATGCAGGAGCACAGGAACTTCAAATATATAAAAATATTTAAGTGCATACCTTATTTTAACATCAGGTTCTGCATGTGCGGTTCATGTGGACCCCGATGTAAGAAATGTCCATTCTCTGTGAAATGTATTGCTATTGAAGCTGAAAAAAATGTTTATTGATATTTTAAGCAATAAACAATACGAGGGGCGTTTGGAAATGATTTACAATATTAGTTTTTGTGCCTTATTAATTATGCCGCACATGAACTCTCATATACTCCCCACTAACAGTGATGCACCGTTGCCATATTCCTGTTAACTTTATTATGGCCTCAAGAAACCACTGTTTGGGAATTCTACGCAACCACCCTTCCTTGAATAGCTGCCTGAATTTCTTTGTTGTTGCCGCTATTTTTCTTCTTCTTTTCCTATTTACATCATAGAGAGCCCTTCACGTTGTCCAATAAGGCATAATCAGACGAAACAAGATTCGGTGAATATTTTGGGTGCTGCACAACAACGATTCCCATCAATGCCAACTTTGTGGTCCTAGTGTTGCTGGTGTCGTACCACGCATGTCATGTGAAGGATCACTTCCTCTTTCGCCGTTGCTGAATCCTGTGTCTAAGGCGTGTAAAGGTCTTGCAGTGTACCTCACTATTGACAGTTTCTTGAGCAAGCCAATTCATTAACAGTAGGTTTGAAGTGTCCCGAAAGACGGTGATCATATGCGATTCTCTGGACATTTCATGAATTGGACTTTCTTCTCTGCTGTGAGGTAGTGATACCATAACTCGTCACCAGGTATCAGCTTATCCAAAAATTATGGTTCTTAATTATACATTTGCAGTAGCCGACAACCAGCCTCTTGTCCTTCTGTGCTGTGTCAAGTACCGTGGAACCCAATGTGCGCAAAACTTTTTTTTATTATTATTATTCATATCGTCTTGAATAATAGTGTGCAGGGTTGGGGCCGAGACCTGTCCGACATTCTAGCTCATCAAAGGTCATGCGCCTATTGCCATAATGAATTCAAAAACAACCTCAATATTTCTGGAAGACCGCGATGGTGACGGACGACCAGTACACACATTTTTGTGTGCAGATTCCCTGTCGCTGACGAACACATTGCCCCAGCTGTAAATGACCTTCTGTATAAGGAGCTTCTTGACCACACATCGCAGTTAATTTTCTGAAGAATTTCACAAGAATCATGCATTCCTACTTTGTCCATGAAAGTCATCTTCCATCTTGTCCAAGTCAACTTGATAGCAAACGAACACTGTCCTTTTGCTACACGCTCTGCTTACAACAGTTATCTAGTGACTGCATGGTTTGCTAGTATAAGTCCACCGCCCTACAAATGGACATGCCCGTAGATTGCGCTATGTAAAACATCCTTATTCAAATAATTTTCGCATTTAATTAGACCAAGAGTTTTAATATAAAAGATAATAGAACTGCTACAAGAAAAGACAACTTCAATATAAGTACTACAAATTTATAACGACCATTTTAGCACCTCAACAATATTATAATCTTTCTTAAAGTTATTTTGAAATGAAATTACACAGCTTCTCCCAGAAAAGCAGAGAATTGCTAATTTGGAAAAGCTACACCGTCTTCATAACGGGATAGTCAGAATCTCAAACTTAACGAAAAGCACACGCTGTAAACAGATATTTTTATGTCATGACGTGTTGAACTTTTTACTGCTTTTTCCTATGTTCTGTTTAAATAAGGCGGATCCCTATGCCATTTCTAAAACATTTATTTTTCTTATTATACCAACTGTCACCTCTTCTTTATCCCTTGATGCCATAGAACGTTCATTTTCATATTCAATTAACCATTCCATTCTATTTATTTTTGATCTATAACTATTTGGTCATAGTTCACATGAATCGAATCTTTGATTATAAGAGAGCAATTTCTCTGCAACGAAGGATTGATTGCTGCAAAACTCACTCATCATGAACCTACACCTTCTCTCCCTGAATTTTTAACTTGCATTGCCTCTAACAAGGAAACATTTCGACATAACATTTGAAATTAAAATAATGCAAGATAAGGAGATAAAAACATGCAGTCCATGTGAACTATAGAGGTCATGTTGTCTAAAACTGATTAGAAATAAACACCATTGCACTTAACCCAAGAAAAGCATTCAATAAAAGAAAATATCTGAAGTTATGTTTACCTGAAAAATTTAGTTTAAAAGTATTTAAAAACTTCATTTGATGATGGGGTCCACACAGACCCCGCTTGCATTCCGTGTGTTAACTTAGGTAATTGTTTAATCTTCTGTGCATTTTCTCGTATTTAATACTTGTAACTAAATGGTATTGCCTGTTTCCTTTTGTTTTGAGTTAAAAAGTGTGATTTTTGTTAAAGCGTTTTAATTTTCGAACAACATTTTTGTTTAGGGCTTAAGGATAGCTTCTCTTGACATAACAAAGTTGTGAAACTCGATTTTTCCAGAACTTGACCCTTCGCTTATGTTCTTTCAAAGAAAGATTTTAATGTATAGCGTATTCAAAGGACATTTATTTTCAGTAAACTCGTGTGTACTGTCGAGAACTGCGGGTTATAGTCAAGCTCATAACAATAACATGCTTTATTGCAAAATCTCGATCGATATAAATAGTTATTAAAGTTTTTGTTGCGCTTGTTTTTCTGTTCTTCTTAGGCCAATTGTTCAGTAAGAGCCTTGCTGGTTACTGTCTTTAGTCCACTCGAGTTATCTTGTTATGGTTCTATCTGCGGAAAGTTAGTAGTGTCGGCACTTCTATGTGTGCTGGGTTTCAAGGAGACCCTTAGAAAAGGAGAGGCAAAGGATAACACATGAAAGAAAATGGAATGACGTAGAAACAAGTGAACGTTGACAAGCTTGTGTGTGGCCTTTAAAATACAAAGGGATTGGGGGAGTGCATAAGCCCCCGAGTTTTCCCACTCCTCTTCTTAACATAACCATCGATAATGGAGAGGCAAGGCGACTCCATACACCATTCATCCTTCATTCTCTGGCCGATGTCACCTTCATTTGAAAGGCGTGCAAGGACTGGAAAGGAGCAACCGGTCTTTTTAGTAAAGGCAAAAGGAACACTCATCACTCGGCTTTTGTTATTTCGTCTTTAGCAGCTGCCCCTTCTCTTTATGTACGCAGCCAGTCAAATCCTTTGTAGGCCCGTCAGTCACACCAGACCTTTCTTACAGATTACAAGGCAGATTGAGTGCCCTGATGTGATGTGATGTGCTTTGCTGTTGTGTGATGAAACAAACGTTGCCGACAAAGAACATTTTGTTTGCTGCAGAGGAAAGGGTTGCCTTAGACAAGACCACCTGAAATGGTAGATTGATTGCAACTTTCCAAAGAAATGCGGGGAGTCTGTTAGTTTCAGCCATTAAAATGACAAAGGAAATGGGATGGGGAAAACCTCTTTGTAAACAAGCTCTCAAAAGTTTATTATAGAAAATATTTAGCTATTATGGATGATTACACAAGGACTGCTCACCAAACACCCTGGAGAAAATCTCTGGGTCAAAGTTCAATTCCTATTGAAGCAGGCTTCCCAAGGACTTCTGCAGCAGTGAACTAAAAAGCACAGCTTTTCGAACTCATTTTTGCGCTAAATTCTTCCGGTATACTTAGACTATTAGCATCAAGAAAATAATTATATTTCATCTTTTCACTATGAACACTTAAGAGACAGAAATATTTGTACATCAATGTTAACTTTTACAGTTAATGAGCTTTTTTCTATTACCTAATAAAAGTTCTGTTGGATACTGGTCCTTTAGATACCATGAGATGCAAGGCTAATGGAATTTCAATCTTCTAAATAAATTTCTTTAGCTTTGAAAGCGGATTCACACACATAGTTCTAGCTTCATTAAAACAAAGCTATTCAAGTTAAAGTATTACTAAATTGTGGCCATCACTTTAAAAATATGCCCTTTCGTTTCAAACTGCCTAGTCTGAATGACTTATTTAATATAAATTTAATTTAACATAAACATTTCAATTTAGAAGTTGAGAGAGAAGTTTAAAACTAACGTTCATGAAATTATATCTCATCCCTAGTTACTGCACTTTCAATTTTCATATCTTTTGATGCCGAACTTTTAAAAAGAATGTAATTGCTAACACATTTTTATATCGTTGTCTGGTAACCTGGACTATTGTTGTTTGAATTTGGACGGAATGAAAATATAAGTCGTAGGACAAAAATATATTTTGAATAAAATTACAATTATTAATATTACAGTAATAGGCCTATTTCGGCTACTGTCAGTAATTTATGTACATTGTACGACATACACCATTTTGAAACAATTTATACCAAAACACAACTATTTAATTAAATGCTCATTATAGAATTTTCCGTTCTAATTTAAACAATAACACTATAGGTTGCGACACAAGGATAAATAAAAACATGACAATAGTTGCACTCTCTTTAAAATTTAAGCACTGAAAGGTAAGGATGACATTTGAAATTTCAAAGTGGTAGTTGCTGGGAATGAGAGGATGTCAATTAAAACTTATTCAACATTACTTTTAAACTTCCACCATAAGTAAATTGATGTGCGTTTTATTTGAATTAAATTTATGTTAAATGGGTATGTAGTTATTCAGATTGCAAAGTTTTGAAATGACTGCTCTGCTTATTGCCACTCCTATGTTACTATTTTATTTAATTGATTTTCTTGTACCCTCTTCTCAAGTTAATTGGAATATTTGTTTCATTCTTAAAAATATATGATAAAAAAAACGAAAACAAAATACATATGAAAAATGTTGCTCCCCAAAATCAGTATCAGTATTACTTACTACATTTCTGACAGCAAGCTCCTCAGTTACACACTCTTCTTTATTTATTCCATTAAACTCCCCAGAAGAAAATAAACAATCCCGTTATTAGGGAAATATTTAATATATAGCTAATATGTATATTTTTATAACTTTCACTGAAAATATATATTTCAATGCGTTTTTTCCGAAAACATTTTAAGGACAATGTTTGAAAATAATAGAAATCTCAAACAATTTCCCAAAGCAGAGACCTTGAAACAATGTTGTATCAGAACATTGTGAGAATGTCCTAAGGATTTGGGCGAAAATTGGAACAAACTGGAAATGAGCTCCTAAGTATTTAATCTTAAAATTTAAAAATATCACAGTGATTACACAGCTGTAATAAAACGTGATATTTTTTCGTATCAAACTGCTTAATGTTTGAGATTGGTTCCACAGGTACGAAAATATTAATAATACACCAAAGTAATCATACCGACTTATATTTTATTTTATCAACAGCAATGAAAAAAGCTCTCGTTTATATCTTTAACTTTGTGTTCTTGGTTCATATAGAAACAACTTTATCTCCATAATAGTATTTTTAAAAGTGCTAAATTCTATATAAACCATCTTCATCGCATTTCATACGTTATAAACTTCATGGTGATAAGGATAGTAAAAAGGTTGAAGCTGCAATGTCAAAAGTGTATCAAGTTTTATTTGCAGAGGTCTTGATTAGAGCTTTATTAACACCGTAAAAAAAACGCACGGTTATCAATACCGAAATGGGAATTTAACTTATACTGATAACGATAAAGTCGAACAGTTCGATAGTGCGAGAGCTATATAAACTAATCTATTTTAATCAAGTCGTGATATTTCCATTTTTTTTGGGCGAAGTTATTATTTAAGGGCAAAATGGATGTTTATAAGTAACACCTTAATGAAACAGCTCTATAATGATGTAGTAAAGATCATGGTCGTTGTGTTGATACTTTTTCAAGCAGCGTATTGTATCATTAATTTCTAACAACAGTTAATGTACAGCTAGAGTAATATGCATTTTATGCAGTAAGGAGGATGAATGTGAGAGTGAGACATATAGATTTTAATATTTTCAGTGTCATTTATGCAGATTAATGTTATTTTTGTTTCCTTCATTGAGTACTATTTTCATTTTATGGTAACTGTTTGCAAGTTGAATCGTTTGGTCGGTGTATGAGAAATTTTTAAAAAATACTTTCTTGCAACGGTGTTACGGTGAAACACAGCGCAATACGATGTTACCAAATGTAATCGGCGATTTGGAAAGTGCCATGAAAACCCCATAATGTGTAAACTGTTTTAGCTGCAGGAAAAATACCTAACACCTAAAGATGGCCATCAACAAAATTATTATCACAATTCTGGCGGCACCTGCCTGGCCGACATATGTTTTGGTGGCAACATTTTTAAATATAAACGAATGAATCTGCAAAACAGCACCTTAATTTCACTGGTAGTAAAGGAATCATCTTCTAGACTTATCCATCAGAAAGCAAATATTGCTTGCTGCACGTATAATGCACTCTCAGAAATTTTTATTGACCGTATGGTTGTGTATAAGTATAACAAAACGATATATGTATTAAAGGTGCCCAGAGTAACATTTGGTCAAAATGTTCCAGATTTCTTTTTGTTTTAAAACATTAAGAAACTAGATTCTTCTGCTCTGTGTGTGTGTGTGTGTGTGTGTGTGTGTGTGTGTGTGTGACTTTTTCACAAGAGAGAATTTTAAGTCACCATTGAAAGGTATAAATGTTGTAAAATAGTTTATGTACAATGCCCGTTTATTGCATTCTTATTTTTCTGTTTTGCATTCAAAATGTTCGACACGACTTAGTTTCTACCCCATTTTCTTCAGAGTTTTCATATCTAATCAGAAAAGACAAACTAATGAGATTGTGATATGATTTTCAGAACACTTTTACATTAATCCACATGTATAATTAATTATGAAAAATTTGTAAAAGCAGGGTTGTATGTGGAAATTTCTTCTTAGCGTCAAATTAATAAATTATGCCACGTGTGCAGCATTTAACACACTAACATATAAAATAAATACAGTTTTATGTTTCAAAATAATTAGAGATACCAACGCCTCAATATTGATCGTGTATTACAATGGGAGGGCTGCCTGCTATAAAATTGAAGAAATTTGCAATGTTTAGAAATCACTTATGCATGACTTTAAAGCTAAAATATTAGTCAAGGGTTATTTTTGAGCTGCATGCTAAGTCGTAGTGACAGAGAGGGCTTTTTGGAAAGGATGCAATGCTTATTCTTAAAATTGTAGGTATATACGTTAATTCTAAAAACCTAATATTATGAGTATTCCATTTCCAAAATCGAAGAGCTGCTAATTCAATCAAAATTTAAGTGAATTTCAATTCAGTTTCTTGTGATTTTTGCCATTCTAAAAATTGATCTTGTTTAAACATAGAACATTTAATTTCATTAAATTTGCTAAAAAAATAACACTAAATTTTATGTAAAGACAAACTCAAAGTAAAATGCTACTAAAAATTCAAGAAGTATAAAGAGCAAACTGGCAAAGGGAGAACAGAATTAAAACATTTGCTTACGCATAAAGAAACTAAATAATATTTGTCTTTATACAGTATATAACAGCTGTACTTAGGAGTACAGAGTATCACAGTTTTCTTTGCTCTACAAAACTGTAATTTGCACAATAGCACATCAATTTGTTTCAATATTTAAAACCAGTATTTGGTACAATTATGTGACATGTACACTTAAAATATTAATGTTCTTATAAAACATTCAAACAAATATACATATTCCTTTTATCATCTCTAATATGAAAATTATAATTAGGTTAAAATTTAGTATTTGGTATTTCTACTGTATGTAATTTATTAAGTGTATATTTGTGTATCCATCCTGGCATCGTGGTGTCACAAAAATATATCACAACAATGTAACAGTTTGCTTCTTAGAGTGTTCACAATTTTCACTCTCTGGAATAGTTTCATTTTGATATAATACACATTTTACATCGCGTCGTTTACAATAATTTAAAAAATAAAGCAAATATTCTCAGCTGCTTACGTCCCTAATGTATACTATGCTAAGGAGTTGCTTTTGCAAAGTTTTATTGTACTTTTTCAGTGAAATCAATTGAGTTTCTGTGATAATCAATATTTATACGCTTAAGATAATAAATGAGCTAAAATATTATAGAAAAATTAATCAACCTCAATAGTAACTTTAAAACCTTTGGTCATAGATCTGTAGTGAGCTAGTTGTCCATGAGATCGCAAAATGAATCGTTTGGAGCCATACATCTCTGAAGCTTACAACTATTTAAAAAATTAAAGCCTTTTGTGTAATTTTGTATGTATATAAAATTCAAGTATGCTCCAAAACTGATATTTTAATCCGAAAACGTTTATAGGCTATATATAGAAAAACAAGTTCTCTAAAGCAACAGGAGAGTTAACTAAGTAGCCTTTACGGGAACTACTGTGAAGTTTACGCAAATTATTATATGAATAAAAACAGCTTATTCTAAAGAAGCCAATGCTGAATAACCTACTTAGATGAAGCGATGTTCCGTTTTATTAGTCAAATTTCTTACGGAAAATTTTACTCAGCTTTTATGCCATTTTTGTGCACTATTCCTTTCTTTCTTCCTCCCTTATACTGTTCACCTAGCTGTGTCAGGATGTCTTGCCAGCTAATGCTTGGTTTCTATTGGTTTCACTCTACCCAAACTTCTAGCAAGTGAACCTTCTCACAAATGAACAGTATTTGAAAGCCATTAAGTTCATTTTGGGGAGGATTCAAACTATTTTACTTATTA
This sequence comes from Metallyticus violacea, assembly GCA_030762175.1. Classification (NCBI taxonomy): domain Eukaryota; kingdom Metazoa; phylum Arthropoda; class Insecta; order Mantodea; family Metallyticidae; genus Metallyticus; species Metallyticus violacea. The sequence continues at coordinate 86,258,790 of CM060846.1, read as the reverse complement.
TCCAAGAAGGAGATCTTATTAAATGCTTGGGGCCATGTAATTTTGTATTAATATTATATTTAATTTAATGTTCATTTATTGTGGCAATACCTTAAGACCATATTTGTTAAAATATATATTACTCATTTACGTGTTACATTATGTTGCAATTTTTAGGCTGAAAGCTACCAAATGTGTGCATTATGTTTACATTCATCAATGTTAAATAAATTATGTTAAACAAATGATTCTTGTCCCGTACTGTAGACTCACCTTTCTCTGGCCAAAAACTGCCGGATATCCTTACATTACACATCCAGGGTAAAACTTGTTCAGGTATGGGAGGTGTCGAATTTTCCATTATGCGTGATGCGTAGCAATTTAACATCACGAATCTCGCCTGATGTTTTACATTCTATAGTATTAGTATTGATAGCCTCTTAAAGTGAATGAAGATGGCAAATGTAGGATTGAAATGGTGCAAATGAGTGTACAAAATCACACTGTAACAAGCGACTACAAATCACAAATACATGAAATTAGGAAATCCAAAAATAGAACGCTCAAGAAAGTCACAGAAATATATCGTACGTTTATGTTCGGATAGCAAAAGATCAAATTACTAAGTAAATGTTCAACATGACAATAGATCGAAATCAAAACGGATTAAGAGAACAGATAAAGCGATTAAAATGCTAAAATAAAAATAGTCATTTAAATTAAGATGTGAATTTTGCAACCAATAGATTGTTTTTGTTGTAAATAGCACTAAAAATTTTAGCCCTTTATGTGCATTTTTATAAAAAAAAGGACTTTGGATGTTTTTAATATAATAGGAGCAGTAATTGCTGGACTTGTAAAAAAAGTCCAAAATATTTTGCACTTTTCTTTCTAAATAATTTAGTAATGTGAAATATGCGTTGAATGTGGGAGCGAAACCTGAAGTTTAATATAACAGGAAAAAGAAAATAGAAACATGATAAAAGAGCATTCTACTGCGCACAGAGTGTGTTACCAGGAGAGATTGACTGAAAAGTATACAAATTAAAGATTACACCCTGCTTTCATATCAGAAGAAGAATAGTTTGTATTTGGCGCGATTTCCCAAATTTTCTTCTACAATCCTTAGATTAAACAGCTTCTTAAATTAACAGATGGCAACACCACATCGTTAGAAAATGATTGTCATACGCTCTTATAAGACAGCGAACTGTGATAGAATTGCTGAATGCGGAAGTTGAAATGTTGAATCGCATCCATGAAAGATTAAATAATGTTTAGGGGATATCAGTTTCTCGCTATACAGAAGATGAAAGGTAGCCTGATGAAAAGCGAAACGGCCGGCCCGGTTACACGAAACATGTCGATGAGATCAGTTTGCTAACCGCCGGTAATGTGCTTAAGTCGTTTTTACCACGCGGGAATGTATACCTTTGTTAAAAGATGCAAAAAAAAAAAAAAAAAAAAAAAGGCTTGAATAAAATACAGATTTATTGAAAAGTGAAAAATTAATCATGAAAGTTAAGGCTATATGCCCCTTATTTAACTTTCATGTAAATTAATAGCGGGGAGGGGGGAAGAAAAGGCATTACTTTTTGACTGACCTTCTTGTTTCCAACACTCCGGCTGCTTGGCTAGAGTTCAATAAGAGGGAAGATGCTATCGTTATTGCATTTGAAAAGGCAATATTTGTTTGCTTTCAGGAATGACAAAGAGTTAGTCAAACAAAAAGTAAAGCATAAAAACTTGTGAGAGAAAGGTCCACATTTTTAAATTTTTAAAAAATGATGTTGTGAGAAAAATAATACATTTTCCTTTTTAGGAATTCCCTAAATTACAGTGGTTTTCCTTCAACAAATATATTTTTGTATAAATATTTATCTTCAGCTTCTTCTGTTATGTTCCTTCCTACATGTATCAATGTCTACTTGGTTCCCTTTCATCATTTCCCTCCTCAACAGTTCATTCCATTATTTTGCTTGATATTCTATCGGTGATTGCTTTTGTATGTTCACGCAGTATTAACTTTGTTTATCAAATTGCACACCAACAGCAATCTTTCCAACATGCGTAATTTTTATAATTTTGGATTTTTTTTATTTTATCTTTGATTTTCTTGTTGTTCTGCACCAAAAACTGTTTCTGTAACTAATAATGTTTGGCTTGTTTGTTTAATAAACATCTTTATGCCCCATAATAGAATATTCTTGCATTAATGCAGCATGGAATTTTTTAATTCTGTTTAAGATCTTCTCACTCTGTAAATTTGAATCAGGAGTTCCCTTCCATCTGATGTCATAGATTGTAGAACAATAAAGAATTTAAGTTTAGATCAAAATGTCATCTCCTCAGCTCTAATAATCCCAATAGTTAGTTCCTCATTTCTTTCATCTATACTTTACTTCTTCCTCTCCTCCACCTCTCTTACTTAAGAAAAATTATTGAGGATGTAGTGAAATTCTTATACTATCTTTGTCAACTCTTTAATTTTATTATAAACATATGATATTTACAAGCAATATGCACATCGTTTGTTTCTGTTATTTCTGTACTTTATATTCTAATGTCGTATTTTGTAACTTTCTTGTGTTTTTGCCTGGTACAATGGAAGAGAAGGCCCCATGGCTTGCCAGGGTAAATGAAAGTATTAATAAATAAATAAACAAATAGATAAAGCGGAACTCAACACGCCAATTACCTGTTTCACTTATTTTGACTAATTATGATGAAGAACTTCTATGATAAATAAACTTAAACTTATTTACATTTTTTATTTATTCTTTTTAATTATCAACCTTGCTTCACTTTCCATGTCTGATGCTAAATCCCACCTTTTTGTCATAAGGTAAAGCTTTTCGGTGATCTGGATGATTATAACTTGATTTCTGCACAAAGCAAATAATGTAAACGCTATTTCTAATCTATTGAAATTCCTATTAACTGCATGACATTTATGATCCATTTTATGCACACTTATGTCAATACATATTTTGAAGCAAACGCAAGGGAGATATACTACAGCCTTGTAATTTTCCTTTTATTTGTAAATAATTCTTTAGATAAGGAATTTCCAGCTTTAATATGTCATCTATTATTCGTGTATGCATGTTTTAAAAATTATACCATACCTTTATTTATTGAGGGTTTTTAAGCCCTACCATAATTTTTTCCTGATGACGTCATAGATTTTATCGAAGTCAAATATCACCCCTATATATTAAATCTCCATTTCTCTGAAAGAAGTCTTATCGTCAAATGTATTCAGTTGGTCCGATGATAGAACCATTGTCCAGGATACAGACACTGCTGCCTTTAAGCTCGACATTGACTCCGGAAGTAAACCTACACCAGAAATTGCTTGATCCTCCAGGCTTGGTTTGTGGCGATGGGCCATCTACGTGCCCTACATAAAATCATACATAGCTAAATTTGCCATATATTGAAAATTAGAACAAATAAGTCATCGAAAGAGAAAGCTACGAAAAAGAAGATTATATAATGGTTATTAAAGAAAGAGAACTATTTTAGCATTTAAACTAATCAATGCAATTTAATTGCACTTTATATTTAAATAAATTAATTGACAGCTGATCTAAATACATCTCTGTAAAAATCGTTCTATATTTATACATTTATTGATGTAATAGTTTATAGTCACTTTAATTAAAAAAGTTAATCATACTTAATATCGATTTCCGTTCTCTGGTGGCGCTCGCATACAGACAACTTTCCAGTTCTAGCAAACAGCAAGCAAGCCCATTAGTAGTAGTTTCCTTGTGGCACATTTTGTGAATTCAGATGTTTGAAGTTCTTATCTAGGATACTAATTAATGTTAGCTTCGTTGTTTATTGTTATTAATTTGGTCCATTTTACTGACATTTTCCCACTGCTTCTGATAAATTCTTTCTCACCACGGTGACTAATAATTTTCTTCTCGTTCCATTAAAGAAAGCGACAGGTATAGTGACAATAAGCTGCAAAGTTTAATCTTACACAGTTAAAATACGAAAAGATCCACGAACACGTTAAGATATAAATAAATATATTTAGGATAATTTTTATATAAGCATTACTATAAACTTCCTTCACTGCCATAAGACGTGTCAGGATAGTAGAACCGAAAAATCCGTTTTTATTTACAATTCCGCCTAGCCAGTTTTATTCTTTCATCTACTAAAATGTAGGGTAACTATTGTTGCAAATGAGTGCTTAAATTATTACATACTATAAACATTTGCATCAACATGAACGTTTGTCAAAAGAAATACATTACAAATCTTTCATCGCAATTTAATGGACTTGTTTCGCTGGTAAACACGTCATGAAGTTTGAAGTGTTAGGACAATAAATCTGTTGATAAATAGATTGCATATCTCTTTAAAGCTCAAATTTCAAGAACTTATTAAGTGTGCCATTGAAGTGATTTTGATTTAAAGGCTACCAATATCATACATCGCATAGTTCCTTTTATAGGCACTATAATCTGAGTTTAAATGCTGTTTTGATAAAGATTAAATAATATTTTATTCTAAAAGTGAAGAAATTATATCTATTATTTATACAGGGAAACATTTTAAAAGCTTTTTATGTGCTCTATAGACTACTGAAAATCGTTAAATATAGAATTAGAAGTGTCCGTTGTGGCCTAAAAGTAACTAATATTTTCCCGTTTCAGGGGGAAAAAGAGGCCTCTTTCCAAACCGCAAATTGAAATTATTGTCAATTCCAAACACCACCTCCTTGCTCTAGGGGTTAGCGTTGCTGGCTGCTGGCTAAAAGCCCGCAAGCGATTTCCCGTACCTGCTTAGGAATTTTCTAAGTTAGGAAGGTATGGAACTGGGTCCACTCTGCCTCGTGAGGATAATTGGGGAGCTGTCTTATGGGCAGATGGTGCTCTTTGATTTAGGGAGCCGCGTGATCACATGCCCCCCTTCAATACTGCATAAAGTCGTAAGACGGAGGTAGCGGAAGCAGAAGTCGCTGCGGCAGGCCAAAGTTCACCACTGGCTGTAGCCAATGAGAAGAAGAAGAAAGAAGAAGAACTATATTGCAAATGTGTCAAGAATTGAAACAAACACGTCTCTTAACGGAAAATACGATTCATAAGGTAGATTATCCATCGTGCACTAATAAAATCACAACTGAAAAGCCAATTGCAAGAAACGAGCGAGATTATCTATTCAATATATTTCCCATTTGTGAGCGAGTAATTAACAAAAACGTTTTATGCCTAACAATCTGTTTCCTAAAACAGTTTGAGTAAATATTGGACTTGTACAAAATAGAGAGTCATTTGAAAAGCTCTCGGAATGAAACATAAAATGATGGCGTAGGGTTTTGAAATTATCTTATTTTTCAACATATTCCGTAACACTACTCCATTTTGTTCATCGATGCTCCATCACGAAAGTCGGATTACTCCAGGCCTGCAAAATAAGTCTCAAATGATGATTTAGGCTTCTCATCAGAATAAAATTCCCTTCCTTTCCAAAAAGTTGGCATAATACGCTCCAGTGGGAAGATGATATATATCCTCAGGAAACAGATGCCATGACGTCCGGCCGATTTCACTTCTTTCGGGGTGGAGAATCACGAGACTTCCATTGTTTAGACAACCAAGATGCAACAAAGCTATATTTCAACAATAAACTGCCAATATTAAGAAATTCCTTACAAACTAAACAAAGTATCCAGCACCATAATACGAATAAACAAACGAATAATAGTCTTGGTAATGGTATTGAAAAGTATTGAAAGATTATGGTATTGAAAGATTTATAAAACAATTTAGACAAAGCGCAAAAGATAAGGTCAAAATATCAACATATTCAAAGCAAAAATATCGGAACCAAAAACAACATTACCAATAAACATAAACAACAGTCAAATTTTTCGTGTACATAAACTGTTAAAGAGAGCCGATAGAGCAAGAATTTTGGACAGGAACAAAACATCACTTGTTTGTTAATTTAAGATACATTTTACTTCGGAGGCATGGCCGATTACGAAGAAGATAACACCTCACTACTTAAAATAGGCCAGTTAAATGCACAAAGAAGTAAACTGGAATGTCAGAAGTTAAGAAAATATCAGAAGAATTAAATACGGATAATTTATGTACTCAGCAACCATATTCATTTAAAGGGAAATTAATACATTTACAAGGGTAATATACACCAGCGAGAATCCAATGGTGGAAATAATTATAAACAATGCAAACCTACAAATAGTCAGTATTACGCAATTTAATTATTCACATACTAACTGCATCGAAATTACACATAAAACAGCAAATTTATTCTTTCCAATCATTACATTTCATATAGTAACAAATTGAACCATGCCTCTCGAAAATTAAAACTATTAATAGAACATTTGGGGACACTGAAAATATAAACACGTGCGATGCAAATACAAAATCGGATTGGTGGTTTAATCGTGTCAAGGACGAAAGAGAAGAAAAATTAGAGGAACTAATACCTTAACTAAACACAACAATAAAGAATGTACCAAATAATCTTGAAAAATTTGAAGATAGAGTTGGTGCATCTGGTAGCATTGATTTAATCCTCTGTAATAATAAAATTAAGAGGAGATTTATAAACTGGACTGTGGGTCAAGACATAACTATAAGTGATCATCGCCTAATATATTTCGATTACGTCATGGGAATATTAGGCAGAGGAAACTCGTATGAAGAACGGAGATACAATTATGTACAGGCAAATTGGGAAGAGTTGAAACATATTTTCGATAACTGCAACGTAGAATACCAAGGCTATCAGTGGATCAGGAAGCAGATAACCTAACGAAGATAATAAAACAACAATTGATAAAACGGTTCCAATTATTAAAATTAAGAAATATTCGGATAAGGGATGGACCGACGCACTCCAAAAAGTTAGAAAACAAACGAGAGAATAATTTATCAAAGGACGATCATTGCAGAGGAAAGAATAAATAATTTAAGAAACGATCGACAAACAAAACAAAGATTTAAATCTTCACTGGCTGAAACTAGATATAACTCATTGAAAAATTTGCAGAAAATAATTTAAACATAAATGCTTGGGAAATACCCTATAAAATTATAATGGAAAAATTAACAAAAAAAAAACTGAAATATTAAGTACTTTAAAATCGCATAATGGGACAATGACAACCGACTGGGAAAGTTCAATCAACGTACTTCTTTTAAAAGTATTACCTAATAATGAAATGCAATCAGACATAGAAGAGAATACATTCAAAAGAATTAATATATACTAAGACTATTATAAAAACAGCCACATACCCGTTTAATATGACGGAAATAAGACTAGTTATTCAAAAATTTAAGAAAAAGAAAACTGTTGGTCCTGATGAAATAACAAACTATTTCTTAAAATGTTTGGAAGTAATTTAATACCTTTCTTGTTAAACTTCTTAATGAATGACCGGGAAGATTATCAAATTGTTGGAAGGAAGCCAAATTAATAATTTTAAATAAGGATCCTGATAACGGCCTGAAAAACCCAAAATCATACCGGCGAATTTTTTTACTGAATGAAACGGAAAAAATTTTGAACAGTAAATTTGCAAAAGAATCACTAAATATAGAACAATGATTGGAATGAGTGATAAAAAATTTGGCTTTAGAAAAGGAGAACACTCTGACGTAGTTAATACCATAACGTATGCAGATGATGTCACCTTTATAATAAAAGGAAATAATAGAAGAAAGAAGTAAAGGCTAACAACTTAACAAACTAAAACTCTGGTGCAGTAACCCAAAACTGCAAATAGCTCCAGAAAAATCAGCATACATGATTCTAAAAGAAATGTTAAAAGAAACCCAACCACAAAATATAATAATTAGGCAATGGGGCGAAAGGAAGTTAAATGTTTGGGAATATTGGACGAAAAATTATATTTCAGAAATTATACATCATTTTTCAGAACAAAATGGAAAAAATAATAACGCAATTGGCAAGGATAACTCAATTAAGATTCAATATAACACTGAAAACAATAACAATTTATCACAATAGTATATTTGCAGCTACTACTACCTATTTGCGGGAGTATGGGACCATAAAATGAAAGATGTCCTAACTAAAAGTCAATTAAGAAAACCTCAGCGGAAAATATTGTTAGGAAACATTGGCGCATAAGTACAATACCGACTATGGCTCTATTAGTAACAACGGGTATTTGGCTAATCGTTTACAAAGAAGAGCAATCTACGGGCTTAAAAAGGAAAAATTTGAGGAAGTAAGAGAAATAATTGGAAGTTATAATTATTCAATCAAAGGTGTTAAACTTACATTAAAAACCAATGTGAAGTGGGAAGACGAATGTATAATATCTTTAATAACATCAATGAGAAATTAAAATTAAAACAAACTATTCCTACTAAAGAATTAATACATGAACCACATAAAACCTATCGGAATAAAAGTAATAAATCACATAAGGATATTTGTTACTACTGCTAATGCTCTATAGCACCTAGGCTTCCTCTATTTTTTTTATCCTGTATTGACCCTTTCTATCTATCTCGGGATATTTAACACACAATAAAGAGGTAATACATAACACGAGTTGTTTCCTAATTATCAATGTGAAGTATTACAGATAATCCAGCAACCATCGCGTCCAAGTTGTTCTGTATAAAGTGGCTAAGTGTGCCTACCTTCATTTCCCCTTTTTTGCTAGTGAACGGTTATCTTAATTCTTCCTCGATATATCTTTTGTTCCTATTAAAGGAGAGTGCGGGTAATCCGTCAGGCCAATGACTCAGAGATAACTATGCAACGCGCCATCCTCCGAATTAAATGCATCAATATCCCTGATATGAGTGCCGATCAAAGTGTCCACACCCACCTCTTTTAGGGTTTATCACAAGCTCAGGATATGACGGAATGAAAGGCTGCCGTAGTAAACAAAAGCCATACGATAACGTTCACTTCCATTTTTCAAGATATTCCTACCGAAGTGAACCTGAAGTTCAGTTTAAATTTTCTGATCAAAATATAGATTCTAGGCAATTTGAGATAAAAAAGAGCAATTAAAGTTAACTTTTAGAAGAAATATAGAAATTAAGGCTGTATACCTGCAAATTGTAAACAATTTTAAAAAACCCAAATAGGTAAATTTTTTATACATAATGTCTCATTTTAACACTCATAAAGTTTTGATAACCATTTTGAAAGAATGGTACATTTTACGTTTAAAATAAATTACAATTTTTAAAGCTGGCATATGACTACCGGGAGAATTGTGAAGACTATTACAGTGAAAAATAGAGCTATTAAAGTCTAAATCACACTTACTTTATTTTTATAAGGGATTTGGTTTGTGCTTTTCAATACTTTTTTATGGTACCATAAATAGCTTCCATATGTTTGTGGCCTCTGAGTTATACTGTTTTTACTTGGGCGGATAACGGAATGCGTACTGGCTAAATAACAAACTGAATTTAGAAAAAGATACCCATAGGAAAACTTATGTACTACACACCAATTACTATAAAAACAGCGTATTTAACAAACGGAACATTTCTACTAACTGATTTGATTATATTAAAGCTTTCAACAAAGCAATAGACTTACCCTAAAAAGAAGAAGAATACCAGTACATTTGATAGAAGTAATCTAAACTTTATATGAAAGATCTAATATTAAAATTAAAGCAATATAAAAATATGTGAAAATATTATTGTGATAAATTAATGAGTGTGTCAAGGATGTTCACTTTCTATGCCACGAGTTTCCGAGAGCGTTAAGGCGCGGACTTGTGAGCGGGAGGTGTGTGGTTCGGTTCCCACTAGGACGAGTTTAGGGAGGTGCCTTAAATTTAGGCCTAGAACGCTTCCTTAAAAAGCCCCTTTCCCAATATATCATTTCATTTTATGTATCATCAGTGTCCACCGCATGTGATGCCTCAGTAGTAAAATGGGCGTTAAACAATCACCAGTGTTATTAAATTTATATATTTGACAATGTAAAGCGAAAAATAATACAATACTTTAAATTATCAATAATTTTATATGCAGGTGACAAGGCCGCAAATTCTGTACCACAGAACTTTTATAAGCTAAGCAATATCTTCTTCTTTTGCATTCATGGATAGCAGTCAGCCTGTTTCCACATCAAGAGAGACTATCATGCCATCAAGCAGTGGAAGGCGATTCCTCTCTTTCCTTTCGGTCTGTAGTTCAAAAATGTTTTGGGAAGTCTGTCATCTGACATTTTTGTATATGTGTAAACCCCATTACCTTTTAAATCATTAAGTCTATCAGATAAGTTTAAAGTCGCACTTCGTTGTTTATCTAAAATGGCCTTCCCGCTACTGAATGTGCGTCATTTCAATTTTTTCTTTGTCGCGTTATTTTCCAAATGTTACTACCATTAGGAGCATGGAATGGTCATCATCTTATAAAACTTAATCTGCTTCCATCAGTTTGTTTTACTTTTCAGTATATGTCAAATGCTACCACACATTCTATTAAACTTATTAATTTTGAAATTAGTGCCTTCATTCCTGCAACGAGACACACTGTGTCCTAAAGAATTGAAATTATTAACTTGTTCAATAATCTGTTCTTTTACAACAATTTTGCATTTTAAGCGCCGTTTTCCCAAATGTGACAATTGTTTTTGTTTTCGTTCTGTTCATTTTTATGTTTATAGGGTAACGTTTTATTTGATTTCTTGACTGCAATTTGCAATAGATCTTTGGTCTCCCTAATCAAGACCTGGTCGTCTGAAATAAAATAAAATTGAATTAAACTCCCTTGACATTGCCGAATGACATGGTCAATGTAAACATTAAAAAGTGCTGGATACATGGGACATCCTTGTTTAACCCTTGGCTTGTCCATACTGTATTTCTACCGAGTCTTTTTCAGTTTGGCGTCTCTCTTGATCATCAGTAATGAAAAGTCCCCTGGCAACGTTGTTTAATAATATTAAACAATATCATTAAAGGGCATATGTTTGATATTTCATTAGAAAACACTAAATTGTTAATTTTCTGTTTAAAACATCACATAAGAGGTAAAATGACACAAAATGGTAAAGTTAAATTTAAATTATTTAGATTATCAAATAAGAAGTCATTTTAATTATGGCCTATAAAAAGTTAAGGTTTCAAACTATGTATGGCACAATCATAAGAAGGAAAGAAACGTAAATACAAGCAATGGAAATTTTATAAAGTGATGGCAGCGTCTTCATTGCCGTAAGGACGTTAACAAAGATTATCAAATGATAAAAGAATGCAGAAAGAATTAGATATGACACATAGAGAGGAAGGTTATTAAATCCTCAAAATAAGAAAGGCAAATAAATTAAAAGATAAAATTCAGCCTATTTAACGCCATTTTAAAGTCATTTAACCATCGTTAAGAAAAAAATTCGTAACGACTATAGGCGTTGAAGCCTTAGAAATAAATGTGTACATAAGTATTATAAATATAATCTTCCTGTGCAACATGACTTTCAGGCAGTTCCGATTAGAGATCCAGAAATAAATGATAATTTGAAGTGCAAAATAAAGACTTATTAAAATAAATGCTCTTTATATAACTTTAAGTTTAAGCCCTCCAAATTTGTGAGAATGATCAACGTAACTCGATGGAATGCCCTATAGACATCTATTACTCTACTCATTCCACTCAGGGCGGACATGGTATTGAACATGTGTTTCATATTTTTTTCTGCTAACCATAGCAAGCCCTATACATTTTGTTGTTGCATCAAAGCCTATCGTAGCCTATCTGTTGCTCTACTGAATGCGTAGCGCAAAGCTTGTTCTCGCATTGGCACTAATGTGGATGAGCATGAACGAACACTTGCTTCATACACCATTGTTGTTACATAAATTTTGAGAGTTTCTGTTTCTTGTAAGGTGGTAATCATAACAATATCTTGCTTTTAAACAGTGGCCGTATATTTCTTAGTGACTCTAAAAGGAACATCCTGTATTTATCTGGTTAATCAATTAATGCCGAAAAGTATTTTCGGTGGAGGGAAGGCAGAAAACCATGGTAACATGTGATAGGTAGTAAAAAGTGGTAATGTAGAGACGTAAACATTGTCACTCGTTTAACTTCTTGTATCGTTTTAAATAAATTGTGATAAGGGTCCGACAACTAGATTATATGTACAATTATGATGTAATTGTTACATTAAGAGTGATGCTGATTCACTGCCTTTGGATCGAAGAATGCATTTTTATCAATGGTTTTTACATAAGACTCAGAGCACTAAATGTAATTGGCACTATAGCATTAATGACTGCTGGCCTTTTACAAATTGACGTCTCTATTGAGAGCTGTAACACACTTTTCCTCGGGTAAAGAAAAATCCTAGAATGTATACATGTTTACTAGTATTTGAGGAATAACAAATCAAAATGCAAAATGTCTGCCTTCGGATAAAATAAAGTTTGATGTGAAATCCGATAAATGTCTGTGTTCTCTATTTGCTTGTGCAGTTGGAACGATTCAGCTTACAAAAGTCCCCTTGAAAATATGCCTGGAAAGTAGAGGTCGCATCGAAACTCGATTAGTCATCTACTGAAAATAAATCAAATGGAAAGTGTCAATGAAGCAAAGTTTAAATTTTATTTAATTCAAATACATAGATTTTGGCTGATCGCAAGCTTGTAATTGACATGAAAATAATGAACTTGTCAATGTTAGTGGTGTTGGGTTAGCAAGATCCAGTCGTTTTTTAAAAGATGATTGTAAATAAAAATTAAAAAAAAACGCGAAGCCAGGCAGTGCAACTATTTTGTTATGAATATGGAATGAGAATTTAAATAAAATCACAATCACTTAACCCAGTGAAATAAAGAGATGAAAGCCTTACATGCGACTGTTTCGAATATGTCAAGGCAGTAAAAGTATGTCGCTACTTAAGAAGATATGGTGTCCGTATTAGGGGTGGGGGGAAGGTTTATTTTGGTGTCCCATGCAATCTCTTCCAAAATGTGTCATTTTCATTTTTTCCCTGTATACCAGCAAGTGTATATATACAGGAAATAAATTATGTATTTTTGAGCTTAAAATGTTCTGAAATACGTGCATTAGAGTGATGACTCCGAAGATAATCTTAAACCCATATTGTGGAAGAAGAAAGGGTAAGTTGCCAATAAACTGCGCTTTCCGACTTTTGTAATAAGAATTGTAAAGCGATTTTATTAAATCCACAAGTTTCAATGCCATATTTTAAAATTACTCGTCAATTTATGTTCAAAACTTTACCTCAGTTTTTATTCAGAGGGAATTCTTCTGGTCATAAATTGGGATTTTGTTGTTATTATTTAATTAATTCGTTTTCCTGTGCTCCGCTGTTGCAAGCCAGACAAACAACAAACCAAAGTAATAGCTGTGCCATTATTACTGAAACTCTGTTCTTACTGAAAAGTCCCTACTAAGTCCTGAAGCAACGTTATCAATGCCATGAATTTGAATTTGCTGTAAATAGTCATCGTCTTCCAAATAAAACAAGGAAAGGAACTGGCGGAGAACATTCCCGTCCAGAACTAAATGGACCTGCGCTGTCAGCATAACATTTACTGACACTTATGTCATTTTTTGATTCCATGGTTGAAAAGTTAAAACTCCCCATCTGACTCCAGGGATGTGTAAATATTTAGAAGCTCGCCATCCATAAGCAGATTGAGTGAAGGAAATGCCGCCATTTTTCATTACACTGGTGCGCATTACATCCAGTGGTAAACATGTGACTTGGTTTAGGGCTGGCCAAAACAGTTGTTTTTACACAACAGTTGCATACAGACAAACGTATTAACAAGCGGTTGAAAAATAACCATTACTTCTATCACAACTAGGTATCGCTACGCACTGACAAGAGGTCCAGTATATCAACGAATGCAGGCAACGGCTTTATACGTGTATAGCTTTTCAAATGTCACTTATTAGGTAGTACCAGTGAATAACGCAAAAGTAGAGCTGTGCTGCAACTAAAACTATTATTTTCTAGCAATGGTTTCTTTCTACAACTGTTGTATTCCCGAAATGGCTGCGTTGTGTTTGTCCCAGTTCTATTGTTGAGCAGATAGTGCCTTTTTTTTTTTTTTTTTTTGGTGCACAATTTGTTTGTTCCAAATGCCTTTCCCCCCTGCCCATCCTTGCTACCTGGCCACGTCAGAAGCGCTCACCGACAAAACCTTTTTCGCCATTCGTAATTAAGTTTATATGAAATTCCGGCAAGTACTGATTTAACCAATCTGATTGACGTTTACTCTGATCATTCCATTAAATGAAGAGTACTCTCCGAAATCGCAGATGGAAAAGTTGTTTTTGCCCTTGTTTTCTAAAGTGTTAGGCCTGAAATCTTCTGGAAGGATTGATTTATTTAGGGACGCTCTTTAACATCACAGGTCATCAGCGTTTCTCGGAAGGGTTAGCCCCATGACTCAGGTACAATGGAATTTTTCATATTATTGCAATGTTTGCATTGCACTGTGCTATATTGATGTTTCCTTTTGCAATCATTTTAAAATAAGAAGGACGTTTGGCTTTTGAAAACCAATGCATTAAGTATACTTGTAAATGTTAGGCAATATTACAATTTTTCATTCAATCCGCAAGTGGAAGATTTTATGAAATGCTTGCGCCCAAGTAATGTTTTTTAATTATTCATTCAAATGTTTTATATTTATTGTGGCAAGTTTCGCGGTTTTAGAATTTTTTTAAAAGAGTTACATCCTACACAAATTTCAGTTTTCAAACTGAAAAATATTTAATGATGACATTATATTTATATTTGTTTAAAAAATTATTTCACAATTGTAAATCGTTCTTCTCTCGAATTGAACACCTGCCTCTCTACGGCCACATCCTAGGGTTTTCCCTTCCATCATAGTTCAAAGGTAAAATCTTGTTCTGGTATCAGCGGGAGGGTGTCCAATTCTGAAGATAATTTTACTTTTTGAGAGTTTTTTTTCCTCATATTTTGGGTAAGACTGTTTGGCTTTATTATTTATTTTTACTCTGCCATTGTTTTTCCTTTTTAGAGATTTGCTACTTATTTTTCACAATTATATTAAATTAATTATATATATATTAGCCAAAATAATCAATATCTTATTCCGAAAAAAAAGTTTAGCATAGGATAAGGAAGGGAGGAAGAGATTCAGCATCTAACCAAAACTAATGGGCTTTATGCACTTATGCACCCAAGGAAGGCACCTTTGGAAGGAAGAGTTGATGTGAGGGAAACATCAACCTCCAAGAGCGTCGATTCATGAACATAGGCGAAGCCTGTAACATTTTCCCGATCTTAGGTTCCAGAGGCGACAGCCATCTCTATCCCCAGGCAGAAATCATCACACACACCTAGGCACAAATCCACCGCCGCGCCGTACAGCACCAGCCCTCATCGCCTTGCACTTTTGACCTTTGAACCAGAACAACGGAATAAAATATATATGCAATGAAAGAGCGAAAAATTCACGGAAAGAAAATGTCCATTCCAGCATTTCCCTCAGTTCAAACAAAATAAGTTTACTTAACTTCTTTCTTAGTGTCGTTCATTCTAAGCAGGAAACGTTTATGATTCTCCTTTTTCAGTTTTGTAAGGACATGAGTCAATATATCCGTACCAGTAATACAAATTTTGTGGATGTTCATAGCCTGTAAACGGGCTATCTGAAGTCATTGTAAGGGTGAATGCTACTGTCCCTTTGGGTGTAATACTGCCAACTAAAAAGACGTTATATGGTCTTCTAAAAACTTGCTATGCAACAGAGTTTTATAACAAATACCTTTCTTTGTTTACATGTACTATAAATTATAACTACATTCGTTTGCTTATATCGTATTTCATTCTGCATTTTGTTTTATATGTTGTATCACCTTGCTGAAATTGAATTAATATGTAGGTAAGCAGTCATACAATTATCTGATGATCGACGCGTTGGCGGGGAACTGCATCGAAAACCGATTGCCCAAGGCCAGTTGGGGAGGGCTCAGTTAATCGAACTGCTACGTTGGCCTTGAGTTTCACGCTTCTCAGCCAGTGAAAGAAACAACCCGTGTCTAATTCTAGATTAATGTTTGCTAAGAATAATACAAATCATACATTAGACCCAACCACTATATTCCACAACGATACTTTTGTAATTCGTACATCCGTAACCAGTTCCTCGTGCTGTCAGGAGATTATTTGAAGAGAAGTTCCTAGGTGATGGAGTTCCAAGTTGTAATGCGATTCATAAGTTAGCATTATCCACACACTTTCGGCAAATAACGAATAACATTCTTCAAGAGATGAATCGATTTTTTATTGATTTATTTACGGACGCTCTTTAACATATCAGGTCATCAGCGTCCCATTCAATTCAGGTGGTGAAACGGCCGACAAATTTTGATCAGAGGCCTCTCTTTCAGGCTTGAGGTTCTTTTTCGTGCCGTAAATGTACGACACGGGACCCACGGCTTTACTTCCCTTCCGAAGGAAGCCATACTTAGGATTTTTACGCCCGAAAACCCCATTGGTCTTGGCCCGGCTCGAGCCCGCGATCTTGGGTTTAGGAGGCAAGTATGGTAACCACTACACCACCAGAACCGACAAGATCAATCGAATTTCTCAAAGAGAGTTAAGAGAGATAATGTGTAATTTTATAAGCAGATGCCAGAAACATGTGGGAAATGAAAGCAGGCAGTTCCAGCATAACTTTGCATGAAATGAGTGAGTGCATATTTTTTTAAGTGCTTTAAAGTGTATTAGACGGCCGCTTTAGGGTTTTCACCGCCGGTTCTTGTGTTGTTTCCCACCTTCCTACTGTAGCCTGGCTAATCGTGAATGGTGGCTAATCGCTCGATACAGTTCCCGCCGTTGTGCTGGTCATCAGATAATTGAATAAACCGATATTTTTGCCTTACCAAAAATTTCACAATCTTGCCGATTTGGCAACTGGTTTGGTTTCTATTTCTGGTTGGGACTTTCTCAGGAGTTTTTCTAACTCTTGAAAGAACGCTGACTAACAAAGGTGCCAATGAGCTCATAACTCATAATTTATTGGCATTAACTCATAATTTGTCTTATTAACCTTTAATAATATATATGAAAAGAACCAAGCAGTTAATCTCAGAATTTGAACAACTCTCAAAAACTGCGCTTCTGGTGTCGAAGTAGTAAATAGGACTTTCCGTGAGTCTAACTCCCATCGTTTATACGTAATATGGGACACCGATAAAGCGGCAGGGGGAAATTTTTTTCTGTTCTCTGGATGTTGGCTGGTATCTCTCTGCGTCAACTCGTTTTAAAGCCAGAGGAGTTTTAATTCCATATGACGTTCTTCATCTGTCAATACCGAACGCAGCTTAACTTCGTGACAGCGGGATCAAATAGAATTAAAACTGTCAAACATATCATGGCACAGGAAAAGTGGGATAAGCAGAACTGCTGTAGCCTATTATTATGTCGGTCACAGTCGTTGACATCGCATAAAAAATACATCAAAATGTATTTTTTGAGGGGAAAGAGACAGTATTAAAAATACAACTGCAGTAAACAACATTATCCCGACATTTAGCAATGAATGTAACTTGAATTTTAGAACCGCTGTATGTTTTGGGGGAAACGTGTATTAACTAACCAGGAATGTTATGCCTCATACAGTACACCAGAGTCAATTCAACTCGTTTATCGTTTTTAATCAGGCAGGTTTTTAAGTGATGTAATTATTGTGCGGAAGTGTTGAATCATAAAGTTACTAGGCACTAGATCCTAACTGCATTTGAACAAATATACATATATAAAATAAGCAAGGGGAAGAAAGCTCTGGTTGGGTGAGTGGCCACTCTCAGTTTTAAACTAATCTTATTTCAAGATGTCAAAGTTTCTGTTACTTTAGGTTTATAATTATAGAGACATTTGTTGGAGGCCCTGTTTATTGTAACATATCGTAAACAACTTTCAGTTTTTTTATACATTCTTAAGATGGTCTTCTTTATGCTTTTGCTCCTTAAACACACACACACACACACACACACACACACACACACACACAATATATATATATATATATATATATTCTGTATTCCACTTGGGATTTTTTGCTCGAAATATATATCGATATATTGAAATGGAAAATGCGATGACAATAATCTGTACAAGTAGTTTACTTATGTATTTGTTATATTTGTAAGAGGAGTTACAGCTCATTTTGGAAGTAGTAACTTGTTTCCAAGCAGCCTGTGATGCGTAAAACACTATTCAATTTTTTTTCCAAGGCTTAATCATCTTACAATTAAGTTCGAGAAATCATTCTAGGATAGTGCACTATACCTCATTGCCGAACATCGCTGCGGTTACCTTCACAGTATTCTCTTTGGTAAGCAACGCACCTGGTCCACCCTTAAGCAATTTTGGAAGTAATTTATTGGAATGACCTTCAGAGCTTTCGTGATAAATCTCTTGATGTCATTTTCATCAAAATGTGCTTTTTAATGTTATCATTATTTTATGATAAATAACTTAGTCACTGGGGGCCAGATAGGGAGAGTATGGGGGTTTTCCAATACGGATATCACTGGTAAAAATTTCCTCACAGATAATGCGGAGTGAGTTGGTGCATTGTTAATCGGTTAGCTCCTTCGATACCATATTGCAACATCTTTCTCGTATCAAGATTTTTTTTTATTCTAATTATTTTTTTCTACGGATAATTCATATAAATAAGACAACCATCGAGGTGTATAGCAAGCGTAATATCAAACAGGATTTATATGTTAACAAATTTTCTGACATATTTGTTGAATAAAAGAGTTAATATTGTATTTGTACATGAATATTCTAATATTACTGCTCCAACTTTCTGATTATTTTGACATGTACATGGGTTTAACGTTATTTATTGTCCCTTGGAATGAATCACCATAGCAACCCACGATATTTGTTTATTTGTCTGTCAAATTAAGTGGGATCCGATTTTTGCAGCTTACATGTTATTTAGGTGAAAGTAGAAGTTCTGAGACGATTTTAAGAAATAGAGAAAAACGAGTTTCATGCTGTTATTGAATATCGACAAAAGAAAGGTTTAGCACCAAAACTATTTCATGAAAAAATGATTGGTGTACATACTAGTGAATGATGCATTACACCAAAGAGTAACAACTTTATTGCTGGATCTTAGATGTGAAAGAACAAGTTGCGAAAATGCAAAGGTGCACTGAGAATGTTGACCATGTTTATGGCCTAATCGAAGAAGATCGTCTTTGTTGCTGGCTTAGGACAGTCTTTATTGTCAGCTGAACTTTAAGACGAATTGTTTTAAAGGACTTGATATGGTTCTCAGTTTTAGTTCTCGAACATGTTGGCTATGTTATTATGGAATGTTACGATAATATTTTACTCGTAAAGGAAATTGGTTTGAAAGTAGTATTTGGTATTATTACAGTGTATAAGGATTGTCCAAATGAAAGTAAGACTTTTGAAGTAACATCGTATCTTAACTATGCAGAGCTTTGTGTTTGCTGCGGTAGGTGGCGTTGTAAGAAAGCTGACTAATATGGTCTGACGGTGCAATGTGTTGCTTATATGTTGAACTGTATACGTTCAAAACCAGAGATCGCCAAACGGGTCAGCAAAGAATAATTCAATTTTGAAGGCAGAAGTTGTTAGTGCAGCCAAAATTTATCGTCGTAGGAAAAATGTGCATGGGAATACGTGTCTCAAGCAGCACAGTGTTCAGATGGTGTGGTGAATTTCGTGATGGAGGTTTGGCACTGACGACGTACCTAAATCTGGCTAACTTCGCTTAACCATCACCGAAGAATCAATTGTAGCAGCAGACAACCTTAAAACGGAGAATCGCCGAACTCGTGGGAATGCAGAAACATTGTCATTGAGCAAGGAAGCTGTCCACGCCATTCTCCATGGACAGTTTGGTTACCACAAAGTTTGCGCGCATTTTTCTGAGGAGCTGAAGGCTCGGCAAATGGTGCTTGCTGCTGCAATACCAAAGAAGAGAGGAATCCGTTTCTTTGGTTCCGTAGTCAACCACGGACGTTCTTCGCTCAGGGCACCCATAACCACGTGACGCCCTACAAGAGACAAGGTGACTACATGTAGCGGGTATGTCACATGAGTCACTCTTACTTCCAGTATGTTTACATTTTCCAACCAATAAATTATTATAGAAACAATGATCATTTTCATTTTAGCAAACCATACATTTATTACCTTGTTGCAACTGTTTTCTCTGAAATTTTGAAGTGTTTTGGAAAGAAAAGTAAGTACTTAGGTTAGCCGTACGAGGAAAGTGAGCAGGTTATGACTGTACATATTCATTTATAAATTTTTATCATATTTTAAATTCCATTACTTTATGCCTAGCACCGTATACAATACTGACGCCACAAGTACTGGCAACATTGTGCACGTTCGACGCTTTAACAGAAAATAACTATCGTCAAAACAGGATGAATACGCACACATTGTTACAAAATAGATCACGAGTTATATTACACTGATCAATAAAATGTTTTTTTTTTTATTACCAGAGATGAAACTGTACTCATCCAATCAATATTTTCACGCTCATTTCAACCGCCACGGGTGGCCGAGGTCGTTAAGGCACGGACTCGTGAGCGGGAGGTCTGCGGTTCGAATCCCGCCAGGACCGTCCTCCCTGACTGGGGTTTTTTCCAGGTTTTCCTCAGTCTTCATAAATGGCAAATGCCGGGGAGGTGCCTAGACTTAGGCCTGGAACGCTTCCTTCCTTAAAAAAAAAAAAATATCCTTTCCCAATTTATCATTTCATCTCATGTATCATCAGTGTCCACCGCCTGTGGTGCCTCAGTAGTGAAAACGGGGTTAAACACTACTCAAAAAAAAAAAAAAAAAACGCTCATTTCAGAAATATGCTTGTTTTTCTGTTAAAAATAGATTTTAAATTACAGTTTATGCATAACTTTTATCAAAATAATTATAAATATCAGACACTGTTTTCTCAACAAACATTTTTTCACCTAAAACGCTTTAACGTAAAGTTATAAATAGCGGCCATTGCAATATTGTTTAAACTTAGCACCTGAATTCAATTTGATACAGGCCTGAAATTTTGAAATGCTTAGCATGTGATTTTCTTTTGTACACTTTATTTGAATTATTACGAAACAGCGTTCATCAATAATCTGCATTCATGGATTCTTGTGAAGAAGAGCTCGTAACGTTAATCCATTAATTTAATGTCTTGGTGAAAGCTTTCACCCAACTTATTGTTGACATCAATAGGATTAGCTGTGAAAAAATGTAAATTTGAGTGAAAGAATGAGGTTTAAGTGACAAAATTGTAGCACTCTTCTCTGTCATCAGTGGACTTAGTTTTATCCAGAACTATCATACAAAGTAATTTCAAGTTTTTTCAAGCCCTCACTTTGCTCTCCCTCAAGGTTTGTTCAAATGATTCACTCTGCATTAGCTCCTTTTATATAATCCCAATTTATTTTTGAAGATGAAACATTACCATAATTAGGGACAAATACCTAAAAACTTGAGTTTGACCTCCCAAGAGATTTCAACAAAATTTTATGTCATTCAAACGGAATATGAAGGGCTGGATGTAAACTTTTTGTTCAGTCTATCAATAGGATATGCAGGATATTATATTTCCTTAGATTATAAGTGGGTGTTTTTCCCTGGTACCTTATTACATAATGTTCTGCTATGTTTCGTCTGTCAAATAGACACAGGAAGTACCAGACTTTGTAAACCCTCTCTATGTACCCATCAACATATCAATGAATTTTAAATATCCGCAGACATACCACAGATGGAGACTGTGTTGAACAGGTCTCACTGCAGTTTCAACATTTGAGTGTACAATATTATGCTTGTTCTTTGCGGAAAACTCCCCAATATTCATTAAAAAATAGCATCTTTATGATTTCCGTGAACAGTCACGGTCATTTGAACGGCGAATGGCATTGGCAGTTTCATTTTCTGCATTCACTCCCCTAATCTCTTTGAACAAGGTTTATATATAACTTGCAAAGTCCATTCTTTTTAGTGCACAGACAAAATATAACTGCTGCAGTTTCTGAAGTGATTTTACGCATTTCTTTGTGTGAACGTAGTAAAATTTGTTGGGATGGTTAAGACATTTTCCAGGCATGATACGAGACAACCTGAAACAAAATAATATTTAATGACTGTTATTTCCCGCCACACACTATGTAGAGAACCCGCAAA
Organism: Metallyticus violacea; assembly: GCA_030762175.1. Classification (NCBI taxonomy): domain Eukaryota; kingdom Metazoa; phylum Arthropoda; class Insecta; order Mantodea; family Metallyticidae; genus Metallyticus; species Metallyticus violacea. Next base: position 86,236,596 of record CM060846.1, on the reverse strand, counting down.
TGAAGGCTTGTGATTCGTGCCTTATTCGCTCATATTATAAAATTAAAAGGTCAAAGGAAGGGTCTCCAAGTAGCAACAATTCAATAATTGCATACACAACTCGTTTAATTGAACACGTAACTGAAAGAAACAATCGCGTCGGCAGACATTCCAGTGATGCTTGTCATATACGCGAGAGGCTGCTGGTGCTCGAGAAAAATTACAAAGTAAATAAAATGTGACCAAGGAATAAATAAATAAAAAAAATTATATAACAGAAAAAAACTAAAAACAGATTTGTAATCAGCGCAGCGCTGCCGTTCTCGCAGACGAATGCGAACATTTCTTGTTGACTTGTGTTACCACGTTAACCGATAAACAGATAGAGCTAAACTGGTGAAATATTTTTACAATTTAAAAATCGGGAACTTTAAAATACTTATTGGCCCTACCGTTGCTGCAAGACATGCGTTAGGGTTTGAATAGATTCAATCACAAGCGAATACTAATTTTTTCCTTTATAATAGCGTGTCTTCAATTAATTTTCTGTTCCAGAACTGGGTTATTTTTTATTTATTTATTTATTATATTTTATTTATTTATTATATATTATATTTTACGAATGAGGTACATTAATTCCACAATGTTTTCCTAAAATTTGCCACGACACTGAGCAGTTATTTGTGTTTTTTTATAAAGTTGCAAAACTGAAATTGTTTTGTTTTTACCCATGACCTAAATAGAACAAACACATTCAAAACACCACGTTCATTAGCACTACACAGCATGTACCCTCCCACTCGATTACAGCCGCCCTGCAGCACCTACCTGGATCAGTTTGTCTTGTAAAGCTAAGTCCAAACAAATGAATGACACTATACTTTCTATTTTAATAATAAGATATCCCTGATTGTAAGACAGTGCTGAGAAGCACATCAACTTCCTAATTGGTTCTCAATTCCATAGAAAAAATATTTGATTCCACTCCACTCTTTTGTTTCCGTGATGGGACTTTAAACAGATATCCGAGTTACTATCGTGGACAGAAACTCCAAATGTCTCTACATTCCTGGGTATTAAATTCAGAAAAATATGTAATGGTATGTTTGTTCAAACACTGCAGCAACTTTATATTACTGTTAAAATATACAAACAACTTTACGTTTTTGCTTTCATTTTATCATATATATATAAAATTATAAATCATATAGCAGTAAGTTATGATAATACATTAATTTCTCAATAGTTGCAAAACACTTTATTATGGGTAACATAATATTTTACATAAAATTTCATTTTCATTTTCTAATTTTAATTTAGTAACATGATCAGTTATTTATAAAAAAAACTATATTTTTCACCCATACTGATTGAACAGCAATTACCATTAAACTGAATCTTAAAGTGCTTTTCTGGACATTTTGATCGTGGTTTAATGGTCAAATTATATTTTAGCGGCCTGAAGTTTCGTTCATCTTCAGTGGAATCAAGTAGGTCAACTTGATACTTGATTTGGCAGACATTTCGTGTTGACATACTTGGTTGATCTGAAGGTGTCCACCATAGTGTCGGGTGAAACATCAGGCCACTATAAATATAATTTGACTATTAATTAGGCCAAGGAAAAAAAAAACCTGAAAAATCATCTTAAAATTTAAACTTGCGGCCGCGAAAGTCTACGCATGCTATTAAACTATTTAGGAAATAGGAAGCAAAAGCTGAACTCATTGTTTTTAACGAAGGAGCCTACTGATATACAAGCTTCTGCGTTTCTGAAAACAATTATTTTAATAATGCAAAAAGTGCTAATATTTTTCCTATAATTTAATTTAGCTTAACGAATGTCTGTTAGCAAAATAATTTTTAGTAATCGAAGATCGAGAAATATTTATCTCATGACAACAAACACCAGTTTAAAAGCCAAATTAAATTACTTAAGAATAAAGATCAGCTTTTACAAGTTGTTCTCGCAAGATACCTGTAGAACAACTAAACATTTGAGTTTATGATAAATTTAAAAAAATACTAGAATATTTGAGGTTGTATTAATAAGTTAAGGAAAATAACGAATCGAATCAAAGACGATATGAATGAAATTGAAATAAAAGCAACTTAATATATCCGGTTATAACAGGAGTTTATTAAACCCTTATATCTTATTTATTACCTGTTTGTTGAAATCTTGTATTTTTTCAGAACAAAATTCTTAAAATTGATTCCAAACCATAGCTTTTTTGTGTTTATTGCTGTTAAATTTTCAGTAGCTTCGTTTATGTTTTTAATATTATCTGAGCTAAACCTTACCAATATTTGCTTTGTTGTTTTGTAGTGTTCGCTAATAATAAGCAGAAAACTGGGCGAATTTAATTTTTTAACACAATCGAAGTACAGGTGATAGGAATAAAACAAAGGAAGTAGGATAGAAAAGAATTTATTAATTTTTGAACACCATGCTACAATTTACTATCAGTGTAATTCCATTTTCAAGTATCATTAAAGTCCCTCCTCCTTGTTTATCTTCTTTCAAAATCAAGAATCATTACTATTATATTGCTAATGCTTATAATACGCATCCTTATACTTATACCTCTATTAACTGTTTTACTTACACTAGATGCTGTTCTTGGGCAGCTTTGTAATCAGCAGAGATATCACGCTTAAGTGAGCATCTGTCCTGCAGCTACTTCAGGTCGCGTCTACGGGATTATCTCCTGAAGTGCCCATGGGAACGGACAGCGCTTTCGAGAGGGTAAGCCTTCTATCTGCAACTGCATCGCTAAATGTACTCGATCTTTCCCTCACAAACCCCCGTGAGCCGTGTGACTCATTCAGAGTTGCTAAGGCAGTCTCCGGAATCGACAATTAAGTACACTTATAGACGTGTTGCAATGAAGCACTTCGCCTGTTAATCGTAATGCAAACACGTTGCATGATTTTATCTGTTCTCAAAGTATAAAAGGGTAAAGAAGGCGAATTTGTGCGGAGAAGTTAAGAAAATGATTTAAGTTTTTGTGTACAGCTACTCCAGGTTTTGAGAGAGGATATAGCATTTTTATTAATTGGAGAGTAACTGCGAAGTACATTCTGGTCAAAAGTCCATTTTCTGTTGTCATCTTATTATGAACTGCATTGTGTTTGTCGAAGCGTTTGCCATCCTATAATACAGTAATACTGATAACATGTAAAGTCGGCCTCACAGACCTATGGAGACGACTCGACAGCTATCGCAAAAGCAAAACGTAATCCCTTTTAATGAAAATAACACAATTTTCAAATTTTGAACATACGATAAAATATAATGCATACTTGACCTTTTTCTCAAGTTCCCGTTGATGTCTGTGCCAACAGTGGTTTGTACCACCACTTTGTATTAAGTCCATACCACTAATGAAGGATTCTTGTTGGATATTCTACACGATAATCCGGACATACGAATAGTTCATTAAGAGTCTCGGTTTTTTTCACTGTGTTCTAAGACGTCCAGTTTTTTAAGGATCTGAAATTTCTCGCTTGGTCATTTCACAGGCTACCACATGAATACGGTTTTCTTTGTATCCTCATTTCATGGTTAAAACTTAAATTGCTGCAGCACCTGAAATCAAAAATGAGGATAGTGTCTTGCAGAAAACTGTTACTTGATTGCCAACGTGCCTGGTACAGTTTCCTTCAGATTTTTGTAAGAGTGTTAATGGTAGGATGGTGTAATTTGCGATGGAGTACAGAAAAGCGGCTGCAAGGACGAAGTAAAATAATTAACTTACTTTCACTATTTGATTTTCCTCTGTAGAAATCAAGTGTATTAAACGCTGTTACTACTCCCACGGGTGGAGTAGTAAGTCATTAAGGAGCGGACTCGTGAGCTGGAGGTCTGGAGAGCGATTCCGCCAGCATCATCTTCTTTGACTGAGACTTCTTCAGGTTTTCCTCAGTTCTCATAGATGGCAAATGCCGGGGAGACACTCTAAACCTAGTCCTGGAACATTTCTTTCCTTAAAAAAAATCCTTTCCCATTTATCATTTCATCCCATATATCACCATTGCTTACCATACTTGCCTTCTAAACCCAAGATCGCGGGTTCTAACACGGCCAGGAGCGATGGATTTTTTCGGACGTAAAAATCCTAAGTATGGCTTCCTTCGGAAGGGAAGTAAAGCCGTTGGTCCCGTGTCGTACATTTACGGCACGAAAAAGAACCTCAAGCCTGAAAGAGAGGCCTCTGAGCAAAATTTGTCGGCCGTTTCACGCCCTGAGTTGATTGGGACGCTGATGACCTGAGATGTTAAAGAGCGTCTGTAAATAAACCAATAAAAAAAAAATCACTATTGTCCACCGCCTGTGATGCCTCAATAGTAAAAACGACCGTTAATAACTAATTAAAAACAACTATGACTAACCTGGGTATATTATTCGAATGAAAACAAAAGTTAAAATTACATTACTTTATATACAAAAATTGTAAAATAAAATACTCAAATTACTTTAAGGGCCCATATTTTTGGTTTTTTTTTTTACTTCATATGAATATGTATTTTTAATATTGCCTACATTTACTAAAGCAGCTATGAATAATACATGAGGTTTGAGACACTCTGAGGTACATAATAGTGAAAGCGCACCCTGGGTTTGAATGCAGCGTAAGAGATGGACTGCATTTATTTATAGTTATCATTACTTTCTAGAGAAACATTTAACTATCCAGACTGTTACTTGCGAAGTGTTGGATACTTAATAAAATTAGATCAATCAACAAAGTTATTCGTTGTGAGGTATATAATATAAAAATACTTACAAAGTAATGACATTTGCTTTAACTACATTACTAATTACAGCTCTCTTGGCTGTTATGCGGTAATCGGTGGTGCATTTTGAGACCATGGCATAATAGCCGTTAATCACAACAGAGTTGTGATTAGTAATATCTGTAATTAGTATTATTAACGCTGTTCCTGAAAGCCTTAAAATATATTAAACTATATTGTAAACTTTGTCGCTAGTCTGAAAATAAAATATTTGCAAAGCTAGACAACAAACGAGCGAGTAAGAAAGTATGTTTATTTGAAGGAATGTTTTCTCATAAGATGTATAAATTAAACCAAATAATCATAAATCTAGTCAGGAAACAGAACAATTAAGCACAAAGCCATAAACATTGAAATCATTTTCTGGTTACACAATTGTAAAATTGTAGCAAATTTTAAGTTAGTCATGTGAATACAGACTTAGTGGATAATTTTGTATTAACATGTGGGGTCGTCCAATTATCTGAAGACGGATGAGGCGATAGGGACTGTATTGACCGATGTCATCGCTAAGGAGAACCGAGGTGGGTGGGCGTTGGGCAACAAGAGTGAGAGTCTAATAATTTCTAATGCACTTGTTATGCACTCATGCGAACTACTTTGAGAAATTAAATGTATCTCTTGAGCGGTATTATACTTAGTTCGTCTAAAGTGTGTGATACTGCTAATTCATGAATCGTTTTATGACTTGGAAGTCGAACACCTTGAAAATTCTTTGCAAATATTTTCCTAACAGTACGAGCAAACTCGGTGTGGACACAGAATCGTAAAAAAGCTCTCGTCGTGGAATATTCGTACGTGGCGTGTTCCTCCATTCTGTAGGAAGCCGGACGCAGTTGTGAGCGGCTGTTTGCTTCCTGTTAGACAGTTTTGAAATGTTCAAAATAATCGGACGACCAGCCGACTGTAAGGTCAGATAAGTGATTTGTTTTTTGAATGAGAGAAATGTTACACCAACAGACATTCGTCGCCAACTGTGTGAAGTTTATGGGGAAGCAATAATGAGTGATGGAATGGCGAGGAAGTGGTTAGACAGTTTAATGACGGTCATGAAAATGTGCATAGGGCAACCGTCTGTGGTCTCGGACGATTTTCACCAGTTTCTCTATCTGAAAAGTCCTTGTTGGAAAACATTTCAATGAACATGTTGTGAAACAAGAAATGCATACTTGGCTTTCAACACGGGAGTCATCATTCATTGACGAAGGCATACAAAAACTGGTTTTCCATTATGACAAGTGGCTCAACAACGGCGTAGACTGTGTGGAGAAGCAGAAGGTGTAAGGAAAGGAATAAAATACGTGGAAAATAATGTTCTGTTTTGTTAAAAATTAATTATCGGCACTTAGTTTAAAAACACGTCTCGTAATAATTAGGCCTAGTATTTATCATTTAACATTCTTAGCAGAATATACTATAGGATTACACACGTTGTTTTTTCATTGTTCAAACGACACTGATAATGATACGAGACTCGGGCCAACGTAGCAGTTCGGTAATTCCCGCACATCCACTCCGAATGGTATAGACTGACTGGCATTGAGCAATGGCTTATCTGCCAATAAAGTCTCCCGCCGCGGCTTCGGCAATCAGATAACTGAAGTCTAAACCTGAATTTACTACAACCCAAGGGGAAAGCAAAATAGTTAGATAATAGTTTTAAAATTCACAATGTACTACATCCTTCATCAGAGACTGCACTTTTTGTAAAATTATTTTTAGTTTGACATATGCACTTGTAAAATGTTGAGTTGAGAGCACTGTTACATTCATATTAGACATGAGAATTTCTTGCTGTTACTGAAAAACTTAAAAATTTTAGACATATTAGCTAAAATTAAAAAGGCTCATCAATAAATCATATACATTATTAAAATGGTTCTATATTACTTTAACGATTAGGAATAATTTGAAAATTTCCTTTTGAATAATTGTTAATAAATGTGGGCTTTTATTTTGCAAAATTTAATTTAGTTGTTATGAAATTCAAATTTAAGTAGAGGGAGAACAGGAAAGGCAAGTTAAACCAAAATGAGGCGGTATTTTGTATGTGAATCATAAAGCAGAAAAATGTGTTACGCCGCTGTAAAGGATAGAGTGAATCCACGAGTGTATCTTTTGGGAATCACATATTTACAGTTGTAAAATGTGACGGATATTGCAATTGCCACTTATAGGGCTTTATATGACGTTCATCTTCTGTGTAAACTGGTATCGATCTTTCTGTTGTCACCGAGCTGAAAGATTATGGTGTTACGCTCCTTGCATGGGGCAGGCGGCCAGGTGCGGCACAAACAGACAGGTGTCCGGATGTGTGCATGTCTGAATATTTTAAACGTGATGGAAGATAAGTGGATGACACTAACGCAAGCACGTTGTTTATGATCACTTGTTGTTAATGATGACAGTGATGCGCGGGCGATAGTGGCCCCTACTTATTCCTGCTCCACGGCCATCCACATTTTTAAACTATTAGCGTTATTTTATAGGTCGTATAATAATACAGAAAGCTATAATCTCACGTGTAACCACATATTACACAGACGTATAAATTATACATATGTTGAAGAACATAATGAAGGTCTAATTATGTGCTTGGGAACGAAATAATACGTTTGCTTTAATACTGCATTGTTTAACAGATAAATGACAACGTTATTTAAATTTTGTCCCATTAATGCTCGGGCATGCCTTCGGGTTGTTCGTTAGGTAATTCTTGACAGAAAAAGTTTTGAAATAATCACGAAGGTCTCCATCCATTCTCGAGGAAAATCACTATAAAGTCTGGTGCATAGAAAAGTTAATTAAAATATATTTTCTAATGCGATACGATTAGGGTATAAAAAGTCTGTTCCTAAATTCAATACTAAAAAGTCTAGTGATAGTAGAAGAGAGAAAAACATTCTTTCTTTCTTTCTTTCTTTTAAGTAGCCATAGGTTTGAGACAAATATTATATATGTGGTCACCTTCGAAAAATTAAATCAGAACTTGGAGATGTATTTAAGTATTATTAAAAGCATTGCTCAAAACCATCAATGTGCGTAATCTGTTAAAAATCGAAGCCACAATTACTTGCAGTATCTGCAAGACGCACTGCCTGCGTTATTCCAGCATATTAGGGGTCACATGGAGTATCAGCACGATGGTGCACCTCCTTACTTCTCCATTGCACTCCGAAAGTATTTGAACAGTGCATTCGGTAAGTGATGAATTGGCCGCGGTGGCCCCATTTCCGGGCCTACTTGTTCTGTTACTCTCACCCCATTGTGGTACTTAACAATTGTATCGGATGAGCAGCTCATCGCTTGTGTGCTTGCAGTGCCTGTAGCGTTTGAACTTGCAAGACAGAGTAAGATTGTAAATGATTATCGTTAAAAGTATATTCTCAGTTATATCTGAAATAATTTCCATTTATTATCCTTTACAGTTGACTACTCACCGAATTTCAAAGCTAAGGTTATTTAATAAAAAAAGTTTTGGTTTACTCTCTTGCAATATCACTAGAAACTAGTAATTAAAATTTAGGATCCCTTGGTATTTAATGTGAATCCAAAGTTTTCACTATCATTATACTTTGGAAAACATACTCTGCAAACTCAATATATAAATATTCTAGCCGGAAATGTAACATGTACATAATTTTATTATATCCTGTATGTTTCAGGCGAAAAATCACAGATGGATAAATTTTCATATGTTTATACTTCTGTCATACATTTATAACAGTTACTTCCAGTGCAAAACTAAATGTCATTTAACTTTCAACAAGTTTTGCTGTTTAAAATTTGTTATGCTCTCAGCTTACTTTATTGAGCGTTTTGTAGAACAAGTCATATACGGGTCTAATTCACTTTTTTAAAGGATAACCTATGCAATCCTTTATTTCCTTAACTTTTACTTAGGAAAGTAAAACGGAATAAATCACGGATGAAAAATAAAACAAACACATACAAAAGAAATATTATCAATTTGTGCTGTATATCAAAATTACAGATATTTTTTACTAAAAGATAGTCTGGAAAACCAATATATTAAATGACAATTTTTACAAGACTCACACATTAATAAAAATTACAGTTACTTACATTAAGCAACTAGGGGAGACAAGAAACAATTGTTATATATAATAAATATAAAATAAATTGCAACTTAAATATTGCAAATAAAATAAATTAATGTAGTAATTACTCCTATTAAATAAAAACAAACCGATTTCATCTTATTATGTAGCCTTTATAGCAGTATCTGAGTTCTTCTTTATTTGAATGTTTCACTTGTGTATATTTTATTCTAATATGCAGCACATATGTGTCATTTCATCTGACCAAACCTTTACAAAAGTTTAAGTATATAGCTAAAAATCTATTCCTAAACAGTTCTCTTATGTATTTACACCCTTCCTTTCATTTTCTATTTTATTTCTTTGCAGTTTTCAAGAGCTAAAATTTGACTTCAAGAATATCAGTTTGCGCCAAACTAAATGTGCCGAAAATATAAATAATTATGTTGCTTTATTGAATCATTAAGTATTATTTCGATGTTTTTACACAACTGCTGTAAGAATGCCCTCCGGAATGGATGCAGAGCAGCAAAGCGTTTATATTCAAAGCTGACCAGTTATGCATATATGCCTTTTTCCACAGGCGGCTGTTAAGTGAGAGCTTCACTAAAACAGCGATGCGATTTTACCATTTTATTTTCTAAACAAAATTACTAACTGTTGTATTCTGAGTGACAGAATACAAAATACTCGTTACTGATTTAAAAGGCTATAAATCAGACTGTAGATAATTTTATTCCTAAAAACCCCTCTCCATGAAACTTAAGAATCACTTTGCTTAAGCTCTGAGCTTTGCAAGATGATATTCAAATCTCTCTGTCAGGTTGAGTGAACAGAATTGGATTCGACGTCTTTGGGCCTGAAAGCCTTCTCAGATAAGGAAAAACTCACGTGGAAATTTCGTGTGAAATCAACTCCCTACTTTTAGATTTGGAAGAAAGTTTGATTTTAAAAGTAGCGTAAGCAAACAGTGCTATGTTAACTATATCAGAAGAACAAGGACATCATCACTGCATTAAGTATTAAAATGTTTAGGTTTGTCATATACCTTGGGAAAATGTTTTTCCTTTTAGTATTACTGCTCATATTTCTGCGCCACTGTGTGACACGTAGATTAATATAGCAGAAGAGCGTGCTGGATGCTGGACAATATACACAGAAGCAGAGACTTGTTTGCACCAACCTCTTCTTCCCTCGCCTGGCTGTCGGGTTCCTTCTTTATAAATCCCTAATCACGGCCTGTCAGATGCTTTCAAAAGAAGGGCCAGCCTCGCTGTCACTCTGGGATTAAATTTTCTTTTCAGCGCGAATAATGCATGACCGAAAGGCCGATGGGAGAGAAATTGCGACAGGCGAGAAAAGAAGAGGCAGGAAGGCAGCTCATTATTTTTTACTATTTTCTTCTTCGTATTCTTCTCCTGTGCTTTCTTTATGTTCCCATCCTCCCAATAATATGACCCTCGTATTATCGGCACTCTTTGGAAGCAAATCTTTCTGCCTCATCCTCCGGGACATCTTCCTTTCTTGTTCTCTTTCTTGTTCAGCTAATAGCTAATCTAGCACCCAACCTTAGGTTTGTATGACACAACGATTCATTTCCAGCTAGAGCCTTATTTAACAAGTTCGTTTTGGAAGGCGATTTTTATCTCTCTATTCAGCAGAGGTGTCAAGTGACAGGCAAATCTGTCACATTTGTTCCGAGCCTTCTGCGATGGGAAAGACAGTAAAGCATCGCAGTAAGTTATTACTTTAAACGTAGACTGCTCTCACGCCAGAGTTAAGGTTCATAAATCAGAAGCGAAAATAGAAGATTTTTTGGAAAATCTGTTCCAATCTATAGCTTTTTCTCAGCCGATTGCTCTTGAATCACAGGTTTTTAACTCGATTTCAACGGAGAAAGTAATCCGGTTAAGGTTTCTTTCGGATTTCTTTCTTTTTTATTTTTTCAGTTTAAGAAGGAAAATAGTAGATATATATATACCAATCGTGACACTATTAATTTTCTTAATTATCGTCCTGAAGTCATTTGGTTGATTGGAAAGTAAAGGAAACTGTTCCTTTTTCACTAAAGTTTGGTGAAAATGGAAGTTTTTGGCAATTGCATATCATTTATCAGAGAAGGTAACTGGGTAGTAAAGCATTTATATATATAAATATAATTTTAAATTGGTGCTCATTAAAATTCTAAATTTTTTTATTTATATATGTTGTTCTCATTTTTAAAGTAAAAAAAAATGGCTACAGACAAATGATCAATATTAGATATGTGAGGAATATTAGAAAAAAAATAACTTTGTTTTTAGAACTTTCTGAGAATGTAGTGAAGTGCAGTAATGAAAGAAAATAAACAAGTTATAATCATTGTTTTCCTTACATTTTGCATGTACAAGTAACTAGATACGAACGACGACTGTTTGTGTGCAAGCACTAATACAAGAGCAGTATTTTTAAAATTTTATTGCGATAACTGTCATCGACAGATCGAAAATTTCCCGCATTAGAAAATGATGTGGGAATTAAAACAATCAGAACTATCAGTGTCTTAGTTGAGAATTTTAGAGAAAGTCAGAAAGGAGAAAAGGAAAAAGTGAAAGAATAGGAAAAGACGTCAAACCCAATTCTGTTCACTCAACCTCCCAGAAAGAGTTGAATGTTAACTTGCTAAGTTTAGAGCACAAGCGAAGTGTTTGAACCTGAAGTATCTTTTCAGGTAAGGAAAACTCAAGCAGAAATTTCGCCTGAAATCAAGTACCTACACTGCCATATTAACTTATATTAGAAAAACGAAGACAATGAAAGGAATCTCATCACTGCATTTTATATTAATGTGCTTTAGGTTTGTCATATACATTAGGAAAATAGTTTTTCTTTTAGTATTATTGGTCACATTCTCCGCCACTATTAAAGCAATTGAAGCAATTAACTCTACATTGGAAGTTTCAGGTGAGCTTAATATGCTTTCTCAGGCAAGCCAAGAGTGTAAACTTTGAGCATAAAACCCTGTCTTATCACTGCATAAAATAAAGAAAATGTCCTTAATTCTTCCTGTTCAGTGCAATTCGTTTAGTTGGTGTGAATAAATAAATGAAAAATGCTTTTATCTCAATTACATGCATGTACCCGATTTTATTTTTATAGTTCACTTTTATTACATGGATAACTAACTTTAGAAGAAAAATGTTCTGGACCCTTGAGATTTCATTTAAGCCATAGTACTTTCTTTAGCCACAGGTTCAAATGAAGAAGATCGTGAGATAGCCATATACTTTTATTTCATTTAGGGCTGCACCCATTAACTGCTCACTACAACAGCAAATAAAATTAGAGGATAGAAGTATGAGATTTTTATTCAACACTTATGTGCCAGGTTCAGCCATTGCTACTTCCAATATACTAAATATTGTAGAACAATATCACCGTTTTCCAAATTATCCTTCTACCATTTAAATGTGGAGGAAATGATATGAAACAAATAGCAATTTGGTTCTGCTTAACTCCTGCTCTTAAAACGGTATATTGTAATACATAGTATGCATTAATACAAGTCCTGCCGCCTGAGCACTGTACATATCACCCGTTTGAGCTAGCTTTACCAGTGGCGAACTCCATAACTAACTACCTACGTCGTACTCCGTAAAGTCACTGCGAAAATTTCGATTCATTGAACCAAGCCCTTGATTACGATGTACTCGGCGCGTTAAACCGACAAAGGATTATGTATATATATATATATATATATATATATATATATATATATATATTTTAACACGTTATAATTGTAACATTTTACGAAACTATGCTAGGCTTTCGACCCCATGCTCGACACGGTTCTTGCTGTCACCTTCGTCAACAACATCGCTGGCATCGTTACACTACCCCGAGAGGTAAAGTTTGACCAAACAAGTAACAAACAGGGAATGCCGCTCTATTCAGAGATTCGATATCTACATTTTTAACATTTATACATAAGGAAAAAACCGGAAGTTAGCCAGCTGACTGAATACTTGGGCTTTGCTACTGCATACAAATATTTTCCAAAGAAAAAAATTTTTTTTTTTTTTTTGGTCCTGGTGGTGTAATGGTTACCATACTTGCCTACTATACCCAAGATCGCGGGTTCGAACCCGGCCAGGACCGATGGATTTTTTCGGGGGTAAAAATCCTAAGTATGGCTTCCTTCGGAAGGGAAGTAAAGCCGTGGGTCCCGTGTCGTACATTTACAGCCTGAAAGAGAGGCCTCTGAGCAAAATTTGTCGGCCGTTTCACGCCCTGAGTGGAATGGGACGCTGATAACCTGCGATGTTAAAGAGCGTCCATAAATCAATCAATCAATCAAAAAAAATTCCTGTCTTCAAAGGAAAAATGTTCCAATCTTTTGCATGTTTAATATGCAGTAAAAAGGAAGTTTAACTGCTGTTCTTTATTTGTGTATTCTGAAATATTCAACTTAAGATAATATGATTATATACACATATTTTCGAAATGCTTTCATCTAAATTTGTTCATGCAGTACAACATAGATAACGGCCCTCAAGACTGAGAACTGTAACCTTTTCGTTATTTCTACCTTGACTTGAGGGATATGAAAGTATTTGATTCTTTCTTTTAATGTAAACTAGGCTGAAAAAATGATGCTTGTTGTTTTATTCTCTTGAGGTGCAAACATAAATCCAGATTTATTCAGCATTGTGTAAAGGAAAGTATTTTAAATTGGTCCACGATCTCAAATGGTCACCGCAAACTTCGGATAGCTGCCTTATTTTCTAACAAGGAGACATTGCCAAATTGATGTCATGGAATCAAACAGGAAATTTTTGTGACATTTTGAAAATTGAAATACAAGAGTGTCATTTTTTTTCTTCCACAGGTCCTGGATCATATGGGGAAAATACAATAAAAGGAACACATGTCTCTCTTCCCAGAAGTAAAGAGGAATCACTCTGTTCTGAAGGGTTTCGATTGTCGCCAATTTCCTCTAAGTCACGTATGGAAGTTCAATGAAGAACGGACTTGAAGTACTGAAGGTTCAGAAATTGTATTATTGTCAATGTTACAATATTTCCTATATAATATTTAGCATGGTGTACAAGACCACCACCGCTTATGCAAAATCCAAGAACAAACAAGAATATAATAGCAGCGCTGATTGTAAGTGACCCAGTCAGTGGGATATGTGTGCAAGAGTGTACTACATGACACAGACGAGAGCAACATAAAAAATCGGTTTGGGCGCATGTAAAAGAAAAACGAAAAAGAGAAAATTACGTTACTTTACACCTTTTTCCTTCCTAAAATATTTAAAATTGTGGTTAAAATGAAAGGATATACTGCTGTGAGCAAATTGCGTAAAAAAAAAAAAAGGAAAAAAATTAATTACTTTCGGCCGAATTTGATGTATATTTCCATTTTCAACACACTTTCCATACAAAAATTCCCGTTTTGATCTGTGAAATTGGTCTATCTCCTTGTAGGAAGTTTTTGCTTTGTTTAAATTTCAATTGTTATGAACCATTCTGTTCTTCAATGATGAGCAAAATATTCAGTATATCTGACAATGGTGTGTGCTTTATTGAGATTTGAAGTTCAATTGTACCACGCAAAATAATTGATGAAAAAATAAAAGAAAAACAAAAAAAGGGATGTACTTACATTAACACAAATAATTCCAGTTTATCTAAAAATGAAATCTGCCAAAGAGGTCGATTAATCCGATAACTTAAGCTACTAGATAAAACGTTCTCAGACATTGCTTATCATTACGAGATAATGAAAAGTTTCTGTGTTTCCCGGAGTATGAATGATATTATTTGTTAATTTTTTTTTCTGTGCGACTCAAATTTAAATGCATTTTAGCCAACTTTTCTTTTTGGAAATCACTCTGATGATTTTTAGGGAATTAATAAATGACCCCAGAAAGTATTTTATATCAATAACAAAATGCACGATATTTTAATTTGATAGACATTGTTATTAATCATCTGAATATTTACACAGTTAAAGTAATAAAATATGTTTTTAATGCTGTACGTATTATTTCGGCCCATGTTTACCTAGTTTGGTTACAAAACCATTAATATAATTGTCACTGAAGTAGCAAAAGGTAAAATCTTATAGTCTATTCACAAATCTCGTGCTTCGGTGCATGGCTCTTCTTCAGCTGAACAAACAAAGTTCTGGATATAGAAATAGATGAGCACTTCCTAGAATTGTTCAGATTTGGCTTGAACTAAACTTTTTGATAAGTCTAAATATTTCTGATCTCGATTAAAGCTGCTAAAAGGCTTCCTTTACATTTAGTGTTTTGTCTTTTGTGACTACCACGTCGCTTCTCATGAGCTCAGAGTCTGTCAGTGCCAAAAGTTACTTTTATTAACTTTCTTCTCAGAGTGAGGGAAAACTTCAGGATAGAAAATCAGCAGGTGCGAATACCGTTTCATCAAATGAAATAAACCCAAACAGCGCATACCGTGCGGTCCATTTCAAACCTGCAGGCATTCTAACGGGCCTTGCGGCATGCATTTACTGGGGAGAACTGACCGCCCCCTCACGGAAAGAAAATCAGTCACCACGACCAGTGCCATTATAACGTCTTGTTGAGAATACGGGAGTTACAGTAAATCTCTTGTTTACAATGGTGCTGTACAGTATTGAGCAACGAATATTCATTGTGGAAACTTATCTCTTAAAGAGATTATCTTACTAGAGACGTGCACATAAATTTCGACGTCATTTTCCTGGAGGTACTGTCCCTTCAAGACGGTGCGTAACCGAACTATTTAAATCGAAAAAAGGCAATTTTGACAGAGGAAAATCTTGCAGATGTTCGTGCTAAAATGCAGAGAAATACTAGGAATCCTTCACACTGACCAGCACAAGAATGCGCCATCTCAAAAATATCAGCATCTCCCGGTAAACGCGTGCCGTCCGGCCCAATAGAACTAAATGGCTCAAACCTGTTCAAACAGTTCTGCACCAACTTCTAGGTTTTAGTCGCTAGGCCACTTTATGGGTCTCTTGTAAGAAAAAAAAAGCACTGAGGTACAAATGTGTTTTCAAACGTCTGCTACTGAGACAATATTTAAATTGTAATGTAAGACCTAGGGACAAAAATTCAGCACGACTAAAAATATCCGAGTAAAGTGGTAGTTATGTAATATGTATTTAATTATGGCACCTTAAAGAACTCCATACCTGAGAAAAGATATTCTGACAAGATTACCGACCATTTCACGTCCAAGTAATACTTTAACATTATAGTGGATGTAATTTGAAGCGACGGGCTGACCACGTATCCTTCTGGCACCTGTGGGGTAGATACGCTGCTGGTCATTAAAACTGTAGCAAACACATTCCGTGTGTTCGTAATAGTCATGCGGAATTTATGTCTTCTTCTCTTTCGGCTGTTTAACGCGGCCGTGGGATCCATTACGTCTGTGTGTTCGCACTACTTCGATCCACTGTTCTCATTTGTTTCCCTGTGGACGCATTTAGTCCACCTCAAGAAACAATTACTCGGAATGACATCCCGTACTCTGAGTATGTCACAATTCTCCCTTGATAAAATTCAGACACCAGCTGGCATTGCTGTCGTATTTGTGACGAGCCACATTTTCTTTCTGAGAAAATGTTAGGTTAGTTTAACGTGTCTCTTATGGGCGTTGCAATTTGAATGGCCTTCAGTGTAAATCCAAGAGTTTCATATAGTCCATAAGGACACGAAACGGTCCTTAGGTCTAAACCTTCTAATTCGATGATGATTACATATTTGAATCCAAAAAGTGCGTAATATATCCGGTTGCTCACATGTTCAAGTAGGTGGCTCACTTGGTTAGGGTATCGATTTAAGGTCAAAGACCACAAGCTGCAGTACTATTTAGGTCAAGATGCCTAGTAGAAGTGGAACATATTTTGAAACCAAAGAACTGTGTTTGTCAATTATCACGAAAAACTTTTAACAGTGTAACTTATAACCGTTAATATTAATTCATAATTATGCAGTAGATCAAGCAGTAAATTTTATAGAAGTTGAAAGTGTAATTCGTAGTATGCACAATAGATTGTTGATTCATTAGTACTGGAGTGTGTAAATGCACCTTGACATTTAAGTCATAAGGGCGTTTGTGCACTTATAGTTTCAGATCTACCTGTTTAGTGAGCTCTAGAATCTTTCCTGCCAGTTTAGGAATTACATTCTCTAAAGCACCGTAGAGATGTTCCTTGTCCTTCTTTGCAGCCTCATCAGACTGTTGATCTAGAAGGTATGTGGGATTTATAGTAGAGTCCCATGTTTTAGGAATGCAAACTGTCCCGTAATAATCCCAATAACTTTCCTGGTTTGCTTTCTATCTCTACTCAGTGCGTCCTTATTGCATGTTGTGATAAGAATTTTAACTTTCTTGTTCATTTCGGTCCATTGATATACTGCAGCTGTAGCAGTTTGCTTGTTAATGCCGCAGAAGGGTTTAGTCTGTGAAGTTAATTTCAGTTTCCTCTTTAGCCAGTTTTATCTACCGCCTCATTGTCTTCTATATTCTGATGTCCAGACACTCAACAGTTCTAGTTGATTCTTTGTGGAATGAAAACTTGTAGACATTCTCCCACATATCTAGAGTTGATTTGACGAGATTTAAGTGCACTAAGTGCAGCTTGGCTGTATGGAAAGATGTATATATATATTTATTAATACACTTTCTCTTCCCGTGGAAGTTAAAACTGGTCACAAGGGTAATTATTTCTGTCTGATAAATTGTAACAGAATTCCCAAGACTTATAGCGATTTATGTTTTGGAGATAATCAATAAAACCCAACTAGTGAAGAGTTTCGTACTCTTGAGGTCTTATGAATGGTTGGGTAAAGTTGTGCTTCAGAAATGCAGCCAGATTTGATGTAAAGCACTGTGTTAGGCAATATTGTGTATCATCCAGTGTTACGAAGCCTTTCTCTCTAATTGCCTACAGTTTTATTTCTATATACTGTTAATCTGGCCTGTGATTTAATATATAGGTTTATGAGAGGAATTCCAAGTAAGTGTGCACACTTGGAAACTTTCGAAGAAAATGAGAAGTAGAGTGCGCCCAAAGTTAAACGATAACAATTATGAGGATGGTGATTTGTTTTATTTACGAACGCTCTTTAACATCTCAGATAATCAGCGTCCCTTCAATTCAGGGCGTGAACCGGCCGATAAATTTTGCTCAGAGGCCTCTTCTTTCAGGCCTGAGGTTCTTTTACTTGCCGTAATTCTACGACACGGGACCCACGGCTTTACTTCCCTTCCGAAGGAAGCCATACTTTGGATTTTTACGCTCGTAAAAATGCACCGACCCTAGCCATGTTTAAATCCGCATTCTTTGGTCCACAGGGCAAGTTAGTTGATAGTTATTCTTTATAGCCAGAAACTATTAAAGTAAAGCAACGTCAATGGAAAAAAAAACATAAAGACTGCATCATTTTACATTGTTTACAGTGTATAACGGGCTAGCCCCAAAATGTAATGTAAACTCTTAAATAAAAGGATTCTCTGAATCTTTGTGGAAGGTTATTAAACAGTTTGATAGAAAAAGCTAATTTTTTTTGGAATGATTTGGTTATTACTTGTCGAGTAATTATGAATATTTGAACAAACTGTAAAGCTGTTTATATTATCTTTGGCATATAATAATCAATTAAGCACATGCACCGATGACAATACCTAAGTCAATAAAAACTGGATTACAATGATATTTAGAATGAACTGAGCAAATCTAACAGCCTTTATTGAATGATACAAATTTTAGTAGCGAAATTGTGACTACCCCATTAGAGAATTATTATAATTAATATACAAATATATATGAGCAAAATAAACTTTCATAAATATTTCTTACCGCCACGGGTGGCCGAGGTCATTAAGGCATGGACTCGTGAGCGGGAGGTCTGCTGTTCGAATCCCGCCAGGACCGTCCTCCCTGACTGGGGTTTTTTTCAGGTTTTCCTCAGTCTTCATAACTGGCAAATGCCGGGGAGATACCTAAACTTAGGCCTGGAACGCTTCCTTCCTTTAAAAAAAAAAAATCCTTTCCCAGTATATCATTTCATTTCATGTATCATCAGTGTCCACCGCCTGTGGTGCCTCAGTAGTAAAAACGGGCGTTAAACACTATTCAAAAAAAAAAAATATTTCTTTGTAACACTGTAAATCATAAAAAGCTCTCATGACCACGTAGTAGGGACACTTTGAATTTAGTATATAAGTAGAAGTCGATGAATTTCCAGGGACAGTGAAAGTAATTTCCAGAACGCATCTCCGGTCAGTAATTACCAGAACACAGTCCCAGATACAGTCGGAAAGTGAAAGACAAGAGGCCACAATGTAGTGTTAGGGCGGTGGATGCAATTTCAAGCAGCGTCCGCAGCTCGTGAGGTTAATGTCAAAGAGGTAACGAACCAGGTGGCCGACAACAAGTGCCGTGTGAATAAACACTTCTAAGCGTTTAATTAAACAAATTGTCGTGTGATTTGAGCCCCTTCCCTTTCATCTCCCTCCTCCCGTGACTACGAAAGCAAAAAAGGCGATTTCGGGCCCCGGGGGTAAATATCCAACAACAATATCATTGATCATTAAAACCGTTTCATTTTGGCGCTCAAAGTGAAGCCCCTAGACGCCAAGGAGGGAGGTGAAATTACGTGACTGCAAGGAAGCAGAGGTATATGCCGAGAAGGAGAGGTGAAGCCCAGACACCAAGGAGGAAAAAAGAAGGTCCTGATGCTGCAACATGACCAAACCAAAGGACGCGAATGTCCAGCGGCGCCGACCGAGGCCGACCAGGTGAGCAGTAGAGGAAACAGTGGGAGCCTTAGTAGGCTTGCTGTAGCCAGCGACGCCAAGAAAGGCCTATACCGGGATGGGGGCTGAATCGAAGGACATCGAACCGAGGAGCAGTAGGGATGACAGAAGCCACTGCAAGAAGGTGCAGAGATACAGAAAAATGTTATCGTGTATAAGAGACTAGCAGCCATGACGATCCGATTAATGTAGAAAATAAATAATAAGCTAACAAATAATCAGCAGAGTATACAGGAGTTAAAAAATAGGCCAACAAATAACCAGCAGAGCATGCAGAAGATAAGGAATAGTCAGCAGCAGCAGAGATTAGAATTTAGTAAGGTGCTCTCTGATAGCATGCAGGAGTTAAAAATAGCTATCATCAATTAGAAAAGAAGTTAAAGGAGAGTTTTAATGAAGACAGCAGAGTACAAGAGGAAATTAGGCTGCACTTCAATGAGAGTCTAGTAAGGTGGAATAACGAAATGGGGAATGTAATACAGGAAGTAGAGTTAAGGAAAGAACCAAACAAAGAAGTGATTAATAATGAAAAAGAATTAAGAGAGAAAGTAATTTATAATCATAATGAGCTAGGAGAATAAATAACTAATAAACGAAAATAGCTAAATGAAGAAGTAATTGATAATGAAAATAAACTAGGAGAAAGAGTAATTAATAATCAGAATGAGCTAGGGGAAAGGTTAACTAATAATAAAGAGGAACTAAACGAAGAAGTAACTGGTGATCAAAAGAACTAGGAGAAGGAGCAACTAATAATCAAAACGACCTAAGGGAAAGATTAACTAGTAATAAACAAAAAATAAACGAAGAAGTAGCCGATAATGAAAAAGAACTAGGAGGAAAGAGTAGTTAATAATCCAAATGAGTTAGGGGAAAGATTAACTAATAATAAGAAAGAACTAAACGAAGAAGTAATTAATAATCAAAAAGAAATGAAAAGAGAACTTGTTAATAAACAAAAAGAATCAGGAGAACTTGTAATTAACAATGAAAAAGAGCTAGAGGAAAGGTTAACGAATGATAAAAAGAACTAAACGAAGAAACAATTAATAATCACAAAGAATTAGGAGAAAAAGTAATAAATAATGAAAATGAGCTAGGAGAAAGATTGACAAATGATAAAAAAACTAAACGAAGAAGTAGTTGATAATCAGGGGGAACTCAGCACATGATTAGAAAGAAAAATAGACGATAAATTCGGGGAGCGCAGACGTAGGGGCAGGAGATAGATACGGTTAGATATGATGCTACGAAAATTTGGAAGATACTTATAATGAGAAGGAGAACATGTTTCATAAAATAGTAAATAGGGATGCGAAAAAAGATTCTCTTCAGTAGCACGTCCGCAAAGCAGTTACAAGCCAACAGGGGAGACCACCTTGGTGTCATAGCTACCAGTCCGGCTCTCACAGACATGCTCCAAACAGGATGTAAAAAGAATCAGATGATTATGCTGGCGATACTAATGGAAGGATTAATGATAAATGAATGTTAATTGTAACAAGGAACTAAATAAATTGGATAAGTAAATTAAATAAGTGCTAGATATGAATGTGATGCATGGGTAAAAAAGGAAAGAAAGCAATAGAGTAATCAGAGCGAAAGAACTAGGGAAATATATTAATGATGTTTAAGTAAATGAATCGTATGAAGAGAAGAAATGAAATGATTACATTAATGATGTTTAAATTAAATAAAGCATATAAAGAGAAGGAATCAGGCACTTATATTGATATTGTGAAGAAAGGATGAGATATAAAATGTGAGAGAAAATGAATTGGATATGCAAGTAAATAATTATAAAACAAAAAACAAAAAAATATTCATGTAAAAAATAATTACTTACATTAATGTTGTTCAAGAAGTAGTTAAATTTTGTATTAATCATGTTAAAGAAAGAATAGGATATAAATTGTTGTTAAAGAAAAATAAGATTAAAGAAAGAATAAGATACGAAAACTGATAATGTAATGATGTTTAAATAAAATGAAGCCTGTAAAGAGAAGGAATTAGAAAATTATATTGAGATTGTAAAAGAAAAAACAAGATACAAAATATTATTATAGGAACAACAGAATATTACAGTAAATAGATGTAACGAGGAAGATATATTAATCATTTGAAGGGAAAAGAAACTAATTATGTAGAGAGAAGAAATTAAACACTTACGTTAATGCTATCAAAGAAAAGGTATAAAATGTTTTCAGAGAAAGAATAAGAAATGAAAATTGATGTAGATGTAGCACGAAAATAAATTAATCATGTAAAAGAAAGTATTAGATAATTATATAAATGTTGCTAGAGATAGAGCAAGATAGGGGCATTAATATAAATGTAACAGGAAAACGTAATGGGATTAGAGAAGGTATTGGATATTTATGTTAGTAATATTAAAGGGAGAAATTAAAAGCAAGGTTAAATGTGACAGGGAAAAATAAAGTTAATCATGTGAAAAAAATAATTACTTGTATTAATGTTGTTCAAGAAGGAGTAAGATATAAAATGTTGTTAGAGAATGAATAAAATAATAAGTGTCTAGTGATAACGGGGAATAAAAGTTAATCATGTTAAGGGAGAAAGTGAAATAATTATATTAATGTTGTTCAAGAAGGAGTAAGATATAAAACGTTGTTAAATAATGTATAAGATATAAATGTAAACAGATGGAACCGGGAAGGTAGATGAATCATTTAGAAAAAATAATTAAATTAATAATGTTATGGAAAAAGCGAGGTATAAAAATGTAAGATAAAAATGGAGAGGGGAAATAAGCCGGTTAAGGAAACAGATAACAGTGTTAACAAAGTTATAAAAAATGTAAGGCGAACATAGTGTGTAATAGTTTATGTAAATACAAACCATTGTAAATAAATATGGTTAAATGGGTAGCAGCTGTTTAAGTGATTGGCGAAGGTCAGTGATCGTGGGCAACAGCAGGTACAACGTGGTGTGTAGAGAAGAAAAGGACAATGCAAATGTTGCGGGTTCATTAACATGAAAGTGAGGGAGTGATGTCACCCCAACCACGGTTTGCCGAACAATAGAGTGGTTAAACATAATAAAGTAAATAAATAATTTAGTTTAAAGCGACAATGCATTGACACCAATTTATGTTTTGAAATAAGAAGTGTCAGATATGAAGAAAAGAACATGTTGGTGGTAATATTTACTGTGTTGCATAATATAATTATGAATATTTTGTATTGCTTTATAAAAAAAAATATTGGTGGTACCATTTACTGTATTGTATAATGTAGCTCTGGATTTTCTATTATGCTTTATGAAAAAAATAAGGCCAATTCATATATATATATATAAAACATACTTAGTGTATTGGTAATACCTGTAATTTGTTTATGATAACTTCGGGTATCTTAAACCCTTATTGAAAACGTTTGCCAATGTGAAGGGTATATTTGAAGCAAGATATATTAATTTGTTTCTGATCTTAATCTTATGTTAAAAACTAGGAATTAATGAAGTAACACTAGGAACTGTAACACGGCCTGATTAGCTATTAGGGTCCTCTAAGTATCACAGATGTTAAGGTGTTGTATGTAGATGTAAATAAATATAAAATGTTTAGATAATGTAAATATAGCAGTGAAATTCACTTGGGTCGTTACATTTAGTGATGTTTCTTTTCCATTCTAGGGAAAGAAATCCTTAGATAGGGGCATTTTGTGTCAGGTCTTCACACCCACTCGTGCCCGAGAGGAAATGCATTTATATAATTGAAATAGTAATAAATATTAAACATCTTACATAGCCTGTAGTAGCAAGCAGGAACATTTCATGTATCACAAAAATGTATTCATGGCTACCTGGACGTATACCTGTTTGACCTGAGGGAATAGGTACCAAATGTAATGTCTGGTGCTCTCACTTACTGATAATGGCTCGAGCAATAAGCAATAAGTCTCTCCATTGTGACAAAAGCTAAGTGATGATGATGATGATGATGATGATTGTTGTTTAAGGGGCGCACAACAGCTAAGGTCATTAGCGCCCAAACATACTAAAAACTGCGTCAGAACTAAAATATAAATAGTTAACACAAATCAAGTCTTAGTAGCACGTTGTGCAACAAAATAAAAACCCATAACAAATAACAAGTGGGTGTAATGGTCAACAAAGGACTGGTATTAAAATAGCCGCAATCGCGAAAACAACAGTCCTATAATGGTCTAAAAAGGGTCAATAAAACCCTATAACCATCAACACTAGAACATATAAAAACTGGTAGTAAAACATATCAGCAAAAGCTGAAAATAAATCAGTATTGTAAAAGTCTAAACTGGTAACAATAAAATCCCAAAACAATAACAAGGGCTATATATAACAACTCAATTAAAGACTGGTACTAAAAACGATGCATCAAATGCTGAAACAACAACAGTCTTAAAAGCGTCTAAAAATGCCGTCATGGATAAAAAGAGAACACCTCACACCTTGCTCCAAAAACCACAAACACAGATAAAACGGAGCACTCGCTCAATAGCAACCACATCATCTGCAAGTGATTCCTCAATAGAGGAGGGCAAACCTAGGCTATGTCTAAAAGCTGCCAGATGATGGCATTCAATTAAAATGTGACGCATTGTAAAGGGGTGGTCACAGTGGGGGCAAGCTGAAGCGGGTTGACCATTAAAAAGGTGAGAGTGACTAAAACGGCAATGCCCAATTCTAAGACGAGCTAAAATTACTTCTTCGCGACGAACAGCGCGAGAAGAAGTCGACCAGTTAAAAGGGGCGGATTTACATTCACGGAGCTTATTAGTTGGGAGTAATTCCCACTCCTCGCGCCAGCGCGAAAAAATGGCTCTACGTAAAGAAAGTATAAAATCCCCGAAATAAAAACGCTACTCGTACTCAGCAGGGTCTAAAAGAGCGGATTTTGCTGCAACATCTGCGGCCTCATTACCTGCGAGTCCGACGTGCCCAGGCACCCATAGCAGTGTTACCCTGACGCCAGCGTCGTAAAGGGTTAAAACTACATTCTGGACCATCTGTACAAGTGGGTGGAGGTTGTACAGATTTCTAAAACTTAAAATTGCACTCAAAGAGTCGGAACATACAACACTGTTCTCTAGCCCCTGATCATAAATAAATAAAACCGCCCGAAAGATAGCATAAAGCTCCGTCATAAAAATAGATGTTGCAACGTCAAGACCATACGTAAAACTAGCCCCATTAAAAACAAAAGCACATCCTACACCTGTGTCACATTTAGAGCCGTCGGTATAGATAAAATTCCAGCCATTAAAAGAGGATTTGATCTCGCTAAAAGAACAACGAATAATATGTGCTGCGGTCGATGGTTTTGGACAGGACGTAAGCCCGAGATGAACGGGGGCCTCTGCTAAAATCCAGGGGAGAGAAGAAGTTTCCCCGGCTAAGAAAAAAGCAGGTAACTCAATGTCCAACGTCCGTAAAATCTCCCGAAAACGAAAGCCAGCGGGCTTAGGAGTAAAAGACCGAGCAGCATAAAAACGATCAAAAGACACATTAAAAAACGGCCCATTCTTGGGATTACGAGGTTGCACAGCTAAGCGACAACCGTACGCAGCTAGTAAAACATCCCTACGATAAAACAACGGAGGTTCTCCAGACTCCGCACATAAACTCAACACAGGACTGGTGGGGAATGCCCCAATGGCAACACGGATATCCCGGTGATGAATCGGGTTCAGGCGGCGCAGAACAGAAGGCCGCGCAGAGCCATAAACAACACTGCCATAATCCAATTTGGACCTGATAAGAGAGCGGTAAAAACGTAAAAGTATAGTCCGGTCAGCTCCCCAAGATGTGCCACTTAAAACACGTAAAATACAAAGAGAACATTCACACTTGCCTCTGAGTTGCGCTATATGCGATGACCAGCATAATTTCCTATCGAACACCAAGCCAAGGAACCTAACTTCGTCCGCGAAAGAGAGTGCTTCTGGGCCAAGATGGAGCGAAGGTGGAGGATACTCCTTGTGGCGCCAGAAGTTCATGCAGACGGTCTTCTCTGCGGAGAAACGGAACCCGTGAGAAACACTCCAAGCGTGAAGGCGGTCGAGACAGCATTGGAGGCGGCGTTCCAAGAGACAGGTTCTCCGAGAGGAAAGATAGATGGCAAAATCGTCCAAAAACAACGACGATTGTATTCCTGGCGGTAAACACTCGGTGATAGAGTTAATCGCAATGGCAAACAGTGTGCAACTAAGTACCGAGCCCTGAGGTACGCCGTTCTCTTGAATAAAATTAGATGATAAAACTGATCCCACGCGAACATTAAAAACCCGTTCTTTCATAAATTCCTGAATAAAAACAGACATACGCCCACGTATGTTCCAATCGTGAAGCGTTCGGAGGATACCGCCTCTCCAGCAGGTATCGTACGCTTTCTCTAAATCGAAAAACACAGCAACCGTTTGGCACTTCCGAATAAAACCGTCCATTATGTGGGTCGAAAGAGATACGAGATGGTCGACAGAGGAGCGGTGACGACGAAAACCGCACTGAGCGTTCGTCAGTAGATGTCTCGACTCTAACCACCACATGAGCCGTCCGTTAATCATGCGTTCTAACACCTTGCAGACGCAGCTGGTGAGGGAAATCGGACGGTAACTGGAAGGAAGATGGGGGTCCTTTCCAGGCTTAGGTATAGGAATCACGGTGGCCAATCGCCAAGCGTTGGGAAATGTGCCATGACACCAAATAAAATTAAAAGTTCGTAATAAAAAAGCTTTGCCTTCCGCTGATAAATGCTGCAACATGGCAACATGAATGTCATCTGGCCCCGGTGCGCAATGTCGAGAGGTGGAAAGGACATGCTCCAGTTCCCCGGCGGTAAAAGGAACGTTGTAGCTCTCCTGATGGTCGGAGGCAAATGAGAAACCTTTCCTCTCAACCTGCTCCCTTAATGCGCGAAAAGTAGCCGGGTAATTGGTGGAGCTCGAAACATCATCGAAGGTTCGCCCTAAAACATTAGCGACGTCAGTCGGAGTAGTGAGCACTCGAGTTAAAATCCTAAGACCGGGTATAGGTGTAAACCTTGGTTTGCCAGCAACGCGGCGTAGCCGTTCCCAAACTACGGATGAAGGCGTTGTGCGGTTAAAAGAAGAGGTAAAAGAAATCCAAGAAGCCTTTTTGCTATCCTTAATGACTCGGCGGCATTTGGCGCGAAGTTGTTTGTAGCAAATCATATTTGCTGAAGTAGGGTGGCGACGAAAAACTCGGAGAGCACCTCGGCGTGCACGCAATGCATCCCGGCATTCATCGTTCCACCAAGGAACCGGTAAGCGTCTGGGGTGACAAGACAACCGGGGAATAGCCTTATCTGCGGCTGTTATGATGACCGTACGGAGGTGCTCGATCGCGATGTCGATAGATGGAAATTCACACCCAGAAAATTCGGCCAAAGATCGATAGAGAGGCCAATTCGCCTTTTCAATGAGCCATTTTGGCGTGCGCTGTGGATGTGCGTTTGAAGAGAGTACATGGATCTGACACGGAAAGTGGTCACTGGAATATGAGTCGGAGATGACGTTCCAGGTGAAATGTACAGCAAATGAGGCAGAACAGATGGATAAGTCCAAGTGCGAAAAGCTGTGAGTGCTGTCAGAGAGAAAAGTAGGTTGACCAGTATTGAGAAGTATAAGATTGTGACTTAGCAAAAAGTCAGCTAAGAGCCTACCTCTTGCACACTCCGTGGTGGAACCCCATAGGGGATGGTGTGCATTGAAATCCCCCAAAAGGAGAACAGGGGGTGGTAGCTGAGACAAAAGATCATCCAGGTCAACTGTGGTGACGGTGCCGGACGGAGGTAAATAAACAGTGCAGACAGAAAAAGGTCAGAAAAGTGAACTGTAGCTGCAGCAGCTTGTAAAGGAGTCTGGAGCTGTAATGAGGTGCTGTACAAGTTATTGCGAATTAAAAGTAAAACCCCGCCGTGAGCGGGAGTGCCATCTTCGGGAGGGAGATCAAACCTCACCGAAGATTATCCGCGTAAATTAAAAGAATCCTGTGGGCGAAGCTTTGTCTCTTGGAGACACACTAGCGGACAGTCAGTAGAGCGTAAAATTAACTCCAGGTTAGGTCTGCGACTACGGAGACCACGCACATTCCACGAAAGGATAGCCATTGTTAAAATTATATAAAATAAATAAAAATTCAACCACCTTTTTGGACGGTCCAGGACGAATAAGACGTCCTTTTTTTAATCGCGTGGGACTCGGTGGTTTTGAAGGAGCAGGCACATCCTGCTCCATCACATCCTCAGAGGGAGGGCTCTCCCGCTGAGAAGAATCAACCGATTCCAAAACCTGAAATCGGTTGGAGGTGGAAAGAGGCGGTGACGGCGACCGCCTAGTGGGCTTGCTCCCGTATCCATCATGGGAGCTCGACCTCCGAGGAGGAGAAGGGCTCGATTTCTGCTTCGTATTACTGGTAGTGGATGATTTAAGGAAGTCAGTTCGGGTATAAGCGGCCTTAAACTTAATAGATGGAGCATCAAAAACAATAGGCTTCGGCTTCTCAGTAGAACGGTTGGCGGCAGTTGGCGCACAAGGCACCCGAGTAAAAACAAAATCGCAAGTCTGCGTGCTAATAGTGCGCTTCTGGACCGCAGAAGAAGCCACAGCGCTGTATGTCCCGGTTTTAGGCAACACGGGCAGGCGAGATTGGAATCGCTTCCGCGCTTCATTGAATGTAAGTTTCTCTTTAACCCTGATCTCCTGGATAGAGCGTTCATCGCAAAATCGAGGACAATCGCGGGACGAAGCCGGATGGTCACCTTGACAGTTCACGCAAACAGGGGCAGTTGCACAAGCTCCCTCGTGACTTTCAGTACCACAGGTTGCACAGATCGACTTTGCACTCTTGCACGACACGCGAGTATGGCCAAAACGTTGGTATTGGAAACATCGCATGGGACTGGGAATATATGGGCGAACCTCAATTGCCTCATATCCAGCTTTGATCCTCTGTGGTAACTCAACCCGGTTGAAGGTGAGGAAGAGAGTACGGGTGGGCTGTGTTTCACCTTCCTTCCTAGCCTGTACACGATAGACCGATATGACTCCCTGGTCTTCCAGACAGCTCTGGATCTCCGAGTCGGACATCCCGTCTAACACAGTCGTAGTAATAACTCCTCGCGACGAATTTAAAGTTCTATGTGGCTCTACACGGATCGGATACCCGTGGAGAATTGTCGCCTTTAGCAATGAGTTAGTTTGCGCTATTCCAAGTGTCTCTACCAAAAGAGAACCATTACGGAGACGTGTACATGTCTTCACGGGTCCAGAAATGCCATCAATACCTTTCTGAATCACAAATGGATTTACTTTGCTGAATGACTGGCCATCCTCCGTACGACTAATTACCAAGAAACGAGCAAAGGGCTGCTTGGTCACTTCCTTTACATCCACTCTTTTTCTTTTCATATGAAAATTATTTTCATGTACCATAGCGCATTCATCCTCCACCATTACACCTGTCTCCGATGGCAGGCTGCTTCCTGGGCGCCACCCTGGCTTAGGTTAGTTACCCTGGCCTGGAACAAGTAACCTCAGGGTCACACCTTCCTGGGTATAGACAAAGGGACCCAATCGCCTTCAGGAAGCTTACAGCGCGTGTAATGGCCCCTCCCCGGGCCTGGCCTTTACCAGGGGATACGCTCTTGCCCTGCATGATGAGCCAGTGCTGGGAGTCACGCCATTACCCAGTCACCTGTGAACCGTGTCAAACACGGGGGCATCCTTCAGACTAAAAGCAGGGAGGTTTAAAAGTAAAAAGTAAAATAGAGACAAACTAAAAAGGAGTCAAACGCGCCGAGCGCGGACCTATAGGAGCAGCTCGGGTGCCTCGGGGTCGCTACGCCCCGTACCCAATAAATTGGGCCCCTGAGGGGAACAAAGCTAAGTGCATGCAGGTGATCCGGCATGCCAGTGCTGGGAGTCACGCCATTACCCAGTCTTTTGTATCTTTAGTTGCTGGAGATGCAGTCACCTGTGAACCGTGTCAAACACGGGGGCATCCTTCAGACTAAAAGCAGGGAGGTTTAAAAGTAAAAAGTAAAATAGAGACAAACTAAAAAGGAGTCAAACGCGCCGAGCGCGGACCTATAGGAGCAGCTCGGGTGCCTCGGGGTCGCTACGCCCCGTACCCAATAAATTGGGCCCCTGAGGGGAATTAGAAATGAAACAGGTATGGGCGATGACGTCATTACATCGAATGATCATGAGCTCCCCAATGAGAAGTCAAAGAGTTTATGAATTTAAAGCGCGCACGTTTTGGAACACAAGAGCTCAACAATAATATTTGAATATTTTGAAAGCACAGACTCCGTGGGCGCTAGTCTGAGGACCTCGTGAGTCCTCACGAGCACTTGGGGATAATTTGAATTTAATATATAAGTGAAAGATGATGCATTCCCAGAGACAGCAAAAGGCATTTCGTGAAAGTATCTCCGGTCAGTACAGTACAGTAAGTACCAGAACGCAATCCCAGACCAGTAGGAAAATGCCACTCATCTGTAGTTAGAACTTAATATGTGCAAAAACTACATAAAGCCCAATATGCTCTATGGAAGTGAATAATATCCACAATAAACAAGCAATTTAAAACTAAATTGGATGCAATAAAATCTAAGTCATTAAGAGTAATAACAGGAGCCGTAAGACAAGAGGCACACACTCCGCCACGGGTGGCCGAGGTCAATAAGGTACGGGCTCGTGAACGGAATGTCTGGGGCTTGAATCCCACCAGGACCGTCCTCCCTGACTGAGATATTTTCCAGGTTTTTCTCAGTCCTTATAAATGGCAAATGCCGGGGAGTTACCCTAACCTTAGACGTAGAACGTTTCCTTCCTTAAAAAAATCCTTTCCCAATATATCATTTCATCTCATGTATCACCAGTGCCCACCGCCTGTGGTGCCTCAGAAGTAAAAACGGGCGTTAAACGCCATTAAAAAAAAATAAATAAAGAGGCATACAATGTAGTGTTATGGCGGTATATACAATTTCAATCAGCGTATGTATGTCGTGGCATTAATGTCAAAAAGGTAACGAACCAGGTAGCGAACAACAACGTCTTTTTGTTTAAGATTGTATTTTAAGTAGATAATTTACGATTTAAATTTCATATTATTATCTGTCGAGTCGTCAATAAAAGAAAGTTCCAAGTTTTTTGTATTATCACAGCAATTTTTAAGATTTTCGACGTTTATAATTGGAATATTTTTCAACAAGGTGCTGTGAGAAATTGTTCCACAATTATCACACTTAGAGTCACTCTGAGCTCCCTTACAACATCTATTACAAGACTTAATATCCTCAATTTTATCTTCCCCTATTTGAAGGAAGGAAAGGGTGAACGGTAAAACACTGCACAACGCAACACAAACCATAGGGCTGAGCGTTCGAAAGACACGACCGTCCACTCCACCGTTACGTTACCACTAGACCATCAGGACTGCCAAGAGGATGGTGATGACGAAACAATGGAATACATTAATGAAAACAGAAACACTATAGAGTACAAAGGCTGAAATTATTCTCTTTCACATATTATCATTGCATCGCATTTAACGCATACATATTTTGTAAATTCGTGTTATATGCCAGTTATTTCCTTTCAAGTTTAAACTTATAGTCAGTATAAGCAATAGAACGTTATTAAATGGAATTCATTACTTAATTTCTTTTATCAATATCCTTGCTAGAATTTCACACATAATCCAAACGGCTTTACATTTTTGTCTTTCACAAAAGTAACTTCAAGTACAGGATGTCTTTTATCTTTGCTAAATTTGAAATACGTCTACTTGAAAAGGCAAATTTTCAAGGGCTATTTAATAAAGAACGATCATAATTTTTTGACAACACGCTTTTACTTATCCTCAATTCTGATGAATTCTCAAAGTAGTCACCGTTAGATGCAATGCTCAATCTCAGAGTTTCTGCCACTCTTCTAAGAGATGCTAGAAATCATTTTTTCACAGATCCTTCAAAATCGCCTCCGCAGCCTGCATCACTGACAATAATAATGGAAAATGCCTCTCATGAAGGCTATTCTTTAATTTGGGAAAAGTAAAAGGCCGCACGGGGCTAAACATGGAAGGTGAGGGAAATACTTCTCATTGATTTTTGTGAAATGTTAATCGTCAACATTTGCAATATGCGACTGTGCATTATCATGCTAGGCATCCAACTTCTTGTAAGGAATTGTGGTCTTTTGCGTGTGATTTGATCTTGCGGAGTTTTCAGGATATCTCTGTAATACTGCCACGCTATGGTTGTGTGTGCATGTACGACATACTGGTAACAGAAGTTTTTTTTTTTTTTTTTTTTTTTTTTTTTTTTTTTTTTTTGTGTGTGTGTGGTGTTGAAGATGCAGACTTTCACACATAGCTTTGCTGTTTGCTCTCAGGGTTGAAATGATGTAGCCAAGTTTCATTAGTAGTGATTACCTTTGAAAGAAACTCCACATCATCCTGTAACAACATCTTCAACTGCGTGCAAACCTGCACGTGAGCGCCCTTTGTTCGGGAATCAGCAGTCTTGGAACACACACAAGTCTCATATGTAACCTTACAGTATTCCAGGATCTTCTATCGGTGTTAATGTTTTCTTCCGTTAGAGCACAAACTGGAGTGCTGTTCCCTTTCTTTGAAATTTATTGCCTCCCCTCTTTAAACAGTTTCATCTTAGAGCTATGCTAAGGAATAGCAAAATCCTCATAAACCTCCAGTAACATTTTATAAGCCCCAGTTGGAGATTTATTGAGGCGAAAGAAGAATTTCGGGGTAGCATATTGTTAGTCGCGTGATATATATGTCGGTTATGATGGTCAAGTGGTAACCATACTTGCCTCGTAGGCCGAAGATTGAGGAATCAATCCTGCCCAGGGTCCAAGGATTTTTTCGGGCATAAGAATCCTTATTATGACTTCCTTTGGAAGGGAAGTAAAGCCTTTGGTCCTATGTCGTACATTTAAGGCATATAAAAGAACCTCAAGACTTCAAAAGAGGTCTCTGAGAAGAATTGGCCCTAAATTGAATGGGACGTTAATGACTTGAGATGTTAAAGAGCGTTCGTAAATAAACCAAATGAATAAAAGTAACTGTCATACCTTTTCGTTGTAGGTGGAATTAACATGTCTCAACTTGCACACCTCTCACATGCGTGAATAATGAGAACAATGAAACCAGTTCCACGAGTAACGCACGCATTAAGGTAACAAAATATTATACAGTTTAATTATAGCGCTAGAATTTGTGACTGTACAGGTATGACATCCTTCATTAAAAAGCCTTCGCATGATAAATGCTAAGTGATTGCCTGTTATGAAATATTTTCTGCCATTTTTTTCTTTGCAGTTCATTACTTCAGAAATTAAGATACCTTGCTTTGTGAGACTGTATAGTGTCATTCTCACACAGAGGGCAGGTTAGTCCAGCAGATCTATATTTACCCGACATTGCATTCTAAACGTTAGATGATTTTCAGATAGCAGTCTTGAATTACGGCACTAGTTCTCCAGCTATCACTGGGTATAAATTATCTTGGGTAAAAGAAGATGATTATCTAAAACCTTCAGATATTCTATTTAAGGGAGTTTCTTTATTACATCATTATGCATTCTTTCTGTAATTAACATTAAATAGAATAGTTAAAATATTAGTGTTTTGTTTCATTTACAATATTAACATATTTCTGTTGACAATAGCTGATAGAAATAAAATTATAAATTTGATTAGAAAATTTTCTCTATAAGCCGTTGCAAAAATAAAGCAGACATAATTTTTTTTTTAAAAAAATATTTTTTTATTTTTAACATAATCTCCTTTCAAATCAAATCACTTATTCCACCGATTTTCTAATTTTCTTATCCCATTAAAAAATGGTACTTTTTTCAGTTCTACAAAATACTCATTTGCTTAGGCGACAACCTCTTGTTACGAATTTAATTATTTCTAGACATTTTTGATGAATAAGAAGTAGTTTGGGGAAGCCAAATCCGGACTGCATGGGGTTTTAACACCTTAAGTCCCGTAATTTGAAGTCGCGATGGCGACTTTGTGCGCTGTCGCGTTATCGTGAGGGAGCATGATGCTTTTCTTCGCCAAAATGAGCACTATTCTTCTTGAACGCGTCGTTTATTATCTTAAGTAGCGTAGCGCAATTTTCGCTGGTTATGGTTTTGCCCTTATGCATAAGTTGCAACGCATTGTTTTCACTGCTGCTTCGTTTCCCGGATCGTTACATGCGTCTCGAAAATATACTTGGATCCTGTTTAAACAGCTTTACATTCTGCTTGGAAGAGGCAATTCGTTCTCTTTTATGGTTAGTAATGCAATACTCAATTTTGCGAAATATTGTACATCCAATCTCCAGGAATTCCCATAGCTTCAACATTATCCCGCACCTTCAGCCTCCACCGCCACGGGTGGCCGAGGTCGTTAAGGCACGGACTCGTGAGCGGGAGGTCTGCGGTTCGAATCCCGCCAGGACCGTCCTCCCTGACTGGGGTTTTTTCCAGGTTTTCCTCAGTCTTCATAACTGGCAAATGCCGGGGAGGTACCTAAACTTAGGCCTGGAACGCTTCCTTCCTTAAAAAAAAAAAAATCCTTTCCCAATTTATCATTTCATCTCATGTATCATCAGTGTCCACCGCCTGTGGTGCCTCAGTAGTAAAAACGGGCGTTAAACACTACTCAAAAAAAAAAAAAACCTTCAGCCTCCGATCGCTTAGAGCCAGGTTGAGACCTCCTGTTTTTTTTTTTTTAATGGTGTTTAACGCCTGTTTTTGCTACTGAGGCACCACAGGTGGTGAACACTGATGATAAATGAAATGAAACGATATATTGGGAAAGGATTTTTTTTTTAAGGAAGAAAACGTTCCAGGCTTAAGTTTAGGGTACTTCCCCGGCACTTACCAGTTATGAAGACTGAGGAAAACCTGGAAAAACCCTCAGTCAGGGAGGACGGTCCCGGTGGGATTCGAATCTCAGACCTCGCGCTCACGAGTCCGCGCCTTAACGACCTCTGCCTCTGCCAACCATGGCGGTAAGAGCGCCTGTGATATCTCAGCAGTAAAAATGGAGGTTAAACACACACAAAAAATAATATCGCGTGCTTTTTCAATCATTTGGATATAGCTAAATCCCAAACGGTCCGCATCGCTTGTGCTAGTGCGGCCACACCTAAACTCACGAAACCATGTATCAATATTCTAAGAGCAGCTATAACTTCGCTTAGTTTCTGCGGGAGTTGCCTCATTCAAAATGTAAAGTTTTTAAATACAAAAAAAAAAAAAATCGCGTTTCTTCATTTTGAATATTTGTTTACAAATTTAAACAGGAGAATAGCTCTCAAACACAGACTGGCTGCTTATGTTCATCATCCCTCAATAGTCACCATGCAAGAAAACGTTGAAAGCAATCTAGTGCTACCTGCTTTTGAGTTTGCAATCACTTGTTGAACAACTGTAGCACATAAAGGATTTTTACTTATAATTTCCCAGGTACAGATATAAATGAAGCAGATTACGCATTTTAGGGGGTGGAAACAGACGTTTCATCAAACATATTATATTTGTTCTTTCCTTTGGTTATAAATCGCGTCATTACATCATTTCTAAGAGGGAAAATAAGCAAATGTTCTTTTTAGCAGATGTATTAATGGTTACTATTTATAATAGTACAACTTGCGCTCATACCCCAACTTTGCTACGTATTTTCCAGCCGCTAAAACAACACAAATGTTTCTATTAATCTCTCTGTTACAAGGGAAAAAGACAACCTGATGCTTACCTTTATCAAATCTAAGTAGTCACAAAAAAAAAAAAAAGAAAAAAGAAACAAATTTGTTTGCAATGAACTACGTACAGGTTACTTCAAAGAGCACTGCTATTTTTGTCCAATTAATTTTTTTCTAAATATAGAAATCAATTCAGTCTTCATATTAAATTTGCGCCTTTGTGGTTTTAAGATGAGTTATGATACTCATTAAGATTGCTGCTGCCAATAATTAGCCAGTTTAGGGACCCGTGTTATCTTCAGTTTCCTCTGGCATACACTACGAACCACTTGCACAGAAAGCTCCTTTATTTGAGGGTGGCTTTATGAAACACTGACGCCTTTCTGGCGGCAGTAGTACGTCATACTGCTCTGATAATATTTTATGAAAAGTGGTACTTAGGTTTATGTACCAAAACAGAGAGCTAAAGAAAAAGAACAAATGAAAAACTTTTAGTGACGGCAGAATAGTTGGATGATAGTGACAGCGAAGGCTGAAAGCTTTGATACATTTTTTATCGCTATAAGGATACCATATGCCTTAAAGCTTTGTTCTTATTTTTCTTATCATTAAATGTATTTGTTCGGAAAAGTATAGAGCCCTGAATCTTTTTGAAAGAAAATAAACCTACGAAGGAATCAGAGTATGTGCATAAATAGTAGTTGAAGAAAAAAGAAGCAATATACAATTAGATGATGCAGGTATCAGCAACAACTCTTTGTCGCCATGTTGACCTTATTGGAATAGATCCGCTGATTATATCTTCCGTTCTTGTCAGAGAGGCCAATTAGTACGCAACGCCACTGCATTAAATAAGAAAAATAATTGCTGACAGCTTCGAAGCGTTAACTGTATAATTTGTGAGGTTAGTTAACACATAAAGTTACCAGACATTTACCTTTGTAACAAGGCATTCAGTGCAGACTGTATCTGAATCCCTGTAACCCAAACCGCAGCAAGTTTTCCAACTAACCGTTTCAAAACATCAGCTAGAGTTTGCTTTGTGTACTACAAAACATCCATTTGAAAGTATTGAAGTGCAGTATTTGAATGTGTAAAATGATTAACATAATGTTTCCAACAAAGCACGGAGATACACAGGATGATTCTCTTGCTAGAGACCCCAAACTATTGTCTATGGACATTCATGATATTTCCATATTGCCTTGCAACATTTCAACTGAACATTAACGATGTAAAGCAGTTTGAAAACTCCCACGATATAATGACCTCGTCCAGTGATCTTCGTTTGTCCATTCCGCTTCGCAGCATCTCGGTACAAGTCAGTCGACATGATTAATACTGTACACAATCGTACTGCGTGTGTTCCTCTTTCGCTATGTTAAAGCATGCCAGACGCATTTCGGACTGACAATGTGCTTGGTGAATCGAGGTGTTCCATAAATTGCTTAAAAGGTTAAGAGACAACAGTAAGCCTCATTCAACATTCAGAAGGTAGCAGATTTCTTTAAGAAAAATAAACAACGTAAGGAACAATTACTGGCACACACATTTTTAAAAAGAGTAATTTAAGATCTCTATCGACGGAATCACCCTATATATGTATGTATCAGTGTTGGAGAGCATGGCGGTTCCCAAATTTTTATATCTAGCAGCAAACTGGGAATAAAAACAGAAACAATGGAAGTAATGCAAACTATAGAGATAAATTACAAAAACTACACATTGCGAACAAATTAAGTACACAGTTTATCACATTTATACTTCTAAGAACAAAATCAAGAACGCAAGGAAAACTGGAATGAACATTTAATGAAGATATACTGTGAAACATTACCTTCATACGTACAAAGACTAAATGCAGAATTAAGTTAGCAAACTTCGGAAAAACCAAAGAAAGGGAATAGAAAAAAACCAAATACAGCAAGAAGAGGAAGAGTAAAAAAGAGAAAACAATATGCTTCGCAACAGTTTGTAAAAAAGTAAAAAGTTTGCACCGGAATTTAAAGAATATTTCCTGCTTATATCTCTATGATGTTTACTTTTTGTTAGCTTATAATAAAATTGATAATATTTACTGGTTTTTGCGAGTATGTATACCATAAATATAATTATTTAATTTGGATTAGGAAATTTATAGCTTATGTTTCTTTAATGTTCATGTATTTGAATCACAGTCTCATTTTTGATTCGTTGCTTGGTTTATCGATCCGAAACTAGCTCCGAGTGCTGAGGGTATTGGGTTGAATTTTGCTTGGCTAAAGTTGCCTAGGTGGGGGTTTCCAGAAGCTTGAAAAGGTAAATGCTGGGTATCAGAGTTTAATTTGCGTAATCAGTTCTTTACATTCTTCAACTTGAAGGTGTAAAGCAATTAACAATGGGGTTATATTCTTATAAGCGAAAATAAAGCTCAAATCAACAATATCAACTTTTCTATTAATAATAAAATTTAGTGGTTGCAAACGTTTGGTATGGTATTTGTTTTAAAAATATTGGTCCTACATTCTTTAACTGGATTACCTGCCAGAGATAGTTCAGAGATCTTAAATGCACTTCACGGGTGCGTCTATCCGCTTTGTCTCACAACGATTTTGTCAGTTGCAGTTCAAGACACATCTTCCCTCTATGCATACAGTATAAGAGTAGTTGTCCGACTTCAAAATGAAAAAAATTCTCTACTAGATGCAATCCAAATTGTATTGCATAGCACCGAAGAATTTTATGATATTATTTTGATCCATTTTTCCTCAATATTGACAATAACCCAAATTTACTCCCGAAAAAACAACCTCAAATCATAATAGACCCCCTTCATGTTTAAAAGTTAACAGAACACACTGGTAGAAAATCGTTTCTCCTTTATGTCGGTCTTCTCGTGGCACCAAAGTGCTCCTATTAGGACTCGCCTATGGAAAATATTTGGACCAATTACCAATTGTCCATTGTTGTAATTATCTAGTCAAGGGGCGTCAAACATGCGGCTTGTGGTATCATTCCAAAAAGTGCGCGGCAGAATATGAATTTTCCATTAAGTTTGGTCATAATCTATTAAATGTTTGCTTAATGGGTTATAGGAATCAAATATAAATATATTAATTAGTGCGATACAGAATAATACTGGGTACAAATGATTTAATTACCTCACTCTGACATTAGTAGGTGTAAACAGCTTTGTTTCTCTTCGTTAAACGTCAGTTAATGACGTAAGGTCTATGGCGTTACGTGCTTAAACCTGCAAGACAAGACGCTCTGCGGCCGCTGTTTCTTAGTCTGTAGCCGTGACTCGGAGTAACATCTAACGATAATTTGCTCCTCCAAGATTAAAAAAGAGTCTCCATAAAGAGAAAAGTTAACAAGGAGTGTAGTGTGTTTAACGAAGCATGGTACATTTCTTATTTATTGGTAGACCTACATGTTTTATTTGTAAATCTAATAAAAGAATACCACGTGAGACGCTATTTTGATACTAATAGTCATGAATCTCGGAGCAGTTATGTCCGTCAATCTTGTGTGAACAAAGTGGTTAATTAAAAAGTGAATTTTCAAAGCAGGCGATCTTGCATAAAGAGGTAAATAAAGTCTGTCATTATAACATCTCTAAAATAGCACAAGCATCAAAACCCTTTAGCGAGGGAAAGGTTTTAAAGCATTTAATTGCTGTTATAAAATTACCATGTCCAGAAAAAAATGAGGTTTCTCAAGAAATGCAGAGATTGAGCCCATAAGTGATATTTCGGTAAATTTAAAACAGCAACTGATGAAACGTGCGGCAAATATTATTGTGTTTTCTGTAGCAATCGAAGAGAGCATTGATACGCAGTTAAAAGTGTTTTTAATAGACTTGACCGTTACTGAGGAACTTCTACAAATAATACATTTGAAACCGAATGCTGTATGGTGGGTTCAAAATTTAGAGAGAAATTAGTGGGATTAAGGTATGAGCTGAAAATGTCACAAGTATCAACAGGAAGCATTGTGTGCAAAATCATTAAACATGAATCATCATGCAAACTATGATACAAATTGTCAATGTTATTTGATATAGAGCTAGTGACCACCGCCAGTTTACTACTTTTCTGGAGGAAATTGGCAAACAATACGCTGAACTATTAACTCATTGCAAATTTATTTGGTTAAATCCGGGAAAATTAATTATGAACTACTTTGAAATGTTTTAGTTGAAAAAATATCAACATTGTTGAGTAGTATAGCAAGTTCTAGATAACTGATTTAACATTTTTGGTTGACATCACACAGAATCTAAATTCATTAAATTTGCTATTTCAGAGACAGAACTAGATTGTCACACAGCTCTATAATACCCTAAGATGAGGCTGTGGGAAAACAGATTCTCTAATAGTAATTTCGTTCACTTCCCAACATTGAAGAGCACCATTGAAAACTTTAAGCATAAGTCCCGTAAGACCTATTATGCAAAAATATGAACAAATTTCAAAAGAGAGTAAAGGATTCTAAATATTTGACATCTTCATTTTCTTTGTTTTCTGTTCCCTTTATAGTTGTTGATTTGGTTTATTTATGGAGGCTCTTTAATAGCTCAGGTCATCAGCGTCCCATTGAAATCAGGGCGTGAAACGGCGGATAATTTTGTTCTCAGATGCCTCTTCTTTCAGGCTTGGGGTTCTTTTACATGCCATAAATCTATGACATGGGACCCACAGCTTTAATTCGCGTCCGAAGGAAGTCATACTTGGATTTTTACGCCCGAAATTATCCATCGATCCTGGCTGCGATGGAACCCGCATTCTTGGGTTTAGCCCTTTAAAGTTGGTGTTGAAATCGTTAAAGATGGAATGCAGCTTGAAGTTATTTATTTTCAGTTTGATCCAGTGCTTCAAGAGGCATTTAAACATGTTTCTCTACCAGAATTTTACCCTAAATACTGAAATGAAAAATATCTCACAATAAAAATGAATCCCACTAAGACACTTTGAATACACTTATATTCAAGCAGTTGTTCTCCCTCTTAAAGTTGAAAAAATCCAGATTAAGAAGTCGACTTACAGACGCATTTAAGAAGTGTTATGAAAATTGTATCAACGCAAAATATTTCGCCAGATTTTTAAAGCGATACCAGGCTTCTTGATGGAGATAACCTTTTTAGCCTTTATACCAATGTAAACGCTTTCTTATTTGAGTGCTCAAATAGGATATGTCTGTTCTTGCAGTTTCTTCATTTGAAAGCCACAATCAGCTATGCAAGTTTCTAATAGAGTAAATTTATACTACATTAATACAAATAAATTGTATTTACCTACAATCCTACATTGATGAATTGGCGGCCCACTGTGCTGTCTAGATTAGTTATATGGCCCACACATCAGTTCTAGCCCATTGGAGTCTCTTCTTTATTTGAGGAGACGTTAGCAGTGTTTTCCTGACTGCCACATGCCTCTTCGGGTCAGCTTCTGAAATTTGAAACTAGACTAAGATTTTAAACGGCATACTTCATATTTTCGAGTTTCAAGCATACTTGTCAAGTCAATTAGATATCAAATCATTGCCATTTAAACTCACTTAAATACCTACATATTACGTTGGGATCAATTTTTCCATCCGTTACGCATAGGTTTTGGCTAGAATATGTTACATTGATACCAAAATCTGCAAGAAAAAGCGCAATAAATAAGTGTATATATTTTTTATTTCTAAAATTTTGTTCACTTTGAAAAATGAAATACTTTGAATTAATATTTTACACTATAAATACTCAAAAATAAAAATTTTGGCCCAATTACTATTCAATGCATAGT
Organism: Metallyticus violacea; assembly: GCA_030762175.1. Lineage (NCBI taxonomy): Eukaryota > Metazoa > Arthropoda > Insecta > Mantodea > Metallyticidae > Metallyticus > Metallyticus violacea. The sequence goes on along the minus strand of CM060846.1, from coordinate 86,195,405 downwards.
GGTATAGTTGTTAAATATATTAGTTTATGATCTTTTTCCTTTCTACTTAACGCTGTAATATAAACTACAAGACTGTTGCTTTTAATAAATCACCAAAAGTTCACGTTATATAAAAAATTCAAGGACATCAAGATCTTCTTTAATCTTATTGTAATCTTCAGTACAAAAATTTGATGGTCTTGAGATATTATCATTAGTACTATAATTTTTGCAATAGGCTTGCATGAATCTCTCAAACTAAAATAAATGAAGCCTATTATGCAATGAAATATGTGTGAATTACGTTATTTTCCACTTCCTCTACGGTTAACGATAGGGTCGTATGTTGTTCCCAAAGCTTGCAACAGTTTTATACCTCTTTTGACAAATTGAAGGCTATAGCACTAAGTTACCAGCGGTAGAAATCCAGCAAGGGTCAGAATGACATGATATTACCCATATGACTTATTTCGCTGAAACACCTCTCTATTTCTACATTTCACTCTACCTGTAATACATTTAAAAGCATCTTAGCTCAACTGCAGAAATTGTTGAATGACTATTCATTTCTTGTGTCATATTTGGATACAATGGCCCAAAATTGCACTGCTTACCCCTCACATCTTTCGCTTTATAGTGCTAATTTTCTGCAACTGAAATTCAAGTGTGACATATTCGTTTCCGGAGTAACAGACGTGATATTGCCCTCAGCCCTTCTCAGGCAGCAATTTGAAACGGGTGCGAACTTTAAGCTGTCGGCTGACAGTGACATTTTTGTAGCTTTAAGGGATATAAATATGCCAGAATTATACGAAATTCAGCTGAATAGATCACACTAGTGTGTTCCAAAACGATATCTGTTATTTTTTCACACGTATCACTCCATAGCTCCTATCTAGTTATGGGGCATTGCAAAATCCGTTAATGTATTAAATTGATCTATAAACCTTAAAATAGCAACTTATAATTTTATTAAATAAATTTCTTATTTATGTACAACGTCGTGAATTGAATACAACTTAAGTTCAATATTGATGTTTAGCCAAGGATGTACATATGTACTCAGTAAATCTGTTCGATTTCAGGCTTGTTGATTGCATTTAATATATAAAATGTATGCAAGAAATAAGTTAAGTTTTCATTTTAGTTGCACTGTGAATTTTATTCAAGTGAATAACCTTTCATTAAAACATAAATTATTGGTTTTTATGCAAGTCAATACTATAAGTTTAGTTTACCTTGTGTAAAAAATTTCTTTCGTTTTAGTGCTTGAAGTTTTGCTCAATATATGTATGAAATTTTGGATAATAAAATTCAGGAATGCAAAAATATTCAATTTCATATTTCTCTTATGTTCTGTTATGAAACTTCACGCAGAAATATGATCTACCTGCAACCAGCCAAGGCGCACACCATTCCTGACAGATGTTAACAATATTATCTGTTTATTATTGCAGCTTACACACACAAAAATATAAATGAGGTCCTGGAAATACATTAAAATAACTGTAGATACTAAAAAGAATACCTATTAAGGGATGTGTTAGCACGAGATTTACCGCCAGAATGCTTTACTTAGTTGTGGACCATTGGTTTTGTGTTGCGTGAAGGCAATTATAAAGATATTGTGTAATAGTTTACACTAATAAATTAATATTTATGAATTATTTTTCCTTTAAGAAAGTCTTAAATTGTTTAAAATATTTTTTCACGTTCTTTTAAAGCTATAATTGTTGGATTTTATACTTCAAAAGTGTCAAAGACATAAATTTCTGATCTTGTGCAATAAACGTAAACTCTTATCAGGTAACTTATCCTTAACAGACTCACAGATTTTCAAATCAAAAATTTCCAGTGCACAATTGAATAGTACGTCACTTCTCAATTTGAAGTGCTAGACATCAAAAAGTTAGTTCCATGATGAACCTTCTGACAGCACTAAAAGAGAGGTAGAAATTTCTTTAAAAAAAAAAAAAAAAAAAAAAAAAAAAAACGCAGGAGTTTGTTTTAACACATAAGAGTACAGTTTTTTTTTTTTTTTTTTTTTTTTCATATTGAAAATGGTTTGACAATGAATGGCGATTATAATTTTCCCCGTTTAAAACTTTAGAATGTAAAATAAGAATAATTTCAGATTCTCGGAGTTTACGGAAATTAAAAACAGCTCTAAAATTGAAATAAGTAATGCTTTATTTTTTATATTTTACGCGGCCGCTTAACATAGGACTACTGTGCACTGGATAGTAAGTTTCACAGTACTGAGCTGCAATGGCATATCTCACGTGAGCAGCTCAAAGTTGTACGTTTCAGATCTCGTGTAAATAAAAGGGACCCTGACTGAATTGCGCAGCGTGAAGAAAGTCTTCCAATTAAAATCCTTGCTCGATTTAAAAATGTAAATGGTGAAAATAGCGTTCACATCAAAAGAACCAGATGCTCGGCGAGACTCCAACAGCTGAGAAACAAAACAAGGATGCGCTGATTTTGGATTTATAGATAAATGACACCTCAGTTAATAGAAAGCGATTTGAGTGAAACTGAACAGAAACATAATGACGTCTCATTCTTCGAGGTAGGCAAGACAAGGAACTATGACGCATACGGGAAGCAGTATTACAACAATTCTTCGCGTCCTTATAGGATATGCCATCTTCAGATTTCCTTGTTCTGATAGACGTTTTGCGCACGGCTACGAGTCCCTGCATTTAACCAAACAAGAGTACACCATCTCATTGTACAGTTGTGTACAAAATGGTGACTTCGTAGAAAAATAACAGGAGCTTATGAAAAATACAGAAATATATCATGTAAATGTCATAAGATTATATTACGCCAAGCATCTAACTTCCCGCGCCCTTTGTTAAAGACCCTTGGGGCTGTTAATTAAATTACTAGCATGGCACGTAAGTCTCGTATTCACTGGTGCCTAAAATGATCTGGCTTTGTGAAAACATCAGAAAAAGTCTCATTCTGCCTATCTGGGCACACTAGAGGCTCCTTATTACTATTTACTAAATGTTAAATGCACATTTCATGTACACAGTCCTTTTGTAATGAAATCTCTTATACTCTGTTCATCTCGAGAGTGCCAAATGCATATCACTTCGTTAGCGGACAATTATAATTGAATACATGCATATTATCCTAGAACTCTTCATCAAAATCCAACTTCTTGTCAGCTTACACAGCATGCAAGATAGCATTAAACTTCAAGCAATGGCATAACAGTCTTGCGTGGAGAGTCTTTTATAGCACCTCTTTGACCCGAGTGTAACATAAATCACCATACATGAATAATTCATCATTCTATTACATAAAGTTGTTAAATGCTTTCTTTCTTTTTGTTCTTATTTATTGCTCGTTAATATCTATTTCTAGTTTTCAATATAAGCAACTAAATTGCTCATCTTGTATCATTTATAAATCGTTTGATTTTTTTCTTTTCTTTTCTGGTACTAAAATATCCGTAAAAGCCTTTCGTGACCAATTATCTTAATACAGTTTCCAAGAGCAAATGAAGCTGTAAATCATTTTACAGCTTCTCTTTGAGCTTCTGGAGTTTTCTTCCTTTATGTTTATGTCTCACTCTTTCACTTGTAATGCGTCAGTCTTCGAAGCCATTGCTCATCTTGTTTTCAGTAAAGTCGCTCCAGCAATTTACATCTCAATCTCTTTAGGTTCCAAGGTAATAGTAATCGTTGCCTCTGTTCTCTGTCCTCCAGCATTCTTTTGTATTTTATTCCTGTATGTTTATGTCATAGGTGTGACACTGCACCGTTTTTGTATACATTTTACTTATTCCTAGTATTTTGGTTCAAGAAGAATTTTATCACTATAGGAAGTCAAAAAGTATTATTTTACAAGATTTTCTTAAAAATAAAAAGCACCTATACATATATATGAATGCATATCTTAAATTAAATAATTCTTTTCTGATATATAAAATTCCACATTACACAGTGTTCATGTATTTCCAATTCATTCTTATGTAAACATTATTTATTTTTTTTTTAATTTTTGGGTACGAAATAGTCTAATGACATACAAATACAGAACACGTTGCACGGTTTGACATATATTCCATGTTTTCGACCTCGACCACAAGTGGCCATAAAGCCGGTAATTTTTTTTTTTTTTTTTACGTTGGTACATTTTAAGCATTTCAGTCATTGTTTCCAGCAATTTATTTAATACTGCTTTTTAAATCAGACATGTTGTGAAAATTCCATCAATTGATAAAATATACAATCATGCAGTGATAATAGTTCTTTGTAAAAGATAGTTTAACACCAAAGAAAATTCCCTTCTTTCTGAATGATACCAATAACAAGATTGGGAAAGAAAACTGACTAACCTGTTTTATCTCCCTGACCCTTGGTTGTCTAGTGATCTTGCCTATTAGACCCAAGATCGCGGGTTCATTACCGGCCAAGGTCCATGGATTCTTTTCAGGTATAAAATCAAAAGTATGGCTTCCTTCAGAAGGGAAGTAAAGCAGTGATACTTATTAGAGAATGTGGATGGTGCAAATTTTTTGCATCAGTTGATTGTTCAAAATACACAATATCTCTGCTGTGAGGTCACAAGAATATAATTGAGGTTCTATGAAGACGAAAATTAACTGAAATTTTTATTAACATCCTGAGTTTTATTGGACGGAAGTTTATGCAGCGTTACTGAGCTAGTTCTACTAATGCGTTATTTTCTCTTTGCAACATATTCTAATTTATAAGAACTTAAGTTGTTTCTGAAAGGTAATCGTAGAATCTAGGGTTTATACATTATACACCTACAAAATATAAACCTTGTTACACCGCCACGGGTGGCCGAGGTCGTTAAGGCACGGACTCGTGAGCGGGAGGTCTGCCGTTCGAATCCCGCCAGGACCGTTCTCCCTGACTGGATTTTTTTCCAGGTTTTCCTCAGTCTTCATAACTGGCAAATGCCGGGGAGGTACCTAAACTTAGGCCTGGAACGCTTCCCTCCTTAAAAAAAAGAATCCTTTCCCAATTTATCATTTCATCTCATGTATCATCAGTGTCCACCGCCTGTGGTGCCTCAGTAGTAAAAACGGGCGTTAAACACTACTCAAAAAAAAAAAAAGCTTGTTACAAAAGTTTACACTTCGCTACTTTTTTGTTTTACAATTGCCAGATTTACACACTAGAAAACAAATTCTCCAGACTTGCTTTAGCAGTGGGGCATTTCGCATCAGAAACAATTGGCTTCAGTTTTAGTACAGAGCATTTATTTGTCAGAGAAATTTCTATGTGAAAAGCTTTGTAGTGGCTGAGATACTCTGGGCTCGCGCAAGCGTGCGTAGAGCAGAAGATATACACTGGGAAACATTAATACAATGGAATTCTCTGTAACCTCCACTCAAGCCTCCCACGCCATAAACCGCTCACAGATATGAAGTGACACAAATAGAAACGAGCGCTCTTCGCCATCTTGAGGGCTAATGTCGGGCGATAATAAACGTCTGGGCTTATTACGAGATTAAAATGCAGTTGAAAGTATCCTGGATAATATCAAATACAATAATAAAATATGAACAGCGTAACAGGGAAAAAAAAAAAAAAATGCGCTGAAATTGGCAATCAGTACTCCCATTCATCTTCATATTTTATTTGTATAAAAGTTTGTCGAATCCATGCCGTAGAGTATATAATTCATTCGCTTTCTGAAATGAATGGATAATCAACAAACAACAGTTTTAACTCCTTAGAGTTTTGTAATGAAAATCCACAAAGGGAGATTGCAATCCTTTCCTTAAAACATCCCGATGTTATTCCGTTCGGGGAGCATATTGCAATAACAAAATATATTACAAAATCAAATTTGGCGCATATTATAGAAAAATAATACGACTAGCATTATAAGTCCAATGTTACGGTTTCATTAATCCAGTAATTGAAAGATAAATTGAGTTTTAGGTCAGATTTAACATTCAGCTTATACATTAATTAAAGAATTTACCTCATGACAATTAAAAAAAATATGTTTCCTAATATGAAGTAGCCAGCAATTAGTTGCTATACGTGAAACTTTTATGTTTTACTGCCCTGGTTTCCCTGTGTGAATCATCATATAAAGGTGGTTATAGGTAAAATAAATCGCTTTTACATGATTGAGAAGTATTCTAGGGTATACTATCTTAACATCGTCTATTAAGAACATACGAATCAGATTGCGCTTGAACAGATTACCTTTGAGTATGTTTAACGCCCGTTTTCACTACTGAGGCACCACAGGCGGTGTACATTGATGATACATGAGATGAAATGATAAATTGGGAAAGGATTTTTTTTTTTAAGGAAGAAACGTTAGAGGCCTAAGTTTAGGTACCTCCCCGGCATTTGCCAGTTATGAAGACTGAGGAAAACCTGGAAAAAAAACCAGTCAGGGAGGACGGTCTTGGCGGGATTCGAACCGCAGACCTCCAGCTCACGAGTCCGTGCCTTAACGACCTTGGCCACCCGTTGCGGTAAGAGATTACCTGAAAAATATAACTAGTGTTATAAACGGCACTGGAACCGAACACTTCTTTCTATTAACATAAAACGTTTATTATTGGTTTTTAGTAATTTTACAACATTTTAAATACATTTTATGTTTCTAGCTTATCTAAATAAATTGCTCACTTTATTTTTGTACAGTTGTATATAGTACGAATTCAGTTGCTCATGAATATCATTAAAATCACTAAACAGAAACACACACAAAAATATTAAGTAAATGAACAAGCGAGCAGCTCCTAACTGCTTGGCTAGCTATAACCAAAATGCGAGTTTATGTACACTACATGAGTGCCATACCCTCTCCAGGCGATGCGTGATACGTTCTTCATTTTTCCCCGTAGATCAACGCCACATGCGAATTTAAGTAATACTATTACATAACTCAACATAATATTTTATTCCATTCCAAGAGTTTATTTACAGAAGTACTTTGTACACAGAATGTGTCAAGTTTTGCATCATATAGCCTGGTGTAAATTGTTTAAAATTATATACATTGCATTGCATAAATAATTGAATACAAAGATAAAGTTAAACCTGGACTATTGTGTACCTTAAGGGCAAAGACCTCCTAACAAGTACGAGAAGCTCGCTTTTCGCTAACATGAGCTATTCCACGCTAGTTGCTCGTATGCTGTTTAAGACACTGACTGATTTGTTGTTAGCTACTCCATTTCTCACTGCACTAGTTGCTTAGAAAGAGATTTCTATTTTTCTCTTTCTCTTGCTACTCTTGACTAATCTGGACCTACATGTTCCTTGAAGAGTTCTGTCTATCTTTTACTGGGTCTGCCTTGTGTCCTTTTTCTTATCCGGGGGTCTCACATAGATATCTTGTAGGTTCACCTATTGTTCTGCATTCTTGAGACGTGACCGCCCCATTGCTATTTGTTTCTGGTAGCTATTTGTGCAATGTCTTTGTTCTTCAAAATTATTCCTAGGATTTTGCATTGTATTTTTCTTTGGCATATTTGAATTTTGTTCTTTTGTTTTTCTGTTAGTGACCATGTCTGGCACCCATATAGTAATATAGGATATACACAGGTTTCGAACATCTGGAATCTGATTTTCTTAGTTAATGTTTGGCCTAATAATATAAGCTTAAGGGCCCAAAGTGCTTTCCGAGTTAATGAGGTCCTTCTTCGTACTTCTTTTATGTTAAATAAAACATATTATATAACATGAAATATTTGCCATATTTTAGTGTGGGATAATAAAGTAATTATTTTTAATTATAGACTACTCATATTTATTAAAATTAATTATTTTATCCAGTGCCTTGTCAAAATGTATCAAATACATTCTGAAAAACATAGTTAATATTTTATCAAAGAAAGAATAAATTTTATTCATCAATTTGAAACTTCTATAGGGAATAGGCCTTGTTACATAAGTATTTTGTAAGAGTAGATGATGATGATGATGATGATGATGATGATGATGATAATAATAATAATAATAATAATAATAATAATAATAATAATAATAATAATTCGAACTTTTAGGAGAGGATATTGTTATTCTTATGCATTCATTATTGACTCCCTTTTAATTACAAGATAATTGGCAATAGGTCTATGAAGATTTGTTTTTGCGTATAGTATTGGTATAACATATTTGCATATTTCCAAAAAAGTTAATAGTTAAGATAAAAACTCAAAATAGAAAGTATATATTCACAAGGAAATGAAACACACACACACACACACACACACACACACACACACATATATATATATATATATATATATATATATATATTAATAGACTGCTACATGATATTCTGTAGCTAGAGCATCACAAATTATTTGAATCGCCCTCTTTTATATTATAAAACTTGCCTGCTTTAAACGGAACCATAACAAAGTATTACTCTATCTGTCATCATTGAACAATAATACAGATAATAAAAACAATTTTTAGTATAAATCTTGAGTTGAAATAAGAGAGGTATTCTAAGAGCACAGATATCAGATCTTAATTTTAGGATAATGTATTTCGCATGTATTTGCCAAATTACACATTTTTTAACTTGAAGATCTAGAAACTTAACATCTGCGGGCAGTTCTATCAGTTAATTATTGCTTCCTATGTGTAAGCTGGGATCTAGCGAGTTATGTGTTGTACATTTTATATCCTTTGTTTCGCATAACATACAAAAATATGGCACAGGCTTCAGTGGGGCTCTAATATTCTAGCAGAGAAATATTGTTGCATATGAAAGCTGAGAACCAAATTGATTTTGTTATTGTAAGCGTTAGTCACTGTTCATCTATTATCCTCCAAATGTTCTTCTTGGTTTCAGGTATTTTTCGACAGTACTGTAAATAGCTGCAACCTGTACAGTATTTTAAATCCCGTTTTATGACAGTGAATGTAAAATCTTTTTTTTTTTTTTTTTCCTTCCGGTGATAATGTTCATAATGTCTTATAATTATACAAAATAAATTTCCAAAGCAGACGGCTCTAAAACCCACTTAAATGTGCATATGGGATAATTTATTGCTGAACAAAATCTATATCAAGGTAACTATGTAGATAGCTTGCATAAGTAAGAGTACGGATTAGAGGATATTTGTTCTCCAATAAGGGTATGAAGCGGGCATTTTGAAGTGATGTCGTTTCCTAAATAATTAAATTAGTCACAATTTGTTCAACCACTTGAAGCGGGAATGATGATTTAATGATGATGATGATGATGATGATGATGATGATGATGATGATGATGAATGACGATTTAAAGCGGGATGATTTAATCACGTAAATGACAGGGAAGAATTTTTTGAGAAACGTTGTCCTTCTAGTCATGGGGAGTGGGAATGGAAGGATTAGATTTGTTCTTAGGGTTATCTCAGGATACGTAAGGGGGATGCGGAAGAGTTATTGCTAAGCACGAGGCTTTGCACTCCTCGTGAGTTCCGCATCCGATTCCTTCTTCTTCTCGGCTCGCGTCTGTACTCCTGATTTCCTTCGCCATCTGGCTACAATGAGATTGAATGGTGCATTTTTGGGAGACGCTTCCGAGATCCTCGGGTGGAAGATTATAAGGGATGGGTCCAATTAAAACACTCAAATTAATAACAGTTAATCAATAAGATGCTTCTTTATTGCACACCTTACTGAGCAGAAAGTATAAGTCGGGATAACCCTTGTCACTGCGGCACAAGGCTGATATCGGCTGTCTTGTAACACTTCCTAGGTGACGTTCGCGCTGGTCCTCAATTAGTTAAAATGTTTTGGAAGGCATAAATGCATATGTAAGTCTGTCTATCTGCAGCGCAGTTCGTGATATAGCGTGGAACACAAGTTATTCGAGATGAATTTTCACTTCCAGAATTGCATTATCTTTCATACACTACACGAATCGCCGAAATAGCTGACGACACTCTTCTGCACTAAACTATTCACCGAATTCATTAATATTCACTCAGTTACCAAAGAAACTTTGTCGGTGTACCCGGTGTCCAGCCGTTTTGTCAAACTCCAGTCCGAGCGTTGCATGATGCCTCGAACATCATGCGTCACTATATTTCAAGTATTATGGTAGAAATTTCTCCCTCCCCTTTGGTTGAGGATTTCGCGGCATTTCCGTCATTGGCGAATTATTTCGTGCTTCTGTCGTTACCGTTGCTTATACCTTGAAGTTCCCTGACCTGAAATCTACGTAACACATTAAACAAGACTTGTTTATAAGTCCTTGAAGAAGAACCTAGGGTAGAAAAATGACAGACTAACGGTTCAAGAAACCAATCTGTTTCTCCCTTCGTAGTAGCCTTTAGAAATTTCCTCCAGGTTTTTTACGATCTAGCATGAGGTCATAAAGTTGTTGCGTTTTTATTCAATTTCATATCTTCTGAGAAATCTCTGGTACCCAAACACTATTTAAGCTTTCTCTTCGGAGGAAAATATGAGTTTGCTACCAATGGTTAATTCAAACATGTTATGCTTATAAGAAACATAAATTGATTCGTTAATACATATATTGAATTTAAATACTATCAGTTGTAATTGCCTTTATTTTTCTAATGATAAGGGAAATTTATATTGCAGGTACGAAATGATTCTGAAGTGGAGGATTGTACATAAGCATAAGCGCAATTGATGTACAATCAAGGACAGAATTATTGTTAATGATCTGTCCACAGTAGAGGAATTTCTTGTCGTTTAACACGAACTTTCCATCCCTCCTTGCCACAGTATTAGCTCAGCTATTTTGTCCTCCATACGTAGATGTTCTGACAAATAATCACTACTCACTAGTAGAACTTGTTTTGTTTTCGACTCTTTCCTTGTCACCTTACCCCATTCTTTCTCACCCCCTTGCACATAAACAAAAGAATGGAAGTGGAATGTCACTCCGTAAGAAACCGCCTCAGAATTGCCTTACGATTTTTCTACTTATATGCCATTTTTACAATGACAGGTAACACATTTATATAACTAGGGGACGTACAGTAGGGATATGGGACATTTTTGCCAGTGATCGAAATTACTAATGCTACTGGAAAAGTTAAATACTTGGTAACATTTTGGATTCACATTTTCCAGGGAGATGCGGAAGAAGATTTGACCCTGGACGTGGTGGTCAATCGAATTAATTATTTTTCTTTGACTCTGGGATTTGCTCTCAGTTTACACTTAGACAAGCATTCCCATACTATAAGAAGACTCCGTGAAGCGGGAATCCATCATGGAATAGCTAGTAGAAAAGGCGATCCAACAGATAAAAATGGAGAATCCAGAGTAGGTTTCCCTTTACAGCGTCTCAGAAAAGACCAGGAATTATGGAATTCCATAATCTGATAGGATAAAAAATATTTAATGAAGTTGACCGTCAGCATTTGTGGCGTCCAGACAATACGCTATTTGATCCCAAGCATGTCATTGCCGTGGCAGAATAGATGTCGCATTCTGGGGTGGAGAAACTTGTCCAATTGTTTCATCATGAATTCCGAAGAATGCATCAAAGTTCTGGAGGAGTGCATGCTACCTGGCGTCCGGACGATCCATATATCCAGGAAAATATACTAATTACTACTTTTTTACTACTGAGTCACCACAGGCGGTGGACACTGTTGACACATGAAATGAAATGATAAATAGGAAAAGGATTTGTTTAGGAAGGGAGCGTTACTGGCCTAAGTTTAGAGTACCTCCCCGACATTTACCATTTGTGAAGACGAAGGAAAACATGGGAAAAACCTCAGTCAGGGAGGACGGTTCTGGTGGGAATCGAACCCCAGACCTGCCGCTCACGAGTCCGCGCCTTAACGACCTCGGTCCAACAGATGTTAACATCTATACATCAAGAAGCACGCGGACTGGTTTAACGACTTTCGAGAGATTTCACTTTTGAATGGCCAACAAAGTCCCCAGATTTGAAGGCGATAGAATAATTATGGGTCCTGAACGGGATTACCATCAGGAGCAGGAGCTCTGGTGAAACATGCAACAGAAGTGTGGGAAGCCCTTAGAAAGATAAGAAATCCTTGCCTCCTTTAGTAAAGTCAACAGGCAAGAGGCCGAATGAAACATTCGACAGTGATGGCTGCGTGACATTATAATAAAATCGATGACGATTCATCGATTCTCATCCACCTCAAAGATTTTTGAATTAAGGAAAACCTTGGTTTTAAATTTATTGTAGATAAACTATTTTTTATTTTTGGTAAAGTACTCTAGATAATAAGAAAAAGTATGCCCACAGTAATCATTGCCATTTGCTAAACAAACAGAAAATTAATTGCATTCTGTTTTGGAACAAAACCTCTTAAGAGCGAAAATTTTGATTTGATAGTCACCACCATCACTTGTTAATAAATGAATATAAAAAATGTCTAATCTCAAAACCATATTCTTGTTTTCGCACATTTTATAGGAAAATGCTGCTTTTTTATTAATAACAAATAAACACTAATTTTCAATTCGTATATTGTGATTACATTCATTAGAAATACAGCTAAGTATACATATAACAGTCACGCAATCGCCCGTCCCCAGCCTACTATTTACATGTAACAGGATAAGTTTCTTACTTTAAGATCGTGTATGTGTAGGTTGTGTCTGCCAGTGACATTTACCGATGCATAAAACTCGAAACAATATCTCTGTCCTCCAGGGTATATAGTGTTTAGTAAACTCAACAGTTCTGACCATCAACCATCGCATTCAATATTTCTCAATGGATATTTTAATGTGTTTCTCCATTTGGTATTATTGACCTATCCCTCTCGTCTATCTTTCCTCCGTGAATGTCCTCGAAAAGAGTAATAGTGAAACTGTTTACACTTTATAATATAAGCCTAAAAATGTTTGGAGGTTCCTTTTTAATGGTTTTAATCTAAATATTTTTAATTTAAGTGCCACAAATCCCACAAATAAAATTTAAATGACATAATGTTGCATTGTATTTTATCTGAAAATGTTAAGCTGAATATATGACAATATTTCTATCTCCTAAATACTACGTTTGTTTCGGGAAAAAAATAAAATTTAGTTTTCAACATTCTGAAAAGTCGGTCATTATTATGAAAATAAATCCTTTTTCATCAAAATAATTGTAAGTGTTTTGTGTCTAAATTTACTGAAAAGATGGAACATATAGCACATTGCAGCTAGTTAAACGTATGTGCATGGTAACAGTTAAAATTCCATTCTGTGATTAATTATTGAAGGAACGAAATACACGTAATGTTTTTGTTAAACGTAGGTTATTTATGTAAATTAATTTTCTGTTGTAACTCGTCTTTTATAATTAATACACGAGCACATAATAATTCATAACCTATCAATGCTGAGACTTTCAGTTAATTTTTGTATTATTTTAAAAAGTTCCTATAAATGAAAGTTATTTAGAGCCACATTACAAAGCAAGAAGAAAACTTAATGTAGTTTATGACATAATTGATATACATCATCATTTTCCATAAAATCGAATGAAACCGTATTGGCAATTATCTAACAGTAATTACTCTTTTGAAAGAATGAATTTTTTTACCCATTTTATAATCTCTGTAATACACGTATACTGTCACTAACAGCTTGCCTCTGTTTTATTACTCTCAGCATGACCAGAGTCGTTCGGTTACATATAAAGAGCTTTGTGTACATGACATACAAATATTATGAAAAAGATTAAAACAGTTCCTCCTACGATTGCTGTACGACAAAAAAGGAATGGGATTTTAAACAAGAATCATTGTGTTTTGTTGTTTTATGGCCTTATTAAAACTGGTCAACATTTGCAGTGTGCACCACTCCCTTCGGGGCAAATTAAAATAATGACCAAGCCTTCTCAGACAGTTATATTGCCATTGCTAGAAATAAATATCATTTATGTTTTTAAGACTTGTGATTTAACATGTTGTTTACTTTACTTTTTAAGCGTAGGGATTTTAAATCATTTACATGCCGAGAGGAGTAAGAGAGATTCATATAAAGTAGCTTCGTAAATGTTGCACTCTCAGTTTATACATATTTCTTTAAATTTCAGCTCTATACATTAAAATCGCTGATTAGTTTGCTTTAGGAATAGAACTGAGAATTATAATAAGGCATTTAATGTTCTTTATGTTGACTCAAGCATATCGCTCAACAGTTATACAATGAGATTATTTGAGTTTCGGGCTGGTAGAGATCGACTGCACAATGGGAAAAAAATTTAAGGCCGTATAATGCATGTGCACATAACAACTTTTAGTTTAGAGGCTATATCACAAGTGGTTGTGCGTTTATGTGTTACTCGGCGCTTTCATTGAGTGTAATTTATGTACTAGTTGTTCTTCGTTAGCTAGTAATTCCATAAATATTGTCCTGAACAACCGGTTTATATACGAAAACTCGTATGAAATCGGATTGTTGCAGGGAAGAGATGAGGCAATTTGCAAGAGAATCTCCTGGCAATCTATTTCAGGAAGGGAAAATGTTCGCTATCTTGTTAAAAAGCTAGCGAGAGACAGCATCTCTCAATGACAAGATACCTGTCCCAAACGACCGTGTTCTCAGTGAAGAACATTTATTTGCAATACAGAAATTCCCTGTGAATTGCTGGCAATGTATTGCCTTTGAGGGACAGCATTTTCAATATCTGCTATAACACGGGCTAATGCTTAGTGCATCATTTTATGCTTTCAGTAAAAATAATAAAATTAAATAGTAATTTTATGCCCAGCAACTCTTATCTACAGTTTTCCGGTTGCTGCGACTGCACTTTCCCAGTAAACACCCGCGCTCAGGTTACTCGTAACTCAAATAATCTTACTGTACCTATAACTTAAATTTTTAAATAAAACATACCTTGTTTTTACAAATTTAAAAAATATTGTAGAAATTATTTATTATCAGTACCTTGTATTAGATGCAGAAATATCTGCTTTCAATCAGCGATATGATTTTGTAGTTAAAAAGGTGAATATTTTATATTTTAAGTCCTGGTAATAGTGTTGTTCTTATTCACTCGTATTTAGAGTATATAAAATCTTTCTTTTTTAAAGCATGAAATAAAAATATTCATCAGTCAATTGGATAACATTTTAAGTATTACATTGTTTATTGAGTCGACCTTTTTACTTTCAATTATGAAAGTATACTATATGTTTTAGTTAATTGAGCATTCTGGATTGTTCTTGAAATATTCAATTATATGTAGTATTCTGTCATTTTATCTGCTATGTCAAAAATATCAATAATTTTTGCATAATTTAAAATGTTCATTAAAGTACGAGTGCATGTGAGCCATACGCAAGTTTATCAAATACTGTACTTGTTTTTGTCATTACCAATGGAAACAAAATTACTAGTTTTGTTCAAAATGTGCTCTATTCAGTTAAAATTGTAATATGCAGACATTTATATGAAGCAAAATATAACACAGACATGCTGTATAGTACAAGTATTGCTAAATGACTCCATTTTACAAAGTGCAGGGATATTTTAAGCAGCCTCATTAAGCAGCCGCTCTCAGCGGACCGCAACTCAAATAACCTCACTGTGTTTACAATTTAAAATATTACATAATAATTCTTTTTTTTTTTTTTTTTTTTTTTTACATTTTCAACAATAGATTTCAATTTTTGTAAAAATAGTGTTATGAATATTTTCTACTTTTTAAAGAAACATATGCTATCAAGCATCGATGCAATTAGATAGTTAAAAGTATATATTTTATAGTATAAGAATTAATAATAGTGTTCTGTTATGCTATTTTAATGTATTTAGAGCATATAAACTCTGATTTTGTAAGGCATGCTTAATGGCTGGAATAATGATTTTGTATCCTTCAATTGCATAACATTTAAATTATTGCATATTTTATTGGGCCAACGCTCTTACAATAAGTTACAAAAGTTTAGTAAATGGTTTTGCTTATAAGCATTTTGGATTATTCTTGAATTATTAAATTATGTCCTATGCCTGTCATTTTTATCACATGTGTCAAGAGTATCGATCATTTTACATAATTTTAAATGTGGCAATAAATCGGTTTATTAAATACCACACCAATTTTTATTATTAAGAAGAAAAATCAGAGCTTATTTTGTTCCAAGTATGCAGTATTAAATTAAAATTGATATCTGGAATGTTTATACGTTATTACACTGAAAATCAATATAGGCATGTAACAATTTACAATGAGTATCACTAAATAACTCCTTCTACTGTACATAGAAATATTTTGTTAGTGATGTGCCATCATGCGACACCTAATGTAGCTATCGATGTCATGATGTATCTTAGGTGCTCTGTGACAAAATTCTTGTTTTAATTCAGCTTTATCATCTCTTCTTCAATTACTAACTTCAGTGCTTGTACATTTCTAGATTTCCTTGAGGATATTGCTATTTTGCTGGTTAAAAAAACATCAGATTAAATCATACAAAAGAACAGGCGAATTTATTGCTCCTCTGCGACAGATCCACTTGCAAGTAGGAGCATTCTGAAAGGTTTTGACATCAGTCCTTAAATGCCATATAAACGTTTCTTTTATAGCTTTGGAGATAATACCATGTATAGTTTTAGATATTTCTATGATATAATAATTTCCTTCATTCCATGTTGTATTATTCATTTTGTATTTGGAGGAGCTCACAAAACACTATACCAGTCATCCCAGACATATGCATAATTTCGACTGGCATGGCCACTCCCTGAAAACTTTGAACATGTGTCTTACATTTACTCTGGAAATTAAAATGTATGTTGATGAACACCTTGCCACATGGACGGGTAACACCGGAAAATTCAGTGCTGCAGTAAAAATACACATTCCTTAAATATAAACCCATTATAATCCGTGTTAAGGATATTTGGTAGATTGGATATTTGGATAATGGCAATTTTCATGATGAGCCCCAACTAAATACAAGGTGGATTTTCTAAAAACTATTCATTATCCAAATGAACATTTTACCACGTATTGAGTATATATTTCTAAATTAGAAGTTAGTTTTAAAATTTGGCTCATACTAATTGTTATTTATAATTACTTCAAAAAGCAAGCAATATATTACTTTTTTTAAACCTTTTTGTTGATTTAGGTACACTCTTCTCACAAATTATTAAACTCAGCTTCCTCAAAATTTTGAATCAGTTTACAAACACGCTACTTAACTTTTTGGTGCAATAATGGATAATTTAAAGCAATAGTTGTATTTTTAAAAATATTGGCATAAAATGTTACAATTTTATGCCAATTTCGTACAATATTTTAGAACTTTCGCGGATGCCTCAATTTAAAACTTTCATCACCTATGTGGAGCAGTATGCTTCGCACATTCACAAACATTCATAGCTCTATCCCGCATAGATTTAAGAAAAAATACACATTAAATTAAGAATGTGTACGTTACAATAGATAACGAAGATAAAAGATTTGGTGGTGTGATGGGCCATTTAAACATTGCGACCATGTTGAAATGCCCCAAAATTAAAAAAGTTATACATGAGCGTAATCTGCGAACCATGTAACTTCATGTTATGCATAAAGCCAAAAATCTATTCTTTGACACCAAGTGTCCTTAATAAAAACAAAATTTAATCTCCAACAAAGAGCAAAGACCTATCAAAGTTTCTGGACACTCCACAAACATCACTATTTTAAGTGAAAAAGTATCTCAACTTACTTTTTTGGTAAATTTAAAAACTTTATCTTCTCATATGCACAAGAATTTTCAGGTTCCGGTAAACAGACATATCCTATCACGAAGGTAATTACTACGACTAAATTGCATTGAGTTTTAATTGTGTAAAGGAAATTGTATCAAATGACTTGAGCAAGTCAAGATTTTATATTTCTATTAATTTTACAATGAAAATAGAGTTTAAGACGAAAGTAATAAATATGAAAATATATATTCTATTCAATTGATAAAGTATTTGAATTAACCAGTTTGAAAATCAGTTATCTTCATTAAAACTAACTTTAAAGGAAATTCAAACTCATTTTTTATTATATACCATAAATATAGATATTTTAATTTTTTAAAAATCAATCATTTTATTTTTTCACGTGCTATCTGTATTACGAAATAAAATTACTTATCTTACCAAATATGTTTTTTTGAACTTAGTATTTACTTGTTTTTATAAAAATAATATAGGAAAGTATATTTCTAATATAATTAATTAAAATATATTGAAGTTTCAACTAACCTTTCAATTCCACTAATATAATTAATAATTATATATAATAATTATTTTATATTATAATTATAATAATATAATAAAAGTTGCCGTTTGTTTATTAGTTTTTATAAGGCGCTAGATTGTTGTGATTCAGTAGTACTCGTAGATCAAATATGGATACTATATTTTATACACTGATAACTGCATTGGCAGTAAAGAGCATACAAAACCATAGAACTTGCAAATATCACAAATGAAAAGGATTAAATGCTATTTTGGGTTATGGGTGCATGTCTCTAAACAACAGCTACAATATTGCCATCTAGTGGAACAATGTTCATCTCTTTGACATGGCAATTTTTCTAATTAAACGAGATTTCATTATTAGTATTTTCTACACTCAGAGCAAGAATATAACTTGCTTCATACTCAAATGATACATTAGTTTTGGAAAAATACGATAGTTAGGAAAACTCAATTTAAAAATTAAGTGGAAATGACTTTTCATATTCATCGGTACCGCCACGCGTCGCCGAGGTCGTTAAGCCGCAGGCTGGTGAGCGGGAGGTCTGGAGTTCGAATCCCGCCAGGTCCGTTTTCCCTGACTGGGTTTTTTTTCCAGGTTTTCCTCAGTCCTCATGACTGGTAAATGCCGGGGAGGCACCCTAAACCTAGGCCTGGAACGCTTCCATCCTTAAAAATATCCTTTCCCGATATATCATTTCATCTCATATATCATCAGTGTTCGCCGCCTGTGGTGCCTCGGCAGTAAAAAGGGCGTTAAACAAGACGAAAAAAAAAAGTATTCATCTGTTCAAATGAAGTGAATGTTTACTTAGTGAAAAATCTTGATTTCTATCTAGCGTAATTTCCACATACTGAAATTTATAGTAATATTTGGTTTAGCGCCCTTTTTTTCTCAACCAAGAAAGGAAGGACATGGATCAAGAAGTAATTGGTAACATTCATTCGAATGGTACTAGTAATAATTTATTGGTTCGCTTACCAAATTGAAAATTAAAAGTTGAGAATGGCAAAGTGAAGCAACGGCCCCCACAGTAGATGAATAATTAATAAGGCAAAAAAAAAAAAAATGTCGAAGAAAGTGGCTGAAGTATCTATACAAGAATGTAATATAAAATGAGGTCGGCGTATAAAAATTACAAACCAATTCATTTACTCCTTGTAATACTCGTCCACGAAATGTGAAACACAATAAATTAAGCCTTTCCCCCTTACAATTAAATTACACCCTTGATGTCGTTATGCTGAATTTAAGAAAATACACCTTCTTCAACCGCGGAGAAATTTGGTGCCGAAAAGGTATGAAAGCAGAATGAATCGCCAACAAATTTCTAATGCCAAAATAAGTTATCGCATCGAAGAAGAAAAGGAAATGCCTGTCCCGAAGAGAAAGAAAGTTCAAACGTTGTTGTTCCTACAATCTCTACGTACGAGTGCCGTCTTCTCGCTAGAAGTGCCCCAGCTCTCAGCTATAGAAGGACATGTCGCGCAGGCGCCAATATGAAGTATGAGGAGCTAACGTAGTTGGTCGCGTGGGAAAAGCGATATGGACAGTTTTCGCATAACCTTTTTTCCAAGAATATTTATTATTTTAAATATTTTAGAACATATATGCATATTCATTATGCACTGTGTTGAAGCCTATTGGTGGCTTAACTAGGCAAAAAAAATGCTCATAAAAATATTATGCTTGCAGCTTCATGGAAAACCAGCCTACACAGGAAAAAGAGAACCATTCCAGCAACACATACCATTACGGATGACCGAGGTCTTTAAGTCGCGGACTAGTGAGCGGGAGGTCTGAGGTTCTCTTTCAACCAGAACCGTCCATTCTGACTGAAGATATTTCCAGATTTTCCTTGGTCCTCATAAATGGTGAATACCAGGAAAGTATCCTAAAATCCGTAGACGCAGACGCAGATTTAAACCCGAGCAAGTTGAGGCAAAATATATTGGTCATTTAACGCCCTGGTTGGATGCTGATGCCCTGGTGTTAAAGAGCGTCCTTAGGTAAACCAAATAATTAAATAAATAAATAAATTTACTCTAAGCTTAGATCTGGAACGCTTCCTTACGAAAATAACCATTTTTCAATTTCTCATTTCAACTTGTGTATCGCCAGTGCTCACCGCCTGTGAATCGTTAAACACTGCTAAATAATCCCAACAACAACGATGACGTAATCAGTAATAAAAAAAACACATCCCGACATTGATACTAATGAGGGATTAGGAGAACCGTTGGAAAGGTTCATATGGGACTTCTTACCTCTGAATAATGCCCTTGGGGAAACAAAATGTCCAGTAGCATTCGTACAAGCAAGAATGGTAATGAGTTCACCTTGTTCCATATAAGTCTTGACTTGAGAGCTGTGCAAATATTTTCAATTGAAAGCTGATTTATCCAAGTAATACGGTGTGGCTAATCCAACAAATTAAGCCTTACATAGGGTTTCTGTACATGTGAAGTCCCATAATACACGCGTTTGGCATTCACATAATACACTCGCTAGTCATGAATCTCTCAACAATGCAAAATATTGTTCTACATTTTCTTTGCCGAGCATCTTACATGGATTTAATGACAGACTTTCACTCTTCCTTACTGTTATTTCTAGATTATATTTAAGAAAAACACTAAGCCAATTGATGCTTGCCATTTAAACCACACGCAGATATTCTAAGAATCCTTTCTACCATAAAAGTTTGACCGTCCTATTTATTCAATTTATATAGTCACTGCCACTTAGTGGACGATGGTGAAGACACGAACGAGGCATCCCGAATAGTTCTGCTGCATGAGTAGCTTTTGCCCTGGCGAGACGCATTCACATCTTGCACATATAACTTCCCGTCCATTTATGTTTATCATTACCCATGCGCAAGAAAATATCAAGAAATATGTTGAGTCTGTTCAGTCGTACTTAACGGTGCATAATAACCTGAAATGCAATGTGTTTTCATAGGTTGGTAACACTTACTTATTATCAAAGAGTTCGCCTGTGATGCCTCTTAGTAAAAACAGGCGTTAAACACCATTCATTCATTCATTCATTCATTCATTCATTCATTATCAAAGAACAGAAGAATTACCATACTCTGTAATTAGTATAACCGTTTTATACTTGAATACAAACTAAATTCATATTTAAAGTAACAGTTAATCATACTCACAATGACGAAGAACACACACACACACACACACACACATACATATATACATACAATGAAAGGTCGTTTGGCGGTTTTCTGATAGATGAAGTAAACATGTTAGAGGGAAGATGTCACCCCTTCCTTTTGTGCGTCTCGTTTAGAGCTGGGAAAAGAAATTACAAAGTTACCCCAATTCACTATTATGGAAAGAAGATCTAAGGCTACAATACATAGCTGTTTCTGTCAACCATCTTCTGAATGCAGACACTTGAAACAGGAAATGTTATCTCAAAATGTTCTATTTAATTATAATTGCTTCTGACGACTACTATAGTAATAATTATATCTTGTTTTATGTAATCAAGGGTATTAATATTATAATTAAAAGAAGGACCCCAATATTATATGTATTAGTGTATGTATGTATGTAGATATGTCTTTTTGATTAGTGCGTGATATTCAAGCTATCTCTCTATAATACCAATTATTGACAATGGATATGTCTTTTGTTATGTTTTTGTAAAAGTAATGGAAATGCTGACTTTTTGGAGGATATTAGCTTTACCTGAGAAAAGGGTCTTTTGTTAAGTATTAGTCTTTTAAACCCTTGGACACTCGCCGGTTCCAAGGCGCCAGATAACATTAAACTGTAAACGCTAGGGATATATAACTGTACTTGCCGTCAAAAGGAAATACCATATACAGAAACATCTGTTTTCGCAGAAACCAAGATATTAGCCGTTTCAAAGGGAAACCGCATATATGGCTGAAATGTGCTTTATCGCAACAATCTAGTTAAAGGGTAGATGTCTACGACTTTCCTTAGCGTGGGAATAGGAAATGTTTCCTGGTAAAACCCAGAATCTTCAACCAATCAACTGTTTAAAAACACGACGAATAAAAGCTAACTTGTAATAAACCATGCACTTGTGTGATATAATAATATTCTAGAAGGAACCAAATTTAATAGTATTTAAATAAAATTAAATTTTCGCTAGGGAGGAGCAAGTTGGCATAAGACATTTAATATTAATTATAAGAAGTTTAGGCATTCGTGACAGGAAGCAGCCGTAACAGTAGCAATAAGAGTAGTAACAGCAGTATCGGTAGCAGCAAGAGTGACAATTAGTCAGTATTTAGCAGAATAGTTAAACCGTCGCAAAGAGTCAAAGTAATCGTACCGTCAGTGAGAGTCAGTCAGGCAGTGGAACATAATAGTAATAATAGTCACAATTGTGTTAAAGTCAGTGAATACAGCGAATTATAATCCGACGAAGCCCAGCATGTTCCAGAACCATCCAAGTTGTCAAATAAATGAAATCTCCTACCAGTGTCGAACTTCATTATTACAATGAACAATTTCCTTCCTCCCTAATGACTATAAGTAATTAAAAACAGTTCAAAATTTCCCTGAGATTCCCTATTCTCTGCATTGGAACCAGAGAGTTAGGAAGCATCGAACGCATGACTCCGAGAGCCGAGGCAAGACAAGAACAGCAACAAATTGTCTGATTAAAATAAATAACAAATAACACCCATTTATATCTTAAAATAACCCACACAATAATTCCGGTTCCACACTGTAACGGTCTCAAAACCCTTGCACCATGTCCCTTGCTTAGAAACACCAGATGTCACAGAATAAGGAGAAAACATTGCAGCTACGTTTTCTCGGAAAGATCAGATGGTGCAAAGCTTGCTGAGGGAGGTGGGAATAGGATTGATATCATAACAACCAAAGTATCAACCAAGATAAATTAGTAATATGCAAGCTCACAATTACCTACCAAAAGATAAATGCTAAATATCCATTATTGTAGAGGTAAGTGGAACAATTTCTAAATGTTCATTAAATGCTTACGTATCTCAAATTTGAATGTTTAGATCTAGATATTTTGCCAATAAAGTGTGTCTGCAAATAATTAAGAACCACGTTAATTTTAAAACGTGTGATACTTGTTGTTATTTATGTTGATATACTTTATTTGAAAAAAACATCTAACAGTAGTAATATATATATTTTTTTTTATTTCCTGCCTTTCGCTTTGAAATAGTTTATATTTACAATCATCTCTTTAAGATGTGCCTCATCCGAATTTCTCCACTTCCTCTCTCATTCACGATATCCTTTTAGTGGCTTCTTCCTTCGCCATTTTTTCCCACTGACACACACTTATGCACAAGGTGCTCATCATCTTACTTTTCTCGGAAAATTCTGCAACTCTTTTTACTTTGTTTGTTCCTGTATCTCTTGGCTACCATTCACATCTTGTTATGACAATTTGATTTTGTTTGATCTCGTCTGTCCCGATATTCTGCTAGTTTTTCTGTACTTATTCTCCTGTACATTTGGATAGTTCTTCTTTACTGCCGTTCCTTTCTTTTAAGCGTTCTTTAAGAATCAAGTTTGGTGGCTGTTGTCTTGTGTTTATTTAAAATTTGCTGCTTTCATTTCATGTCAGTTCGTTTGGTTTCTTCCAGTACGATATAGTTTGGTGTACATGTTACCAATTCTAAGATTCACATGAGGTAAAGCGTGAGATAAAATTTAATAACCTCGCCCCATCACATGGAGTTGCGAGTATGAGTGTTATCGCTTTCACCTAACAGTAATAAACTTATCACCTGGTTATTCTCCAGCGTTGTCACTGCTGCTTTCATACGGCAAAGAATGATCAAAAGCTATGGATATTTCTTATGTTATTAAAAATACCTGAGGGTGCGTTAATTATAAATAAAGAGTAAATGTATAAATTATTTACTCTCATTTCCACAGCCCACCTCCGTTAGCACTAAACATGCACTGAAAGCGGTTACGTTGTTATCCTAAGCAAACTCTGACACACCTCATTCCTCAAGCTTATAACATCAACGTAAGATAAACAACCAGGTGAGTGACTGTAATTTCAGATACAGAAAAATAGACAATCTGGGCTTACCTTACTTGTATTTTTCCAATTTTGATTGCTCCGACCATCCCCATAGGTGTGATCGTGAAATAATATTATCTTCACCAGGTGATCCACACATTATTCATCGTCAGTACTTATCACCAAAGGTTATATTCCATATGCCCCAGACTTGCTTCATTGAGATCACTGCTTTATCGTTATCTTATGCCAAGTGTAATTTCCTGGTTTAAGTTTCTCGTAAAATGCATCAAGATATTTGAATCCATTTACGTTTTATGATTTTTTTTTCTCATTGTTTTAAGACCATTATATTTTTTCCGTGCTCAATCTAACATTTTATTTCCTTCGATGTAGTGGGGCAAAAGGTTCTACCATCTCTTCCTTCACTTCCCTTTATTTTGCAAGTAGTATAGAGAGAACAAATTAAAAGTCCCGATACAGAGTTCAGCCGATTGGTGGTTAGAACCCGAATTGCCGCCCGTATTTTCTTGGGTAATTCACGCTCAAATACATCACAATTTTGTTAAAATTCAAATGTATCATATTAAATAACAGAATATGGTACTCACCCTCCTTATTACCGCCACGGGTGGCCGAGGTCGTTAAGGCGCGGACTTCTGTGCAGGAGGTCTGGGATTCGAATCCAGCCAGGACCGTCCTCCCTGACTGGGGTTTTTTCCAGGTTTTCCTCAGTCGTCATAACTGGCAAATGCCGGGGAGGTACCCTAAACTTAGGACTGGAACGCTTCCTTCCTTAAAAAAATATCCTTTCACAATATATCATATCATTTCACGTATCATTAGTGTCCGTCACCTGTGGTGCCTCAATAGTAAAAACGGGCGTTAAACACTACTCAAAAAAAACCCTCCTTACAGTAGGTGATAAGATTGTTGCCCATTTTCCTTGACACACAATCCATATCTTCTTAGTAAATTCAATTTCACCAGTGGTGGCTCATGGCCCCTGAAAAAGGGTTTGGTGAGAGGCATACCCACATGGTGTAGGGGGAAGGACGCTTTTATCAAGACTTACATTCCTCCCTGAAATTCTCTCATAACTGCAACGCCATCTTAGGTTTGCGCAAAAACTTCTGGTTTAAATACAACTGTTCTAATTCAGCTGTTAAAAACGCACTAAGCCTTCTGCAGTCAGAAACATCGGTGAATTTTATGAATCTTTTATAATATGACAACAAATTGGAACATGCACATAATATCTGTCGTTCGTCGGCCTGTACAGAAACTAAATTTGCCCTTTCTATTTCTTTTCTAATCTCATTCATATATACAAGTAACGTTTCTCACTTTACATGCTGTCGATCCTGGTGGTGTAGTGGTAACCATATTTGCATTCTAAACCCAAGTTCGCGGGTTCAAACCCGGCCAAGATTGATGGATTTTTTCGGGGCATAAAAATGCTAAGTATGGCTTCCTTCGTAAGGGAAGTAATGCCGCGGGTCCCATGTCGTACATTTACGGCACGAAAAAGAACCTCAAGTCTGAAAGAAGAGGCCTCTGAGCAAAATTTGTAGGCCGTTTCACGCCCTGATTTGATTGGGACGCTGATGACCTGAGATGTTAAAGAACGTTCATAAATAAACCAAATCAACAACAACAACAAAATTAACTCATACGCTGTCAGCCAAGTTATTATCAAACCATTAAAAAATAAATAAAAATAAAATACTTAGACGCGAAAATAGAGTATTCAATAAAACATGGACATTATTCATTGCCTCAAAATATATAAGTTTTTTTGTAACTTAACAGTTAACAATGGGAAAGTCAGCTTTTCACTGACAAACGGTGAGGAAGTCACCCATTTTTAAACAAGTGCAAAAACAACCCCTAGTCAGGTAAGCGTTTTGTCCGTAAACCCTCAGCATCTGGTTTCTAAGAAGAGAGAGGACACCAAGTGCCGGCCATGAACCTTCTTGCTGCTGGCCCAAGAGAATGGGGAAATAAGCAGGAAAAAGACCAACCCATCTTGGAGGAGGAAAAATATAAGTTCTTGTAAATCTTTGTTGGCCCATGAAGGTATAAATTTAAAGCGAAAAATTTTCTGGGCTGACCTATTAGCTCCCCGCTCTAACGGAAGTCCCGCAAGCTACCCCTAATACAGTAGAGAGGAAATTCTCTTATTCCATGAAATACAATTAAGATATTTAAATTCCTCCAGTATATGAGGTTTAGTTGAATATACTCTATTCTTCAATGTTCCCCCCCCAAAAAAGCTAACAAACTAGAAGATATGGGGAGGGAGGGGTCCATAAACCAGGGCCAATAGTTCTGGGACCAAATATGTGATTTGTATCATGGATTCTGTCATGGGTTATTCGTTTTTCCCCAGAGAGCTAAACCTGTTTAGTTTAGCTTCTGCAGTAACACTACTAAATTATTTAATGAAAATTTACTCTCGACTTTACTTCTGTACTTACATAAAGGATGACGCCGCACGTGATGCGTGGGTAATCTCAGCGATTGAAGGGGGTAAGTCCATTGGCCGGCCAATCTAAGTTGCAGGAGTTTTAATCTCCTCTCACAGTACAATGTCGTCTGTGTATTCTATAAACCAAAGTATTTTGTATAGTTTTTCAAAATTAGGCAACCAACAGATATATGCAGTTTTAACTAATTAGTTATATAAAAACATGAATATATTACTTGTAAACAAAGTTTTCCAGGTGATATTTCTGAAATACGATTTCTATCCACCATTCTCTTTTGAGGTGACTATTCTGGGCGAGTCTTTCCCTTACTTTTTTTTATTACCTTGAAAATAGAATTGCTAGTGAACTTATGTCCCAAGATATTTCCAACTTTAGTAAATTTTAGTCATACTAAAATGTCTTGCAATCTTCTTTGAACATTCTCGCAGAACAAATTATGGCACTCACGCTTACGTATATCTGTGTGCTAGTTCGAAATATGTGCTCAGTTTTCTGAGCTGCTGGGGAATTAAAACAATGGAGAATCTCACAATTGTCACACACTGAGTTACTGCACCACTTAACGGATATGTCTGCAATGGAATGCGCGTGGATATGCGATATATTTTGGAGGAGAGACACAGAGGGCAGAGTTAGAGTCGCAATGCAAAGGAAAACCCTCATCCTCTAAAAAAAAAGTGGGTAGAAAAGAAAAAAAAAAGATAGATAAAACCATAGAGTATGGTCAGGGGTGTTTCCTGCAGACTATATTTCACCCCTGCCACCGGATGTGTTCGACGTGAGTAGTGATTGGTCGTCCGTGTATAGGAGTTGAGAGAGAAAAGGGAGGTACGGCGCGGACGATCCATCCAGTCGTTTGTCTCCAGCAAACACAACACAGAGCCAGCACCTCGCCAGGCACACACACACACACACACACACACACACTATATCGACTGTGTGTTCCAACTAACGCAGTCGGTGTAATTAATGCCGGCACAGATTGAAACAAATGGTCCTCTGCCACTGTGGTCTGTGCTGCCTGTCTCTATAAGCGGGCTCCCATTTCCTGCAAAAAGGAGATATCACCTGATTTCTAATGCATTAAATTCCGAGACACTATATACGGGATGCGTCAGACCGAAGACGCCGGATAAGGGAGCACTGCAACCTAAGCGATGTAATATTATATGCACTTGCGCGGTTGTCTGGTTTCACATTATCCTGTGTACTTTTTAACGCATACAAACTGATTCTACTCGGTTTATTTATATATTTTTTTTCCGTTGACCATAGTGCAACACGTGCAGCTCTAGAGAAAACATCGTCACAGATGTGTAGATATTGCCATGGCCATGCACATTTTCCACTCCTTTCAGCAATTGACAGAACTTCGGTCATTTGCTAGTATAGAAATCAGTTTTAATGCGTTGTGTAGATAAGGACCAAAAATAAATATGATTTCAATGTGGTAGATACACCTTTGACGCTTAATAGTTTATTTCTCTGTTCATGTAAGTATTATTATTATTATTATTATTATTATTATGTTTAATGTTTCAACCCTCTTTTTATTACAAAATGAACAGTGTGCCTGTTTTCAATATGTTATGCCATTTTGAAATTAATAATTGTGAAAATATTCATTGTTAGATTTCATCTGAAATTTACACATTATCACACGATTTTGAATTTTTCTGCATTATTTTCTTTAGTATGAAGATAACTTCTGCAGCAGGAAATGTTATCTCAAAAATTCCCAATTAATTATAATGCTTCTGATGGCAATTATGGTTGCGCTTGTTTCAGGTATTGTTTAATGTCAAGACTAACATAACAATCAGAAGTATCAATGTTACAATTAAATCAGGACTTCGATGTTACAAGTGTTAGTCTTTTTGACTAATAAGTAATATTCAAGTTATCTTTCTGTAATACTATGATTGACAGTGCACATATATGTCTTTGTTATGTTTCTGTAAAAGGGATAGACGTGCTGGACTTTTGTTGGAAAAGTTATGAAGAGAACAATAGCCTTACCTGGAAAGTCTTTTATTAAACGTTAATCTTTCAAATTCCCCCAGAGGGAACCGCCGATTCAAGGCGCCCTATGTTATTACACTCTAAATTGCGATTTGTCATCAAAAGAAATGCAGCATGCAGAAACACGTGTTTTACAGAAACCAAGCTATTAGCTATTTCAAAGCGAGGCCGCATATATAGCCGAAGCGTTCCTTATCGCAGACTTTAGCGTAGAAATCTAAAAAAAGGGCACATATCTCCTTTTTCGTAGCGTGGAAATAGCAGTTGTGTGTTTCCTGGTAAAACCCAAAAACTTCAACCAATTAACATATTACAAAAACCCGACAAACAAAAGCGAACATGTAATAAAAACCATAACTTGTGTGATCCAATAAAATTGTAGAAGGAACCATGTTCAATAATATTTAAAGGAAATACATTTTCGCGAGGGGCGGAAAGAATTCACATAATAGATTTAACATTAAGTATAAGAACTTAGTTTTAAGCATTCGAAAGTTAGTAACAGTTATTCAGTAATGACTGATGCTGATCAGTCATAGTAGATCAGTTGAGCCGTGGTGGAGAGTCAAAGTAAATCGGTCGGTCAGTGAGAGTTAGTCAGTCAGACAGTGCGAGAGTAATAGTAAGAATACGTGCTACTAGTCACGCCGAATCATTGATAGGGTATAGCCGTCCATGTGACAACACGATAAGGTCTTTACAGCAAAGTGAGTAGTGTCAGATTTCAAAAGTATGTTAAAGTGAGTAAATTCACGAGTGAAGGCGGTGAATTATAACCCTAGGATAGATTTTAAGGTACAAATAGGATCAGAACAATAACCATACGACAGATGCACAGCATGTTCCTGAATCTTTCAAATTGTCGAAAACTTAAATGTCCAACCAGAGCCGAACTTTATATTATTACAGTGAAGAATCCCCTTCCTCTCTAATGATATCAAGTCAATATAAACAGTCCAAATTCGCCTGAGATCCCTATCCTATTCATTGGAACGAGAGAAATAGGAAGCATCGAACTCATGACTTCAAGAGCCGAGGCAAGACAAGAGGAACATCTAATTATCCGATTAAATAAATAAAAATAAATCACCGTCGATATTAAAATCATCACCCACAATAATATCGGTTCCATTTCTAAATCTAAAACTGAACCTCAAAGTTAAAATATATATTGTGCAAATGTAGGAAAAAATATTTGGCTAACATTAACATTTCAATCACACTTTTTCCCTATAATAATATTATTTTAATAAGATAGAATCAATTAGTTGATCTAAATATAAAAAATGTCTATGCAAATGTGCATGCAATTGTTTTGCAAATTGTATGATGCAAACAGTTTTGAAAAATGCACTTTTGAGACAACAAGGGACATACAGATTGATGCAGTTCTAATATGTAGTATTTGATTTTCTTTCCAGTAACAGTTTTGATGCAGCCCAACCTACATGTAAGGAGTTTAATTTGAAAATTATATTGAGTATCTACTATACAGTTTCGGTATTTACAGTTATATGTACTCACTGTTTTAAACTACTTATTACATAACAGAAGGCTGAAAAAGTAAAACTACTGTATGTCAACATAAAATACAACACGTCAGCGATACTACAGCAAGTGCATAATAAAAACATGAACATTAAAAAGAGTATATTGACTTACTTACACAAGATTCACTGTTTGTTCGTCATTTTATGTAAATGCAGTTCACTTCAATATAGCCAGAGCTAAATCAATTAGCAATAATACCTTAACAATCCAGTTTTATTTTTGTAGGCAAACACTATCAAACAAGGAACTAAATCACTATGATAATAAATATAAAATTTAAAAATTATTATATATAATCCAAGTCTCAAATTATTTAGCAAGTTGGTAATGTTCGTTGATTCACTCATCCTTCTGAGTTGCTATGGAAGACGGCAGCCAATCAACGTCACACTTTCTACCCGCTCTAGATGCTGCCCACAGTCCCATTCTCAGTGTTCGCCATACTTGCCATATGTGATTATAAGGCAAGCGTTTCTATGAAACACGTCGCCAGTGCAACCAAATCCCTTCTGACGGAATTGGGCTGTACCACAGGATACAAACGTGAGAATAATGCTAAAGCAGCGAGTTGTTACCAATAATTTTTTTAATAGTGTTTAACGCTCGTTTTTACTACTGAGGCACCATAGATGGACCAATAAAAGCGTATGTAAGCACTCAGAAATAGTATAAATGTGAGTCAAAATGGAAAACTATGTCATTAATAATTACTGTTTTGGTGTATTGATTATCTTTGAAAAATTCACCGACAGCACGAAATATATATTGATAAATTGTGAATAACTTAACGCCATTAACGTCAGTACTTTAAATGTTTGGTTACACGTTAAACACATTTACGTTAATATACACCGCGACTGATTCCTCATTTTCTGAGAAATCACTATATTTTTAATACCCTTGCATGGGATATACCGATATACCCTTAGCCGCATTTAACATCATGTTCTTTTTTGCGACGTGTGTTTTATTCCATGTTCCATCCGAAAAAAAAATTGGGAGCTTATGTTTTTTTTTTTTCCCCCGAAGTTTCGCATCCTTTTGTAATATACTGGTGTTAGGATGATAAAAGAGTAGGTGAAATAAAAGAATTGGACTGGGCCTTCGCGATGCTTAAGGAAAGTTTGTAAAAATATTAATAAATTTCTAAGTTTAAAGCAAAATAAGCAAAAAATATTTCTTACTGTCGTTTTGTGGAAGAATTACCAGAATATTTTATAACTGTTAATTCTCTGTCTAATAACTTTGAAAGTTGTATATTTTTCGTTGAGCACGTATTTACCTCCAGGATATAACAGCATTTGTGGGATAATAGAGAATGCAAAGGAAAACAATATTTTAATGTGTCAAAAACCTTGTAGCATCACCGTTTACCTTTGCAGAGTATATGCAGTAATGGAGCTCTACTCACTAAACATTATTTCATTTCAACGAAAGACGAGTTTTCATCTATCATTAGGCACATTGTTGAAATGATGTTCCAATGAGCTGATTAAAGAGGTATTCTGACTCATGAAGAAGACGTGAGACGGCAACCTCATATTCGGGAAGCGTTCGGCATGGTTGTTGCATCTTGTCTCACCAGCTCGGACAGCATGAAGTTTTCATAAATGAAAATGATATTGTACATAGTGTAAACATTAACTGACTCTCCAGAGTTACCGAAATGACTCAATCAATAAGGCAAGTACTTTATATTAAACGGAATAACATAAAAGCTCACCTCTCTTTGTTTTGCCATTCACAAACTACTGGTAGTCCTCGAAGTGAAACACATGACATCAACATTCACCGTTGTAAACACAAATAGAAAGTCATGTCTCGGATAATGAGCGATCCCACACTCGTAAACGGTCAATTTATCAGCGTTTCTAGTGGAACTACAAGGTTTTTGGCACATAAAATATTTCTTGTTGACCTCCTCCATTATCCCTCAGAATTTATAAACGACTTCTTGGAATATTCTGTATATCTAAAGCGTAGTGAAATCCTTTGAATTTATAAGACTTAGAAGTGATTATGAAAAGTAAATGTGTGTGTGTGTGCATCTTAACAATAAAATAAAAGAGAGAAATAGTTTTAGTACTAAGTACATGTAGAAGAGTAAAATAAAAAAGAAACAAAACAAAAGCAAAACAAAGTAAATAAAAAAAGGTAGGAAAACCTACTTTTCTTCCTACATTTTTCGTAATTATAGTCACTAAATCTCTTCTCTTTCCCGTCATTTCCGGTTTTTATTTCGTTCTTCAGTTATTCCCATTAGTACGTTTCACATTACAGGGTGATCCTTTGGGTATTAATAAAATGAAAACACTGTAAAACATTCACTATTGAACTTCGATTTCTTAGAACGCTACATGGACCGCATTGAGTTCTCTGTACAATTCATAACGATGATGCAATTCAGTCCATGTCCTTTGTATTATCAGAGATATGAATTTTGGAAAGCTTCATTAGTTCTTAATTTAAAATCATCAATGTTCCTGGGTTTCTGTGAATAGACAGTGTCTTAAACAAAACCCCACACGAAGAAGACAGGAAGGGTTATATCTGGAAGGGGCAGGTAAATCATTTAATGCAATATTAAGAGATTTGAATTAAAGGGCAGGTTTTTCGTAATATATATGAGTATATCGTAAAGGTGGAGAGTTTGGGGGCCAAGAAATTTATCCGTTGCGACCACGCCAGATACGATTAAAAGTGGTATTGAAAAAATGATGAACCTCCCATGCTCAGTGACAGGAAGTACCATCTTGCTAGAATACAATGTTCATATTGTTATCTTCTTCAAGTTGTGGTAACAGAAACAACTTCAACATATCTAAATAAAATCCAAATAAAGTTCAAATAAGGTCATAGTCTTCAATACATTACACATCATGGATGCAAAATTGAAAGGAGTTTCATGATCTCCATCAACTACTGCAAGCGTAAGGCTAGCAGTAGTTGAAAGTGATATGGGTGAGTTTCAGGTACTTTCGAATACGCTGACAGGTCATTTATGTCTACATTCATCTCTGCTGAAAATCGTCTTTAGACTTTTCTTATGGCTCCTTGTCATGGCGTCAGAGATAGCTGCTTCTCATTCTGGGTTTTGCCTGCGACTTCCTGCATTTTTGCACACAGATCCTCTTTTTACAAATTGTCGATATCACAACATTATGGAATCGTATTTAAATACATTACGCACACATACTTAACGTCGAAATTCTCTTTGAACTTACTAACACTCTCAAATTTAGTATACAAATAAAGCGTTCGCTTTTGATTTATAGTAGCTATTTTAGTAATCTATGATTTTTATTTGTCATTATGTATTGTTGATTTTCATTCTTGTCTTGTAAGGAAACTTCCACCTTTTAATAAAATGTTATGAGCAAGAAATGTAACCTACAATCATATTAGTTTTTATAATAATATACAATATTATCCATTCCCAAAAGGACCACCATGCAGAAATGATGTGAAAATGACGTGCTCTGTTATTTTTGTTTTTTTTTGTTTTTTTAACATTTACGCCATTATTAAGTTATGCTACGCTCCCCAAACTTTTCAACTACCGCAGTCAGTAAAAGTACTATCGAGGATTCTCAACGAATTATTTGATTTACATTAGACACGAACGCATTGGTAATGTGTTCAGCATTGGTTGTAGCTGTGGCCTATTAGACAACGTATAGATAACAGACACGAAAATGCACCCACGACCCTGAGTTCATCAGTTACCATTCGCAATGAGAATGCCACCAAGCAGAAACTTAGTACTGAATAATTAAATTATTAAATGTCTATTAGAACATTTACAGCAACATTAATGTCTTAACACCATTGCCTTGTATTGCCATTCTATGACCATTTATAACATTTTTGATCCTCCTACCTTAATACTAACATGGCATTTATGATCACTTAACCACTGCTAAATGTACCACCACGGGTGGCCAAGGTCGTTAAGGCGCTGACTCATGAGGGGCAGGTCTGGGTTTCGATTCCTACCAGGATCGCCCTTTCTGATTGAGATTTTTTTCCACGTTTTTCTCAGCCCTCATAAATGGCAAATGCCGGGGAGGTACCCTAAACTAGGCCTGGAACGTTTCCTTCCTTTAAAATATCCTTTCTCAATATATCATTTCATCTCATATATCTTCAGTGTTCACCGTCTGTGGTGCCTCAGTAGTAAAAACGGGGGTTAAACACCATTCAAAAAAAAATCTGCTAAATGTGGACGTGCAGAATTTGCATAAAATTACCTCCTACAGTATACGGCCCAAAATATAGTATTAAAGTTCGGCAAAAACTAATTAATGCATTTATATAGTCATACTTGCTAGCGAAACGTCAGCTAAATCCGAACAGTCGCATTTAGTTGTTTTAGATACCCAACTGCATGTAAAGAGCATACTTAAATTATTATTCCAGAAGTGGTAACGCTATAATATCATCGTCCTATTGTTTTTTTTTTTCTTCTTACATTTGCGAGTTCTCATTCTTGCTTTAACAACGGATGACATTCGAAAAATGTAATTTCAATGAGTGGTAGCTACATTAATAATTAACATTATTTTATCTTTTTTAAATTGATACACATTAGAGTCTGCAAAATTTCATTAGGTGTCTTATTAAGAGATACAAATATTTTCTTTCAACTGATGTGAGTACAAAAGTACAGTTATACATTTAGCAAGCACAATAACAGATAAGATTTCATAGCATCATCTTGCGCTTTCCCTATTATATGAAAACAGAAACTGAATACAGGTGATCTAAAAATATGTAAATAATATATTTTAAAGTGTCTAAATGTTAATATGGTAAAACAGCCATTAATAATAAGAGAAAAAAATTGGACTCTTAATAAGGGACACAATATTTTAATCTTTATTTAAAAATGTCATTCATTTAGAAAACACTTCTTGTCTATATGGATATTGTTTTATGAAACTTATGGCGAAAGAATGAAATAAGAGAAAACAGTATAACTGAAGAGAAAATTAAATACACTAAATGAAATTATTTAATTGGATATCAACAACTAATTGAAGTTTTAAAATCCATTACAAATAGAAAATCCCCGGTTTGTACAATAGAAATTTAGAATTAATAAAGTATGCACCTCAGTTCCTTCCCCAATAAACAGCTTGCCCACATGTCTTCGCGGCACTTATTTGAGTCGACCGGTTCATGTAAGCAAATGCCCATTACCAAATAAATGACTCTAAATGAATGTGCACGGGAAAGGAAATTGGTGAGGTATTTTGAGCGATGGCATGTAGGAACATTATCTTTCCGAAAAAACAAAAAGAGGCTACCTTATGTTCTCTGTATCTAACGTAAAAAAGAGTCATTCGCATAGTATATTTGTCATTGAATATGGATAACTAAAAATAAATGTAATATATCTCTCTCGATTTAACATATATACTGACATTTTATCTCAGTTATGCAAACTTTTAGCCTATAGCTCCTTAATATATTGGCAATTTAAAATTACAAACCTCTTACTCTTTTAATAGCAGCCTGTAATGTCTTGCAAGATGTTATCATTTTATATTATGGCTTTGAAATGGTACTTGAGAGCAGGGTGCTAACTTTCCAGAAAACTGTTTCCGATATAATGATAACAGTTCTTTTTCCCCGCTTGTTTTATGACCAGCATTTCAACGCATTTACAACTATAAAGCGTACATCTAAAAGAGCACAATTTAGCAAAAGAAAAAGTAGATCGCTTCACTTAATTTTTGGTTTTACAGGTCAGTAATAGCTGCATAAAATAAGGACATTAAAAACCGATGTAATTATTACTGTGTAGATGTTGCCGCAAATAGCTGACTGATACTTTTTATTGTTTCTTTTCATTAAACAAACCAATTTCAACTGCACCATTTCACTAGTTCCTGTAACTAAAGAGTACGGGTTGAAATACGGTGGTACATATCATTAAATGGGAATTTATTTTTTCTGTAACTTGTTTCATTTATCGTCAGTTTTGAAGTTTTGCGTGAAGGTGTCGCAGTAATGTGACGCATTTTTCGTTTTGGGGTCATTAAAGTTTGGGTAATAAACTTATGAAGTAATTTGTATTAAATTTAATCGAAGGTTTCCTAAATTATTTCAGCATAATGCTATTACAATTCATTACCCACAATTTATCATTATGTTCAGTTTTTAGGATCACTGGTTCATTCTGTATTTAATCATGTGGGTTGCTGCAAGAATATATTAATAGTTTATAAAACATTCTAATTTCAACATGCACTGCGCGAATTGGATGTCATAAACATGTTTATTATATTTTGCTTCGAATTTGATCTGTACAAGATGTTCCGCTTAGAGGTATCGAGAAATAAGTGGTTATTTGAATTGCAAATAATTATTGATTAACATACTTTTGTATATAACTTGTTGTAGAAACTTTTCAAGTTTAGGAGGAGGAAGATGCAATTTAATGTTACTCTGCAGAAATCTAGACTCCACTTATACCACTCAAGGCTAATATGGTGTTGTAACAGATTTCCGTTTTGCCAACCATAGCATGCACTGAATATTTTGTTGTAACGTCCGCTGCTTATCGTAGGCACTATCACTCTGCTGAATAATCTGTTTGTACTGGCATTAAACATTGACATATGCGTATGAGCACGCACGCACACGTCCTTAACACCATTGTTCTTATATAAACTTGGAGAGTTACTGTGTCTTGTAACATGCAAATTATATTAATATCCTCTTTTATTTTTAAACGGTGAGCATTTATTTACAATATATTGAAGCGGAACACAATGTATATAACAGAAAATGAAAACTCATTAATCTTTTGCTTTTTATATATATTACAAAATGTCTGTAGAGAAAACAGAGCTTCTAATATTTTGACCAAAATTACTTTTTAAAATCCTTGAAAATTATGCAGAACGCTCAAAATGTCAAGGTTTATAGGAAATAACGGTATGGATATAAACTTCATTTGCACTTCATAATTACATTACCAATAATCAGAATATAAAGAAACGGTTCATAAAACGAAGAAAGGTAAAACTTATTTTGTTAAAGTGTTTCATAAAAAGTTACTTAATAGATCTGTATTAATGATTATTTTCTGTGAGTTAATACAGAATTCCGAAACACATGCGCACTTATTGAAAGATAACTTATTACTGTAAAATATTTCAGGGTACTTTAATTAGATTTTACAGGTAACATTTGAACATTATCAAATATAGTTTTGCTTGGTTAAAAAACCTTCTGAGAGCTTTGCTTTTTGAAAGTTGAGGGATTTTAATATACTTAATCAAAGTAAGTTCTGTGCAGAAAAATGCACGTATCACATAGGTACAATTAAACTATTTTTAGATGTGCTTTATGGAAGGTATAGCTTTACAACTTATTTTAACAGACTGCACACAGGTAGAGTAGCAGAACCTAACAGGATGGGGATTGGTCTCATTGCACTGTCTTCTTCCTATGAGACTCAAACTCATAGTTGCTTCAACCATGAATTTCCCTACTATCTGCAAAATCATGTCAGGTGGCATGTTCAGAAACGACTTTGATTTAGCCGCCGATAAGTTGGTATGATGTATACACCATGCAGATAAAGTCGCACTTCAAGATCCCGTTGCGATACATACATTTCGTTACCGGAATAGGGAAAGCAGGTCTTCAAAACCTTGAGGGGACTTGTTTCGAAATTCAGATTGCAGTTCAAAAGAAGGTTTAATAGCGGAAAGACTTAATTAAGCAGTGGGTGCCACAAGAGGCTAGCCACGTCATACGTGATCGTATTTCAAAGTGGAAAAAGCGAGCATGACTTTTTTGTTTTAATCGTCATCATCGCGAGCAGCAGCACTACTGGGCGTTGCCTTCTCTTGTTGTCAGGCTGTCCAACTTGCGGGCACACCTTCCTGCCCACTCAACTGCAACAGTTGCTTCATCTCATAGGCAATCAACACCTCTAAACATCAGTTGCGCGTGATGATTTCATGATTTCAGATAGCTCTAATAAATAATTTTATTTAGCATTAAGATTTATTGTGTCATTTTAATGCTATTATTTGTTCTAAAATGTATTTTTAATTTTAATTTAGGAGTTTTATTTAAATATTTTACTGTTTAATAGCAATGAGATGATTAGTTTGTTTTCATTTCATTTGAAGTAACTGTGTCTGATAGTGACTTTAGGACTTCATAAAATTGAATTTCAATTTTGTTAAGGTTTTATGTATTTTAGCACATAAAAAGAGGACAAACTAAGGCACAGAAGTTAAGTTAAAATGGGCCAATTCAGCCGCCGACCATAACCATTTATCACTAACCATGTGTTGTTTTTTTTCCTTATTACCAAGGAGTTTATACATTTCTTTTATTATTTCTGTAATCCTTTGCCTCTTGTTTCCTTTTCTATGTGCAAGGGCTTAAATATTTAAGCTTGCTGACTGGTTTCAATCTTGATCTTTTTTATAATGCGGTCGCATCTCGAACAAAATAGCAAAAGGTAAATCTTTTCAGAGTCAGTTTTAATACTTTAAGACAGAGGTGTATAATCCATGGACGTAAAATGTACCTTATACATCAGTTTATTGTGTCCTTTTCCCGCTAATCTTAACATATTTAAAACAACTGTAATCTTAGTTTACAACTCATATGTTTACGTGGTGAAGCGCCCCCCCCCCCAAAAAAAAAATGTTAACGCCTTTGTGGGTAATACGCAAAATAAATATTTTTTAATTCTTTAAAAACATGTAAATACACAAATTGTAATTTGAGAAAATGTATCGATCATGGTAATAAAAGGAATTAACATTACCAGCATTCAAATGGGTGATTTTTTCCTTCGCAGGACCGCTCCACGCGTAACTGCCGATCGGTCGGTTCAAGATGATACCGCGGTGAAAGGAGTCAGAAAGTCTTCAGCTATTATTGTCCCGCAAGTTATTGACACTAAAGCACATAAATGGTAAATTTATTCACCACTATCAAGCAAGAAGACGCTGGAAGTGCCTACCTTCATTTTTCATACATTTCTGGCATCGATTTATGAAATTAACCATCACCCTGTGCAGTTCCCTCTCAGAAATGGAGCGCATTCCTTTAAGAATGTTATTTTTCGGTTCACCTGATGTATGAGGATCCATTTGTACACTTTGCCTTTAATATTTCATGAATTGCATGCAAGGAGGCATGTGCTGAATGTGCTGTTGTAGAATTCTGTTGGAAAGTCACGAACCTAAATTCTCTCACAATTAATTCATGGAAATAGAGTTGCAAAATATTCTGAACATACATATCATTTTAATTGTTTATTCAAAAACAAAATTGGATCTCTCGTAGCATACTACTATCTTTAAATCATGCAAAATTTCCTCGTGGAGGAGGTTAGAATTTTATGAAGTCCACTATCGGTGTGAATTAACATACACACTTAGGAGGAGCCAACATTCGCCGTAAAGAAAATTAGATTAGATTAGAGTAGGGCCAATTTATCCTCCCTGCACACTATCCAAAATCCATTCACAAACTTTATTCCTATATGCAGGATCACCCGGTTTAAATTCTTACACTACAGTAATATTATATGGTTTTAGCTTCAGTATCTTTGTAGTCGCTGGAACAGATGGATAGGAAATTTCCATTTGCTGAGAAAGACGTCAAATTGATTTTTAGGAAAATGTTCCAGAGTGTGTTCAATGTTTTCTAACGTTTCTTCTCTGTCTTTGTACGCATTTTATCAAGAACACTTCCCGTTTCACCAAATTTATTGCCAATCTGTGAATCGAACTTGAACTTGCATATCAGGGATTCTCTCTTGAAACAATCTCCACACATGACGAGTCGATTCTGTATGCACGTGCAAATCGCATATAGATGCTCGTTGGGAAAGAGAATACCTGAATTGAGTCGTATTAAGGTAAGTGATACACTTTATTACGCCGCCTAATGAATACTTAGTACACTGTCACACAAAAGTCAAGAACACGCCCATACGTTCCTAGGGTTAAACTCGTACTGACCTTCCCATCGACTTTTCGGCTGGTTTTTTAGCGTGGGAACACGACGAGAACTGCGGAACTCAGCCAACTGCACGTAGAGCGGTTCTGCGAAGGAAAAACCGCCCAGTATATTTCTAATGTAAGAACTGTAAATGTTTAGCATGGGTGTTGTTTTAACATTGTTCAAAGAAAATGAAAAATTATGCAGCGAATGATTTGTTCCTTCGTTGCAAAAACCCCAGTAATGCACATTTGCTCGAGACATTAAATTTCTACGAACTTGGCGTAGTATAAGCT
Organism: Metallyticus violacea; assembly: GCA_030762175.1. NCBI lineage: Eukaryota > Metazoa > Arthropoda > Insecta > Mantodea > Metallyticidae > Metallyticus > Metallyticus violacea. Next base: position 86,154,889 of record CM060846.1, on the reverse strand, counting down.
TAGCAATGACTAGTTGAAGCATTTTCATGAGTACAAGTAAAAGAAATGCACTAAAATCAACTTACCTAAAGGAGAGTGATTAGTGGCAGAATGTCGATAAACTTGAAGGCAATTTTGTAGGGCATTGGAAAATGCTTGTTTTCATGAGATATAGCGATCTACCCTTGTGGCAGTTTCATTGTCAACGTTGCACTGGGGAAATCATGTGTGCTTAACATCTCATTCCATTCAGGGTGTGAAGAAACAAATCACAGTATCCTATGTATTCAGTTAAGACATCTTTTGTAGGTATTAATGCCTAGAAAGACCAGTGCTTACGAAATTATACGTTTAATTAGAGACAGTGCAGAATATAGGAAGAATCAGTGGCAAGAAGGATCAGTGAAATTCAGGGGAATGTGGGTTTGATAAGATGGGAATAGTGATTCAATTCTCCAGGAGGCAAAATCGAAATGGTCAACCAAGATCTCTTGTGGTATGGACAGTAATAGTTTTATTAGCGTGTTTTGCGATACAATAGAAGTAATTGAACTTAGAAATATGTGTGTTTGATCATAGAAGCAATTCTAAAATCATGGTCCGCGAATCACAAATGAATCACTCGAGAATCACTTTACTTCTCTAGAATTTAGATTGAACATATATATAATTGAGCATTAACTTGAGAGAGATGACAAAAATCAAATTTCGATGAATTGCTTAACGCACTGTATTTGAGTGCCACAAAGGAACAGAATTTCCTTTGAAAAAGTCTTCTCTCGTGAAATAGGATTTGAAATTCCTTGTAACATGCATGTAGCCTAAAATTACTTTTCTATTTTTAAACTAATATCGAGGAAATTATATAAATTCTGTTCCGAAAAACAAATAGGTAATAAAATGTTCTATAATAAAAAGGTGAACCCCTTTTCCGACTGTTAATGCTAATTAAAATAAGAACGTTGTAATTAATCACGTTTTAAATAAATATATGACTGAAACCTGAAAAAAACAGTAAAATTACTCACGAATTGGGCAAGAGTAAAGTGGTTCGCTGAACATTTTAACTTTAGAAAAATAGTCCCATCTTGAAAACATTTAGAGAAACACTGGTTTGTTGTAATTAGGCAACGAGTATGTAACACAGATGTATTTATATAAGTGAAATATATTTTAATGCTTTTGGACTGGACTGAACTGTCTAGGCGTAGGAGATGTCTTCGGCACTTCAGCCTTTCTCAAGGATAGTGCACCGGTACCTCAAGCGTTACCGCCTGAGCCACCGTACTCAGTTAATGATTTCATTAGTAGAATAATTTATATTGCGCTACTTGAATCTTATACAGTGCTATCCATAAAACAATATAAGTAGAGAAGCAAATATTGACTTTAATTTACCAGGTGCCTGTTTTGTATACAGAGATTTTTTTTAAGATAGGTCTCTCTTTTGTTAAAAGATTCTTACAATAATCAAAAAATTAAAATATTTAACCACCACCTAAGACGTCAATGTGAAACATAAGTATAATCAGCATTTTAAATTAAATATAAAACAATAAAACTTTTGTAAATATTTGTGCTTAAAAGAATTGGACAAGATAACTGCAGTCGAACACTCTTAAAGTTTTGATCATTTTAAACTCTGATTTTTGTCCCATGTTGTCGTGCAGAAGAGTGACGGGGTCAAAGTCCAATCCCATTCTAGTACAGGCAACACATGTAAATAGTTACAAAGGGTCCCCCACCCAGGCTAACCTACTCTCCATAAGTGGGACTTTTGGGGGCAAAATTTTAAGTCATTTTTACTCCAAAAGCGTCGTGTATACATCAGCATTTGCACCGTGCCATGTTGGATAACACCTGATAGTGAGTAATAGTATTTATCTAAATACATTATTCTGAAACAGAACGTGAAGTAAACGAGAGAGAGGCTCGGAACATACTTGAAGTTGACGTTATTGTTCACAGCTAATGTCCTTATAAGAACAAAATTATTCCTAATTTAATATGTTGCCTTTAGAAGTTTCGTCATAACATATTATTTATTATAGTTTTAAAATTTGGATTTTTGCATTATGTGAAACTGCAGCTAACAGCGAGGTACTTGTAAGCCTTTCTTATCTCTCTCTCTCTCTCTCTCTCTCTCTCTCTCTCTATATATATATATATATATATATATATAAACGCATACCAATCAAAGAAGTTTAGTTTTAGTCTGAAAAAAATTGGAAAAATTGCAAGTTTAGATAGTTATTTTTTTAAAGTTTTACCAATGTAAGCAACACATTTGTCTTTAACTATTTAAACTATACAAATCAGTTTCTTAATAGTGATTTTTGTGATTTTTGGTGCATATTTTTGTTGAAACACTTTCCAGCACTTATTCTCTTAGTTAAACTAAATTACAATAAGACGCAATAAAATATAGTGCAATTAGTGCAATTTGTGAACGTTGCACATACGGCTAAACGTGAAAAATGTATCGATATCATGATTTTTAGTTAAATTTTTCTAAAAAAGGTTATAACAATAAAATCATAATGGTGCTGAGTGTTGCAGAAAACATTTCTCGTGGACAATTATTTTCACTCATGAGCTGGTCGGGAAGGAACTTTATCAAGAGCAATTTGACTAAGCCCCCGTAGGATATTGCTCTTGTAAGCAAGTTCAGGAAAATTGGCCCAGTTTTGTGTCAACGCAAAGGAAAAATTGGAAAGAGAAGAACATTAACAAACAACACGAACATGGGAATGATGCTTGAGAAAATGTTGCACTGTCCTAAAACAGGAATTGAGTCTTGAGGTCAGTTCAATACATGATTCATATATTGGGTTGATTATGGAAGGGTATAGTCAATTGATTGTTTTACTATTTGTCAATTATTTGAGAATATATTGTCGCAGGAGAAGTGCACCTTTTCGTTCAGAGTAGTTGCACCAAGATGGTGCTACCCCACACACTACAAGAGAATCCCTGCAACTTACATGCAGTATATCAGTATATCTCTCAGTAAATGCAGTATATCTCTGCTTCAAAATCCTTCAAAATCTCCAGATCTTACACCCCTGATACCAATTGCGAGCTATTCCGATGGAAACCCAATAGCCATCAACATCACCCAGCTTAACAAAGCATCATACGTGTCTTTCGGTCCATAATGCAAAAGACGATAAAACTTGTCTAGTAATTTTTACTCACAATTCAAGACTGCATAATTAAATAAGTGTTATTAGTCCAGTTTCGATATTTCATAATGTATGTGGCACTGGATGCTTATTATTTTGAATAATAGGATCTGTTGTCGGTAGCGAGTTGTTTCTCTGGCACTTTTCGTCACACACAACACTCGCAAGCGTTTTGCGGTAAGGACAGTCGATGAATCCCATGTATGCTAAACTGATATTACTTAACGGTTTTTTTTTTCTGCTATAAATGATCAAGTAGCATTAGAAGAACTATAAGAGTATATCTACATGAAAAACAGCTAAAGTAACGCCTAAGGTGTTTAAACATTTTCTCTCGTTCAAAAACAGGTATAATAAAATTGCCCTATCACAGCCGCGAGAGGCCTTTAGGGAATATGGGGTACCAGAGCAGTGCTATCCCCTCTTTCCCTAACCATTTCACCAAACGGGCGAAGCTCGGTACTTTTACAGACTTAGGGCTGTCCTAGCTTGAAATGTACCAGGTTGGGTTGGGGTTAACATGAAGTCCCAAGCGTAGTATCGAGAATCCAATCCGGAGCCTCTAGGGTGCAGGACAGATGCCCTGTTCAAATGTACCCACCTCTGCCCACTACGTGTCGCTACGGAATTGAATCTGAACCTGTGACGTAATACACTAGCATTAGCCTTACTGCTCTACAACAAAATTGCGGTTAATTATTTCTGCTCTTCGATTTTTCAGGGTGCATATAGATGATATATTCCATAGCCTCATTTCTACTGAGAATGATTAAAATAAGTGCTCCTACTCAAAAAATAGCTCATTGATTATTAAAGATTTTCCCAAGACTTTCTCATATTTGAAAGAATAAATAAGTTTTACTGTATGTTCAGACAGATCGGATTAGCATTTGAGAATGTAAAATGTACATTTATTTGGACATCCCTTTCTGAGGTTAAGTTAAGGTTGGTTATAATTATTCGGGGATAAATAAATATCCTCATGTGTGGGAAAGACAGTGTATAAATCAAATTCACGAGCTTTGAATGAATTGTAAAAACCATGCGTGAAGAAATAGCCAATATTTCGGTAGCGGGGTTGCGGTGTATGAATAACAATGTATTTAAATGCAATAATGTCTAGATCTGTCTTTTTATCCGTTAACACTGTATTCTTCTCCCGTGTTCTTAGATTTATTACAGTGTGTGTGAATTTATTCTGCTTTAAGGATAGCGATGTGACTTACTGACCTTGAATTAGTCGGTGTGTTGCATATTCGTCTGCCAACTGTCAGAATGACCCTGCTGCATAAAAGGAGGTCTAATCAAATGTATTGTATGATTCTACCAACAGGAATTTACGCTATGTAATTTTTTCGGTTCATTAAACTTACATAAAATACAAAATTGTCCAAATATATTTTAAAGTGCATTATTGTTGTTAATATTAGTCACATTTCCTTGTATTTCTTGGTGTGGTCGTTTTAATTAGAACATGCTAGTAGTATGTACCTCTTCTTAGACCACTTCCTGTTCTGGAGTTTTGGCCAGTGAAGCCACGTGACCACTACCGGAAGTGACCTCAAAAGAGGCAAACTTTTTGGTGGGGGGCGGCGTTCGGGGTGGGGGCGGTCGGAGGCGGAAATTGGGGCCGGGGGAGGTTTTTGGGGCCGCAGTTGGGGAGGGGGCTGTTGTGAATGCCTTAAGAAGTGTTGATTGTGTTAATTCTTTAGGAAATATACAATAAAATATATATTTAAACACAACTATAAGTCTTGAATTACAAACAATATTTGTTAAAATTGCAAAAAAAGACAATTGACTTGAAATGCAAAAAATAAATATATTTAAATGCAAAACTGTATTTTTTAATTACAAACTGTATTTATTAAATGCAAAAGTGTAAGCCCCATTACTGGAATGTTCAATATAAATACAAATTGTTTGTTAAAATGCGAAGTGTATTGTTTATTTGCAAATTTAATGTAATTTAAGCAATTAACACAAACACACACACAATTGCAGCACGTAATAAAAGCGTACCTTATGTTTCGGCCGCAGTCCGAGAACCCCCGTCACATACTTGTATGGCTGTCACACAGAGACTTATTTTCGATTTAGGTGAGGTTGTTATTGTGAGCTTTAAACAGTTAACTTTCACCATCTCCTAGCTATGCACACCGCTTTCGTCAGCCTGTTTACTTGGACAAGGGCATTATATTAAGTTCATTTCTCAACTGAATGTAAAATGGGCTACGTTTGTTACATTTAGGGGAAACGTAAATTTACAAATTAAATTTTAACCTTCCATAAAGAAAAAAGTCGTGATATCCTGCAAAAAGACGATCGCTAGCGTAGTGAAATACGTGGGGGACGAGACACAGGCTGTGCTTCCCGATGGCCTCTTTCTCACTAAATACCGCCCTAATGTGCAAGTAGATCTTCTTAGACGGGAGGGAGAGGCGGGGGAGAAAAATGTGACCGAAGCAAATCGTACCTTATGTTTCGGCCGCAGTCCAAGAACACCCGTCACATAATTGCATGGCTGTCACACAGAGACTTATTTTCGACTTAGGTCAGGTTGTTATTGTGAGATTTAAACGGTTAACTTTCACCATTTCCTAGCTAAGCATACAGCTTTCGTCAGCCTGTTTACTCGGACAAGGGCATTATATTAAGTTCATTTCTCAACTGAATGCAGAATGGGCTAAGTTTGTTATATTTAGGGGGAACGTACATTTACAAATTAAATTTTAACCTTCCATACAGAAAAAAAGTCGTGATATGACGCCAAAAAACGATCGTGATGAAATACGTATTTTTGGGCCCGGACACAAAGCCTCCTTCCTGCTCGAAGACTAACTGGCTAATGATCCTTTATATTTGCATTCAGGGCGGTTATAGGGTAGTGAAAGGTGGAGTAGGGAAAGTAACCAACCCGTATTGTCGTGGCGCTCACGTGACCGAAGCAAAGATGGCCAGGTATCTTTCAATGCGAATAACGAAATATATTACGTTTAATATAACAATTCTCACAAAAGCAATTCATCCACTTTTCTCATGTACAACGGTGTATTTACATGATTTTTTTCTTGATAGTAATTTAATATAAACGTGCTGCAACATGTTTATTTTATTAACTGGTTGCTGTTAATATTGAATTCATTTAGATTACATTACAATAATATATACATATGTATAATTCGTTAATAGATAACAATTATATATTTTTTCACAAAAGTCATTCATCGGTTGTTTAATATTAAATTGCTTTAGAGATTATTACAATAATATATATATAATTCATTAATAGAAAATATGTGATGTCGCAAATGCACAACTTACGATAGAGATAGCATTTTTTATTTTAATATTTAATATAAACGTGATGATAATTTCAGCTGGTTGCTGTTAATATTAAATTTTATTTATTCATTAATAGGAAAATATTGATAAACAACGGTGCGAAATATTTAATTTTCCTTCATTTCGTATGTATGAAACAAGGTCACGTTATAGTGTTGTTTGCGTTTCACTAAGGAAATGTATGTCGCCCTCGTTCAGAAAATAACTTTCCACTCCAGATGGGTTACACTAACCGGTTGTGTTATTGTTCACAGATAACAATTATGATGTACAATGTCACATACGCATACCTTATGATAGAGATGACATTTTTATTTTAATATAAACGTGCAGCAGCATGTTTATTTTATATATAATGCAAAGAAAAAAGTGTTTGTGCTTTTTACTATTTAAAGGTCGATAAGACACGACTTATTCAAAATTGCGTTAATATTGATAAACAAAGTTTAATATGATGTTAAAATAATATATATATTCAATTCGGTGCAAAATATTGAATGTCTAGCCTTAACCTACAGTTTGAATTGAAAGAACTCAATCGGCTGGTTGCAAAATGGAATTCCTCTGCAATTGTTCAACTTTTCGTCGTATTTACATACCCACTATTTGCTAATGTTATTTAATATAAACGTGATGGTGATTCCGGGGAGCTGAATTCCATACTGTTAATATTACATTACAATAATAAAAAATAGTTTAATATGATGTTAATTACTGTTACCATATTGTATACTGTCAACAAAATCAATAATGCGAAAACAATACTCTAATCACTCAAAGAATTGAAGCAAAGGAAATAGTATTTAGTTAAATCTTGATTGCTAATGACAAAGTAACTAAATGCCATACGTGCTAAAAAAAAACATTATCGTGAAATAATTTAATATATGTGTGAGCATTAAATGTCTATGTAAGAGCTGTAGAAAACGTTTTGCTTTAGAGTATACCTATGCCTGGTTGTGAAATGTATTATTTCCCCTATTTGTAGCGACTTCAAGTACACAAACTTGTTGACAATGTTACTGTAATGATAGTCGACAATTTGCCTAGGACGTCATTAGAAAACTTCCAAAACATAGGTCCTCATTGGCTATAAAATCCAAGTGTGCGTGGCGAAGGGTGGAGAGATGTTATATAAAAAGGCCAAACAATTCCGATAGTCAGGTATACAATGGCAAAGCTTAGTCTAAAGAGAAAGGACAGTGAACGGGAGACGACTCTTGTCGAAGGCTTTACACCTACAATAGCTATCAACAATGCTGCTGTTAATCAATCTTCTTCTGCGGCAAGCGCGAACCACAGGTGAGTGTTGCCTTGCAAATTACTTTTAAAATTACAGACCATAAAGAGAGATCGGCTAAAGAGTTTTACTCCGGGTATGCCGAGACTGAAATTATGGTTAGTTCGATGCCCAAAGATACAGATCATAACCAATGGGTTTCTAGGGTTTTTAACGCTTATTTATCGTTTGTTAACAACATTCTGCTAAAGAACCAGCCAGGTTTCATGGGAATCACGATTCATGATGCCAAACTTCCTGAGAGGCCATTTAATATGAGTGTAGGTTCGATCAAGTGAGTCCCGAAGTCATATTGAAATAATTGGAGAAAGTAATGCGGATAATAAAGAATTTTTGTTAGGAGGGCCACTCAAAATTTCATGTGTTTGGACAAATGAAGTATTAGGTTTATGCTACAAACACTGCGACGACTGTAGTAAAAACAGAGGTATCATTGAAATAAAGAACAATGACAACCTTTGTCTAGCTAGAGGCATCGCAGGGTATTTGAATTTCCATAATTGACGAGGATTTAAATTATAATTTGATTAGGCGTAGAGAACTTCGTCGAAAACAAAAGGCTGTAGAGTTGTGTGAGAAAATAGGCAAAACTAATGGGCCGTTTACACTTGAAGACGTGAAAATATTTCAGATGGCGCTAAAGGAATACTCCATAACAGTTTTTGGTGACCATAGTGGGAAAAATGTCCTCTACAAGTCAAAAATAGTTTCGATAAACATATCGACTTAATATTTCACGACAGTCATTATAACGTTATTGTAAACATGCACGGGGTATTCAAATGCAAATGGTATTGTCGACATTGCAATTTTCCCTCAGTAAATAAAAAAGAAACTCACAGGTGTGAACAAAATTGTGCAAAATGTCGTAAGAGTTGCCCACCCACGTTTGATAGGTACGTGAGATGTGACGTGTGTCATCGCGATTTCAACGGACAGACCTGCTTTAATAATCATTTGATTAAGGGAAATTATTACCCCAAAACAATGTCAGTGTGTGACTTGAAAAAGTCAGTCCAATGTGCAACAAACTTGTTAATATGAGGTGTAGAAAAACTCCTCACCAATGCGAGGAAACTTTTTGCAGTACCTGTAAAAGTCCTGTGAATGCTAACCACCAGTGCTACATTCAGCCGTACAATTCGCCAAGTTTGCGAAATAATTTCATGTTCAAAGATTTTCAGTGTACTCAGAACACTCCTTATTCCGAGGGCGTGTTTGAACATGTCCCCAATCTATTTGTGGTGTACAAAAGTTGCCGAATATGCATTGATGAACCTCACAAGATGGCCTATTGTACGCAGTGTGGTGTTAAAGAACAGGTATTTGACATGGATCCTGTGAAGCAATTATTTGATCACATCACACAACTCGGGTTCGAGTCCCGGAACATTATCGTCCTTGCACACAACCTGAGGTCCTATGATGGGCAGTTTTTGCTAAAGCACATGGTGGGCAGCCTAAATTGGGACCGGGATCTCATCATGAACGGTAGCAAAATATACAGAATGAAGTATAAAAGTGTAACATTTCTAGGCTCTTTGAATTTCATTCCTATGCCACTTTCTCGCTTTTCAAAGACCTTTCAACTTCCCGAATGTAAAGGTTGTTTTCCCCACCTATTTAACACAAAGGAAAATGAAAAGTATGTTGATCCTGTACCGGGACAGAAATATTACTTTCCTGACGGCATGAGTGTAAGTGACCGCAAAACCTTCTAGAAGTGGCACGATGAAATGATGTCCTCAATTTATGTCTTTGACATGAAAAATGAAATGGTGCAATACGCAAAACTGACGTTTTTCTCCTGAGTCAGGGTGTTTCCAAATTTAGGAAACAATTTATTGACGAGAACGGCATTGCCCGTTTAGAGAATGTGTCACCATAGCTCATGCATATATGAATGTTTACAGGAAGAGGTTCATGCCAAGAAATAAAATTCCACTTATTCCTGGAGGTGGGTACCGCTTAACTGATAAGCAATCACGTATAGCGTGTATCTGGCTGTCATGGTTGGAACACCAACAATCAACCATCATACAGCATGCTTATCGGTGCCGGGAAAGTAAAGTTTTAGGACATAAAGTGGACGGGTACAAAGAAGAAGATAAATGTGCCTATTTCTTTCACGGATGCTTCTACCACGGCTGCAGACGATGTTACCCGAATAGAAATTCTAAGTTATGCAACACGGGTACCGAGACCAAGTGCTCCAGATATGAGGACACAGTAAGGGTCACGAAGATGATGAGAGAGGCAGCTAACACGTGACCGAGATGTGGGAATGTTAGTTTAATCCCATGTTTAAGTCTGACGGGGTTTTGGCAGATTTTGTCAAGAGTTTTCCCTACCCTAACCTCTCAACCCACGAGATGCCTTCTTCGGTGGGCGTACAAATTGTATGAAAACCTACTGCGAGGCTACTGGAGACATGAAAATGTTTTATTATGACGTGCGTGTGCGGTTTGTATCCATTTGTCAATAAGACAAAGGCTTACCCCGTGGGACATCCAAAGATTCATGTTGGTAAATTTCTAAATTTGGACGATGTTGAGGGAGACATTGTTAAAAGTAAAATTCTTTCCCCGGAAAGACTGTACCATCCAGTTCTGCCATCGCGCATTAACGGCAAGCTTATGTTTCTGCTGTGCCGCACATGTGCAGAGATGCAGAACCAGACAAGAGTGCACGCATATAGAAAACGAAAGATGTATGACAGGCTCCTGGGTAGTGGACGAAATTAAAGGCGCTTTAGAGGAAGGTTATAGGGTAATTCATGTATATAAAATATGGGAGTATGAAATGGCGCTATAACCCTTCCACTGGAGAAAAGGGCATTTTTCAGGACTATGTGAACCAGTTACTGAAAATTAAAACAGAATCCTCCGGTTGGCCCAAAGACTGCGACAAAAATGAGTATATCGCGCAGTATTTGAAAAAAGAAGGCGTGGCACTGGACAAAGACGCCATTAAAATCACTCCTGGCGGGCGCGAGTAGCCTAAATTTACGTTAAACTCCTTTTGGTGAAAATATGGCCAACGATAAATCTTGTCCACGTATGAACCTGTGAGGTATTATTCGAGGCTCATAGACCTACTGAATGACTCTGGTGTAGAGGTAAAGTCTTACCTGCTCGCTACACAGGAGTTGCTGTACGTGGTATGGAAACATAGTAAACAGAATCCTAAATTGAATTTACCACCAACACAGTCATAGCTGCATATACAACTGCCCATGCTAGATTAGAGCTCTATTCCAGTTTTAGGAGATTGGGCGAGCGAGTTGTTATTTTGACACTGATTCCTACGTACAGACCGGGTGATGAATGCCTCCCACGGGACCATTTCTGGGCTATATGGCTGATGAACTAGAAAAGCACGGTGCAGGTGCATATAATTCCAGATTTGCATCTACAGGCCCAAAGAGCTACACCATAGAAATCAAGTGTGGGGGAAAAGACGCACTCTGTCTGTAAAGTTAAAGGCATCGCCCTCAACTCGGGGAATTTGAAGAAAGTAAACTATAATGTAATCATCAACACCGCACTGAGGGAAAGTACAATGTCGGTAGTGCATGAATGCATTCAAATATCTAGGAAATTTCTAGGTTCTGTAGTAACCGAGCGTTCAAAGAAAACCTATAGAATGGTGGTTAACAAACGAGTACAAAGTGAAAACTTTGATTCCTACCCGTACGGGTATAAAAGAAAATATTAATCAATTTTACACCAATCGTCCAAAATGTGCGCAAACCAACACATTAAATTTAGTTTTCCGTGTACCATGCTAATCACAGGTCCTTTGCGGTGTGGTAAATCAACATTTGTTAAAAATTTAATTGGTAATGCAGGTAACATGTCGGACAAGCCTTTGAGAAAAGTATTGTGGTGTGTCATCCGCCAGAATATTCCCCTTAACCAACTCCGTTCTTCGCGACTCATGCAGGCATACCAGATTTGGAGACTGTTAACGAGGGAGATCTGGTTATTTTAGATGATTTAATGTACGAGGCAGATGGGGTAAACGTGTCAAATTTTTTCACCAGAGATCCACATCACAAACGATTCGGAATTATTTAAATACTCCAAAATGTGTTTCCACAAGGAAAGAAATTTCGAAATATATCTCTGAATGCAAACTACATTGTCGTGTTTAAAAACAATAGAGATAAAATGCAAATTGACAGGCTTTGTCAACAGATGGAGCCAAAGAACTCTAGGTTTTTGCTAGAAGCATTTTAAAAGGCTACCGAAAACCCCCCATGGTTATCTAGTGTTGAATTACACTCTGTGCCCGCCTAATCAATGCAGGTATCCAACCGACATCCTTCCGGGTGAAACGTCTTCTTATTTTATACCCAATTGTTGATTGAATTCTGAAGGTTTTCGATGCCATTAAATAGGCGAACAATCAACACACTACAGTCATTTTACATAAACACATTCAGGATGAGCATTGCCAGACTGAGTAGCCCGCTGATTGCTAGGCGTAAACTGGACCGTACTTACCAAGGCCAAACCCACTTTGGGACAGAAGCTGTTAAATAGCGCTAGCCCAGAGCTAATAAATGCCATTTCAGAGTGTATGCTCAACGTGTGGAGAGGGCATGTTAATTTGCCTGTAAATTGCTTGAAGCGCTTAAAGAAACATAAAACTTGTTGCAGAAAGTTAATCAACAAACGACTTTCCTTAAAGAGCAAGAAAAATATTCTTGTGCAGAGAGGTGGCTTTTTACCTGCTTTCCTACTTCCGACATTGGCTTCACTGGGCAGTGCACTCTTGTCAAAATGAAGTACGGTAAGCAGATTCTAGTAGCTTCACAGCCAAAAGCTGTCGAAAAGCTTCATCTCGTAGACAAATCATTTAACAGCTCATCAGAGAAATAAATAAAGTGCATCGTGCACATTTGGCATCCCCCGAGAAATGGCGTTTGATAAAATACAAGTTGGGAAACTATCTCGATATAATGTCACAAGTGATAGAGCCATTCCTTGAATCCAAACAAGAAGAAGACGAACTTGAGGTAAAGAATGAGCCGGTAAAGATTAAAAAGATCCTAAAGTCCTATAACCTTAGCAAAGAAGTGTGGGAGCAACTATGAACGTATTGAAGAAAATTTATTTCAATCCAGAGCACTATGCTGGTTTTAGTGCAGCAGCAGAGAAATTTCGTAAGGCCACAGGCATACCAAAATCAAAGATCGAGTTCTTTCTTCAAACGCATGATAGTTATACCTTTTACAGGTCAATTAGGAAAAGATTTCCCATCTGAAATTATCACGTTATCAATATGGATGACCTTTGGGAAGCTGATCTAAATGCAATGAACAACGCAAAAGAACACAACAAACCTTACCTTTACATCGTGACGGTGATTGACATTTTCTCGAAATATGCTTCTGCTATACCGTTAAAATCTAAAGTAGGGACGGAAATTACACAACCTTTTAAAGCTATATTCTCACATCGCAGGCCTAAGGAGCTGCAAACAGATAAAGGAACCGAGCTCACCAACAAAACTTTTCAAATATTTTAAACCAATAAGGTGTAAAGTATTGCATAAAAAAACAATGCCAAAGCCAACGTTGTAGAGCGTTTCAATAGAATCTTAAAGACGAAAATGTGGAAATGTTTCACCCATAAAAACACTTATAGATACTTAGATGTTCTTCCCGCCCTTTAAACTCCTACAATAGTTCATTTCACAGGTCCATAAATTGACTCCATAGGATGTCGATGAAAGCTACATTTTACAGGTATACGAAAATCTTTACGGTCAGAGTGCAGACAAATCGAGTAAAATTAAATATAATGTGGGAGACCACGTGAGCATATCAAAACAGAAAATGAAGTTTGCCAAGCGTTGCGACCAAAACTGAACAGATGAAATTTTTCAGATTAACAGTGTGGTACACGGCAACCCCGTTGTGTATAAATTAAAAAACTTGGACGGTGAAGCCATAGACGCCATCTTTTACTCCGAGGAGATACAAAAGGTTGCTCTTCCGAAATGATTCAAAATAGGCAAAATACTCCACACTGTCGCTATAAGAAATTACTTGTTAAGTGGAAATGTTACCCAATCAAATTTAACTCTTGGGTCCTGGCTTCATCTATCAATTCCATATGATTAGCACAAAACCGTTTTCCCTCACGCTCGTGAGTAATGCCTCTATGGATCATTTTAATGACAATACAACTTCCAGATTTTCAAACATCTTACCCGAGAGAATAGTGTTGCAAGAAGAATGGGAAAATTGTACGGCAAAAGGTTAGGTGCCCAGTGAAATTCTATAAGGTAACAAATCACGATTATCAAATTATTGGAACTGTGTATAATATGACCGAACCGGTGGCACATTCAAAATTTAACTTACAATTACCGCATGGTATTGTGCAGAATTCTATCGATTTGGTACACGCCGTTAACTCTGTTATACACGAAAATTTGCAGATCGAAGACTTTTTCATTTATAACGAGGGCAAAAATATTGCCTGAATTAACATTAAAGTCACACAAAGCAGTCATATACCAGCAAATATTTAGGTAATGTAGAAAATGCTGCACCTTCCAGAACCAGGAGAGATGTGTCTAAAGCGCAAGAAAGCACGAACCAAACGTTGGAAACAAAGGTTCAGAGTAAAACAAATTCAAAAATTGCCCCTCCGACTAAACAACCAACTCCTAAGTTAATTCCACCAAAACAGCCGATCGTTCCTTCTCCGGTGACGCAAAAGAACCTCATACACATGTTGGTTTTGTCGCCATCTCTGGCCAAGATGATGGAATTCGAACCGTATACAAACGTGGTAGAACAGGAAATTGGCATACATCCTGTAGATCCATACATGGGGTTCCCTTACGAGATGCTCATTTACTACAATCTGATAGTACCACAAGTGGTGGGCAACACTTTGTACAGGTCATTGAAAGCGTCTCTGTAGAGTTTGAAAAACGTGACAACACATGCATGACTATTAAAAAGTATTTCACTCCACTTAACTGGGTACCTTTGATGCAACAAGACTTTAAAAGCATGAATATAGATTTAAGGAACGGTTACGGTGATTTCTTGCCATTTGTAGACGGCCTTCATCTACTATAGTTCTAACATTTCGTCCGAAATAGAGTTGAACACTGTCACCAGATATCACCTAAATCAGGCTGGAGGATCTTTAGAGAATCCAGATTTTCTCCTGTACAGTGGCAAACGTTTTCAAAAAGGTAGCAGCTTGTTCTCTGCTCTCGGCAGCCTTTTCAGAATCGTGCTGCCATTTTTCAAGGGTGAAATCTGTCGCTAAAGAGGCACTGAAAATGGGCGCTAATGTGCTAGCAGACGTTGCAAGTTCGGGGATTTCCCCAAAGGAGTGGTTAAGGACTAGATTGAAGGAGGCGGGAACTAATTTGAAGAGGAAAGCGTATGAAAGGGAAAATAAATAATCAGTCCAAGACTAAACGCCAAGGTAGAAAGGTGATAGACGTGTTTTCGTTGAATCGCTGGTGCACATGAGTTCGGAGCTAGATCCAAGTTCAGGGATTTCCCTAAAGGAGTGGTTAAGGACTAGACTGAAGGAGGCGGGAACTAATTTGAAGAGGAAAGCTGACGTAAAGATGGACTCTATGACAGGCAGGGACCTATTAAAGCGTACGAAAGGGAAAATAAATAATCAGTCCAAGACTAAACGCCAAGGTAGAAAGGTGATAGACGTGTTTTCGTTGAATCGCTGGTGCACATGAGTTCGGAGCTAGACATCTTCGAAGACTTGCCCGTTCAAATGAACGTGGAAGAGTACCGCTACATATCTCTAAACCCTCAAAATAAACTTATGAAAAAATCCCCATAACATTTCATTACTCTGGCAATGCAGACGATTACCTGAACATGACCTATGTAGTACTAGAGCTGTTCGTACGAACAATCGATGACGATGGAAATGACTTGAAAGATGACAAACAGGTCACCATTTTAAACCATACTCTAAACTCGCTGTTTCAACAGGTAGAAGTGTCACTCAACAATGTCACCGTTTCCATGCCTCAACCAGTCTACCCCTATAAAAATATATTGAAACCCTGCTCAATTATTCGGAAGATGTCATGAATAGCAGACTAGAGTCCACACTCTGGAAAAAGGACACGCGGGATACGTATGCAACAAATGATGGAATAAAGTGGCGTGGCAGTATACCAAAGGAAGCAAAGTTTTGCAGCTAATGGGAAATCTTTCCAATGCACTCTTTAATCAGGAAAATATGTTCTTGATCAATGTAAGCGTCACCATTAAACTATCACCCTATTCGCCCAATTTTCATCTCTTTTCGGAATAAATAACTTTAAAGCCTACACTGAGACTCAGTATGATAGACTTATTTTGAAAGCTGTGAGACAGTCGCCAACCATCAAGCTTGCTCATTAGGCAGTGTTAGCAAAGAGTAATGCAAAGTACCATCTCAAAGATATCGGTTCCCATGCTCTCAGCATTCCAAGGGCAGTTAGTAGCATGACTTTCAATTACATTTTCATAGGGCAAATACCCAGGAGAATGGTTGTGGCTATGGTTTCCGACCAGGCATACAACGGCAACATTAAAAAAACCATACAATTTACAACGCTTTATAGTGAACTATTTTCAACTGTATGTAAACGTGCAGCCTTTACTCTCACAACCCCTACAGCCCAATTATGATGCCGGTCACTTTCTCCAATGCTTTCAAACTCTACAGGATGGCCTCGGGATACACTTTAAGGACGAATGGCATTCAATTTTAAGACATCAATATCCACAGGTTATACAATTATGGTATTTTATCTAACGGCTGATATGAAAGCTAACGAGTCTTACATTTCCGGGCAACGGCACGGCAGCGTGTCTATAAGTATAGGCTTTAAGGATCAAACTCCAGAACCTATAAATCTGCTGGTATTGGCTGAAGTACATCGCACTATAGTAATCGACGCTAACAGAACCATTTTGGTACCATGAATACGTTGCAAATACGCCGGCTTGTGTCTAAATGCACACCACATTTTTAGGCGTGTACGCCTATGATCAATTGTCTCTGGTAAATTTGCATAATAGACAGCTTACCATAGCGGTTTTCGTTAACACCGATCCTAGCATGAAACCAGGGAAACATTGGGTCTGTATCTTTGTTGCAAAGAACGGCCGGGGGAAATTTTTCGACAGCTGTGGTCTAGAACCTTTCTTGGGGCACATTCTAAATTTTTTAAATCGTTGTTGTGGTACAAGGTGGACTCGCAACACTAGAAGGTTGCAAGCGATGTCAGCACCAACTGTGGCCATTACGTCGTTGCTTATCTCACCGCTTCCGCGGCCTGTGCAAGGAGAAATTCTTTTCACAAATGAGCATAAGTGATATTAATAACAATTATGACGTCGTTCAAAAAACCTACAGTTTAGGCGCATGCGCACAAACTACACACCAGAGCTGGATATGATTAAAGGTTAGTATCATTTTTGCTTGAATATACATATATAACACTTGTCACGTTTTTATGTTGCTAATTTCCCCCGATATTTTTAGAACGAACGCCAGTTGCTCCGAGTGAAGTAAGCAGGTAAATCGCATTCATCATCGTGTGTGCACGTGTGGCTAATGAAAAATATTATGCTACAGAGGTTGTGTTCTTGCTTTCAGTGACATGGACGAGGGACCTGTATTGGATATTTACTTCTTGAACAGCAAGCAGTTTACGGCCGCTGGGTTTTCACCTAAACCTGCAAACAAGATCGTGGTGACAGTGGGTGAACGACCCAGCGCGGTGACTCTGGGTTCAACAGAGTGGCAGAAACTTGTTGAGACGATGCCGGCAATACAGAGTTTCACTCTTCATCTAAAAGAGTGGCAGTTAAACAATAGGCTATCCATAGTTTTTAAACGTTTATTTGAGCACTAAATCTGGTCATCAAAATGGATGGAAGCTGCATATCACTGAACATGGAGGAATGGAACACCCTAGTAAGCCTACAGCGTATTATTACCGACATCATCTAATACAAGAAAAAGGATGAGGTAGAAGTACAAAATCAAAGAGCTGCCTATCGTAATTATATGCATCTCGCCCACGCTTCAAGGGAGAAAATGAATTTCAACGTATATACAAGATACTTTCGTTGTGCCACCTTTAGAGTGTTCCTGGAAATGGAGCATTTTCTAAAAGAACAATTCATCTGAGAGTTGGACGGAACAAGTCACGACAGGTCTGCACAAACAAACATTTTGGAAAACGAGGACATATTGATAACGCACAACTCTCCCCTCCACACAAACAAACATGTTGAAAAACGAGGTCATGTTGATGACGAACAACTCTCACCTCCGCACAAACGACAGGCTTGAAAAACTAGGTCATCTTGATGATGCACAACTCTTCAACAAACCCATCAGTACCAAGAGTTCGGCAGAGAAGTTAACATGATCATCGACGCGTTACGCCAACTAACTGCAGTAGCGGCCAACACGTAGTATATCTCAGTGTCCAAGCTACAACCGAACGTGCCTTACGTCGTGAGAGGAGTCCGGAGCATCTCGACAAAGAACGGGCCCAGAACGCTTGTACACCTCGAGAACGGGCAAGAGGTGTTTCTACCAACCACAGTCAACAGCCTTTCTGCAGAGCTCATCGACCGGCTCAACTCATTTGACTTTTACATCGTCTATGAGGGTGAGGAGGTTCTCAGAAACGGTTACCGGAGACACATCGTGAACTTTCACCATCATAACATGGCGTGGCAAATAGACCCGGTGAGAATACGCAACAATCTCCTTGTCAAAGTTCTTTTTAACAATCAAAATCAAGTCACAACAAGCGGAGAGGATCCTGGATACATCAAACGGCTCTCCACAGAAATCTCATTCTTTGGCAAGGACAAAATTGTCACTGTCAAACTAGTCACCAAAAATTCCGACGTCGTGGAAGTCCAATGCTTGCCTTCAAAAGCACAACAGTACGGCACAGACGCACACTGCATCATATACCTCGGAACCACCCCGGCATTAGACTACAAGGTCACGTCGGCAGGCTGCTTCCACACGGCATACACCAACGGATTCGTCGTGCCCATGTCCATTCCGTCGGCCCAGGAACACCTCAACAACAATTTTTCCCACATGCTACTCACCGTCACGACGTCGCACTAGGAGGAAAGCGACGACGACGAAGACAGTTATAGTGATGTGTCTTTTACCAAGAAAATATATACTACATACTTTAAAATAATTTTTTGCTGTTAATCCCCACCAAAACAGTAACTGAACAGTTATTAAACATCTCCAATTTTTTCATTGATGTAATATTTTTTGCAAGTGGTGAACCGCCATTTTGGACAGTGACGGGATAGACATACATTTTATTTTGAAGTGATGTCTGCCATTTTGTTATTAATAAATATGTATCAACCATTTTATTATTTTTATAAATATCTCCAATTATTTTCAATTAATAATTGTAATTATATGTATTTTATATAAAAATAATCAATTGTGCCTCTTCTTAGGTCACTTCCTGTAGTGGTCACATGGTTTCACTGGTCAACTCTCCAGAACAGGAAGTGATCTAAGAAAAGGTACATACTACTCATGCTCCTACAATAAATATCCTACACATAAAGTTGCGAAAATAATTATTGGTTTTCTATATATTGTTATTTTAGAAGTACTTTTGTTTCTGCTTATTTATATACAACTGTAATTTAAATCTTTAGTTGTTTTATTAAATGCTAACTTTGAAAAACTTTGGGTTGAAATTTTTTTCACTATCTGAGTTTGATATGTTTTTATTTATTTATGCAATAATTCACGTTGTTACAACTTCAATTGCAAATGAAACTAACTCATTCCCCTAATCTGCCCTTCTTCATGTCATGAATATTTATATCACGGTTTTCCACAACAGAAGTCACACAAACACAATTCAGGCGGTCTCATCGGCCAATGCAAAGTCTCTTCTCTTACAACGAAAAGTTTTCCAAACATCTTTGAACTTGAGGGAGATTGCAGAAGTGTGTCGTTATGTGGAAGGTAACCACTTCTTAAGATTTCGGTAGCAGTTTGATGCCAAAAATTTAACATATCTGAGCATGCTGATCATAGAAAATGTTAATAAATTGTTCCCAACTTAGAAAGAAGAATCCCAACTTTTCTTTCACACTTCATGCAGATTCTCTGTGAGAATGACAAAATTATACGTATTTACTTTTTCACCAACATGAAGTCTGCACTCATCGGAGAAAATGATTGAAACAAATGGGCCTATTTCCTGGCCACTTTGTCAGCATCATAAATGTTGGTACACTTTAACTGTGGTGCTTCTTCTCCACCAAATCTAAAAGAAAGATTATGTAAAGACTTGGCTAAGGAAACCTGATTTTCTGCAATAATCTGAAAATCACTCCTTTTTGCTATTCAGGACCGCACATGGAACGCGTATATCTGATGTTCGAATACTTTAAAAATGTCCATTGCATACTCTGCTGTCCCTTTGCGCGTTTAATTATCCATTGAATTTGAAAAATTTCGAACCACAATTCGAGTTACCGTATATTCTTCCAAGCCCGAAACCGCGAATCTCTCTCATCTGATTTAATATACCTAGGAAACCTCTCTAAGGCTTCTCTACTACGAGAGATTTATTTCTTAAGAGGGAATTATAATGCTACGAGCATTTCTAACCCGTACATACAACCCAGGCTTCTAGTTTAATTACCAGTTACATTTGGGTTCATTTATATATAGAAATTGTTCTTTCATTCTAGCCGTGTGAAGGACATAAGGAAGAATTATATCTGAATTAATCTGTCGTAGTACAGAAAGCTCTCCGAGGTATGTATAATCAGATGAGAGAAATTTGCAGTTGCGTGCTTGGAGAAGAACGTGGTAGCTCAGTTGGTAGAGTGTTAGCCTCGACTCGAATCCCAGCCATACCCGATTTTTTCAAGTTTCATTCCTCATTTCCAAATTATGTAAAACATGACTAATGTGAAAGAACAATTTCCAAACCTTAATTTTAATGCAAAATCTAAAAAATAAAAAGTTCGAGCATGTGAGTCCTATTAGTTCTTATCGTTACTTAGACACAAGCCTTTGTCCACTCATTCATCAGAGCACACGATCGCATTTCCTCTTTATGGCATAACTTGAACATGAATTAAAGATGGCATTGTGAATCACGGTTAGAAAATGCTTCCGATATTTTCAGAATTTTATGGCATAACTTGAACAAGAACTAAAGATGGCATTGTGAACCACGGTTAGCAAATGCTTCCGATATTTTCCGAATTTTATGGCATAACTTGAACATGAATTAAAGATGGCATTGTGAACCACGGTTAGCGAATGCTTCCGATATTTTCCGAATTTTATGGCATGACTTGAACAAAAATTAAAAATGGCATTGTGAACTACCCTTAGCGAATGCTTCCGATATATTCCGAATTTTATGGCATAACTTGAGTATGAGTTAAAGATGGCAGTAGTCATAGTGCATAGTAAGGGAGGCAATGTAGATCCGCTTCGGATGGTTGCCACCGGGGAGGGCAGGGGTGGGGCCCTGCCAATAAAAAAACAGAAAAAAATATATAAACAATGCTGGAAACCAGTTGCTATTTAATTTTTGAGCTTCTTCTTTCCTGTTGAAATTGTTGGGGTATTTGTGGATTTCGATCGCTTCTCGCTGTAGTCTTGCATGGTAATGTGCCATAGATGAAAGAATGCTGGTGTCCTGAAACTTGATGATGTGTTCCCCCTCCGCTTCGATGGCATGTTCTGCTACCGCTGACGTATCTATCTGACCTAGACGACAGTTCCTTTTGTATTAAGTATGTTCAGAGTGGATAAACGCCATAGCTTTGTTACGATGTGACGTGTGTTCATAGCCAGTCAAATGACAGCCAATATCGTTGGCACAAGTGCAATCATAAGCAGGCTGCATCTCAATCTAACCGCAAGTCACGTATTATCACTCAGTGTACATGTCTTGTGGAAGTTGCAAGGCATTTTGAGAACTGTGGTAAGTTAATTTTATGGGTGATTATTGTATTTGAACTTAAATTAATTAACTCGGTTTCTGTTTCACTGAAGTTCTCCTCTGTTTTTGACAGAATATATTATTTGTTTAAGGCAAGCTCTTGTGTTTTCTGTGCTGTTTACCATGCTTATTGTTTGCAGCGTTGGAGTTAACGCTACAGCATAACAGTGAACCTTCCGAAACTATTTCTTCCTATTCATAAGATGCCTACTTTCCAACTTCCTTACTACTCGAAATTTCTTTGTACACATTTTTCAGCAACCTGCACGAATACGAAACTTTTAGGGATGGTCATATTTAGTATTGTTATGGAGATTGTAATTATACATTTTCGTGTATTCTCTTGAGTATTTTATGATAACGTTGGTAAATAGTTCAGGATTTATATATGCAGGAACAATTGCACTGTTTAACTTTATGGAAGTAACAAGTGGAATTATACGGAATAAAAGCCGCAGAAAACTTAAGTCAGTGCCATGGTGTTTGAATACAATCACACTAACAGGTGCATATGGAGATGTACAGTTATAGGTTAATTTCTGAGCTATAATTTTATTTCTGTCTAGTTTGGGTTTCATTAAGAACTGCAATTGATTCTTTATTATAATACAAACAGGAAATAATACAACATTTTTAATTATATTTTATTTTCAGGGAAACGACTGGAACATTCTTTTATCCAAGTTTCGTTATATTTCTACATAAATATCCGTTTTTTGCTTTCCAGTTTAAATCTATATGCTCTTACTTTAAGATGGTCATGGTGAAGATTTGGAAGCCAACCATCCCGCAGTTATTAATCCTATCACTTTAAATAACTGCATTTATAAATAAAATATCACGTATGTCTGTCATGCATGTTCCTCCAGGACACATGCATCGTATATGCAGCAGTCATATATTTTAATGGCTCTATACGATAATGCAGCGGTTCTAAAATGTTCATTGACCACGGACCCTCTTTAAAGATCTCATACCCTGATGCGATCCCATTAAATTTAACTCCCAAGTTTAAATCCCAAATTTACATTATATATACAGCATGTAAATTTAAAGATATATACAAACAAATAATAACACATTTTTTTTAATAATTTGTCCTTTTATTGTAGTGTATACTTAAGCAATAATAATATATTTAAACATATATAAAACGCATAAATTATTTAATATTAATGATAACTAACAAAATATGGTAGTCAATATTGCTCGTTAATTTTAATTTTAATGATAAGGACGATGCTGTATTTTATTAAAAAGTTGTGATATATCTGGCTTAATAGAAGAAATTTGTATTCTGAGATGTGATTCTAGGTTTTCCAATAGGTTTCTATAGTTTTTTATTTTTCAACAAATGAGTGCAGAGAATAATATTTTCAATTAACTTATTAGGAAAGACATCATTACTTTCATGGCCTTCTTTGATACTACGGAAAAATCTGGGACAGCGAGTTAAGCGAATATCAGCCTACGCAGTTTGTTGCCGAAAGTTTCATGTTGGGGAAATTATGATGGTACATATGAGTGCTCTACCTGGTCCACGTTTCAGCGTAGATATCTATTTGAAGGCTCCCTCCGGAACAAATAGTTGCTTTAACTTTTATTGAAATTTATTTCACCTCAATAAATATACATTATAATTGTGCATAATTCGATTTCTCTCATTCATTTCTTGATATTCTTTCAAGAATAAATGTTGTTAGCAATATTCGTAATATTTCGTGAACTCTCTGGATTACAGTTTGATAACCGTTTCTTTAGAAAATATCTATCGGTGCTCCACTTTAACTAAAATTCCTTGTTTTTATCTAATCGTTGCAAAAATGACATTTCTTTATAAATGTCCTTTGCGTTTAAGGCAGATTTAAATATTATGCATTAAGTAATTATTGCAAACTTTACCTTGTCATTTGATTACTCATACTGTAAAAAAATATTATTACGTATTACTCAATGTAAAGCTAGGAGATAATAACAAAATAATATATGCAATAATGTTAGAAGCTAAACGTTACTTACTTCATAAAATCTTTTGTATAACACCGTGGATTTTAATGTCTGATGTCTTACATCTTTTGATAAGTCACGGTTCATGATTTTAATAACCGCAAAAATGTTACGGTAAGCATCACCATTCAACATTATCAGCTCCTCTGATAGCAGTGTTATCTAATGAACCATGAGTGGTTATTGCAACTGGCGTGCTTCGTTTGATTTCCTTGCTGATAAGGAAGTTAGTTCAGTAGGGCACAGCAGAAAATAACTCTTCAAGCTTGGTAAATGTCATGACTGGTCACTTGTTTATGACGAGTGCAAATTGCGATATGCGTAAACATTGCTTTACTGCTCATAAACGTTGTCGCTATGTTTTAGTGTGTATGTTACATAATCCTTCGCCGTTTCATGCAGATAAGTAGGAGGTAAAGAACCAGTTTTAAATAAATTATTTCGTCTATATATTAGTGACATCAACCCCGAAACACAAGGCTTTTAAATGTTAACTCTGATGTAAGTAAAATTATGTAGCATTAATAAGCACACTAATGAAAATTAAGAAACAAGTTTATGATATGTAGCAAACAGGAAGAAAATTTGTTCATTAAATCTATTGTTCGATTTCTTTTAAAACATCTGTGAAGTGAAAATATACAAATGAAAGAAAACACCTCAAGATATGAAAAAGAACAATAACGGTTGAAAACACGCATATCAGTAAAACTATTTTATGAAACGAAACACTCAAGAACTATTTTAACGAAAGCGTGGCGAACTACTGCCGCCACAACTCATTTCCTACGACGAACTATTTGGCTATACCTGGGAGATTATGTTCATAAATGAAAGTATTTCTCAAATCAGTATTCTTATTTGTAAGTTCTATGTCCTTTTTTAACTTACTTAATGACTTATTATAATAGCATAACCAAACTCTACTTACCTGCGTCTACCCTTGTAGATGATCATAGAGGTCCGAATACAATATATAATGTTTATATTCCAAAAAAGAAACAATTTTGACAATTTTTAGAAATAACAAAAATGAACATAGATGCCTATTACAAAATTAATAAACATTTATTACCCACATGATTACCAAAGTAGGCATATTAACTCTTGGGAGAACGAATGATAAATGCCAAGCTTACGCAAAGTCTTTCATTTTACAAAAAGGTAAATAATTAAATAAAACATAACTTTGCCAGTAATAAAGCACTTTCCATCTACGCTACTAGTACAAATGAATTCACAATATATTGCACCTGAAGCAACCCGTCAAATAATTTCAATCTTTCCTTCAAAACATTTACAATTATAAACCTAACTTTTAAAGAACTTCGCAAATGAAATAAATTTTGTTCGTTCACTAATACCTAGGTCAGAGGGTATACATAGTGAAGGAGTTCCATACAAAATGTATAGTTAAGGAAGCCGAAAAATTAATCCCCGGCGCTTCTTGACTGTAGAGCTTCACCGAAAGTAAAGATGAAAATTTCTGCGCAACTGAACAATAATTTAGCCATACACTAAAAATTGCATTATTAAGCAAGGTGCTTCAGTCAACTTTATAAAGGGATTCCTCCCATTACCACGGGATGTTGCGGTGTTCAATTTTTTCACAGAGGTCTGCGCTTCCCGTAGGTTTTTACATTACGACGGCACCTAGAAGCTATTCCGACCCCCCGTTCGGCTGTAGACGTTTGCGACGCCCAGACGCGTTAAGTTGCCTTAGCTACCAGATTCTTACTGGTGGAGAGATCTCATCTAGCAGGACCTACTCGTGTTATAAAGGTGAGTCACCCCAGCATTAAAGTAGCCACCACCCTCCTCACAAACGACAGCGATTCAGGCGCACCTGCCCCCAGGGTACATGCCATAAGCACTCCCCTGGGACACGCTGCCGTCGTGAGTACTCAAATTCCCGTGAGTTTCGTTACCAACTGCCAAGCCGAGTCCAACCCAATCCGGACAACTCCCTTGCGGGAGGGGCTCGTTTCAAGTCCCGCCCGGCTCCTTCTAGTAACGTCAGAAGTACCACGGGTACTCAGGGTCCGCAGAGCCCGCACCAGGAGCATCTGAAGAGCAACGACCTTAGCCGCCCCCCCCCTTAATGTCTATGTAAAAGCTGAAGATAATATAAAGGGGTAAGAGGATACAGAGCTTTTTAACAGTGTTTAACGCCGGTTTTAATTATTTAGGCATCATAGGTGGTAGACTCTGATGATAAGTGAAATGATATGATAAATTGGGAAAGATTTTTTTAAGGATGAAAACGTTCCAAGCCTAAGTTTAGGGTACCTCACCGACATTTGTCATTTATGAGGACTGAGGAAAACCTGGTAAAAACTTCAGTCAAGGAAGATGGCTCTGGTGGGAATCGAACCTCTGACCTTTCGCTCATGAGTCGGCGCCTTGACAACCTCGGTCATCCGTGGCGGTAAACAGGACTTGAAATATGATTGTGGAGAACGGGTGCGTGCAGAATCGGAACATTATATAACATTCTTATTCATTTCTGTATAATGCTTAAATAAATATATTGAATATTTTGATTGGTAATACCAAAGTTTAACAGAACTTCTTAATATACTTAAAGGACGAACTCAAAAAAAAAAAGACCTAATTTGCGTTCATAATTATTTGCTTTATAGTTCTCACTTGTGTGAGAAATACAGGAAAGGTACAACCTGCGCCTTTCTTCATCCACGGCCTTTGTCTGTTGAGAATCCTGTTCGAATGGGATTGTGGGTTTAATGTCACAGCATTTTCTGCTATTACTACCACGATGTACACATGCCTGTTTCTACTGCGATACAGTACACTCAAGTGTAGATCTACTTATAGAACTGGAACGTTGATGATCTGAGGTGTAAAAGAGCGTCCGTAAATAAAACAAATCAACAAAATCAAACAATATATGATCACACATGAACCCAATATGTGTTCAAAAGTTTCCATTTCTTCATAGCCTGGAGATCTGCATATCTAGTAGAGTTTTTATCCTTCCTAGTATTAAGCAATCTGTAGCGGTATTACACGGTAATTTCATTGCATTTGTCTACTCCGAAAATGAAAGACCTTTCAATTTGACATACAAATAGCATTTTAAGATCATTTTGCCTTGCCTTTAAATGGAAGTTGAGTTAAAGCTTGAAATGAATTTTGCTGCAGATATTTTCCTATTTGTCGTTCAGAACATGGAGTGAACTCTTTTTTATGTGTAACACTAAAATTAAATTAAATTAAGAATTCTTGGCAAATTTTAAGGTATGCATCTTCCAACTGCAACAACTTTTTAGCAATATTAGCTGTATCTTAGCTTCCCGTTATACTTTGGCCAAATTCCTCTCACATAAAGCACAACCGTTGTGCTTTCGTGGGAAAAAACTATAATTTCCTCTATGTTTGATGTTATGGGTGTATATATATTTCCAAAATTCCAATAGAAATAATATACAGTTCTATCATTTGTTCTGTAAATTATAAGTAATCTAACATGACAAAAATTATTTATTGTGATAAGTTTTGACCTGGTTGTGGTAAATTGCAGAGTTATAAAGAGTTTTGTTGACCTAACATACAAATAATTTTATTTTATCCAGTAAGCGTATAACTTCATGAGTAAGTTCAAAATATTTAATAATTTAAGTTTCTCTTATTATATATAGTACTTCTACATTAGAAAACGTTAAAATAATTCATCTTTACTAATGTTTATTATTTTAATTTAGATCCAATTATCTTCAAAGCCATAGTGATATTGTATTCCAGTTCGGAATTTATTTGGAACACAAAATTTTCTATTTCCTGTTCTGTTATGCAATTATTTTATAGAGTCATCAATTGATAATTTAAATAGAGTAGGTGACTAGAGATTTATGAGCTACACATCATAGAAAATAAATTATGCATTTAGTAAAACTAAGTCCAGAGATCCGTATACTGCAAAACAAATATTTTTTGTTCGCCCAAATTTTCAATAATACATTTAGTTTTCTACTATTTAAAAGTTGAATTAGAAGAAAACTGTTGTTTTTATTTGGCATTAGCAACAACATTAGAATTTTAAGCATTTACGTCCATACCAAATACAAAAGAAATGGCCAAATTTCATTTGCTGTTGATGTCATTTAAGGTGTAAATCGGCAAACACTACGCTTTATATTCAAGACTATATTGTGTGTTTGATTAAAACGACACACTGCAGTTGTTAAACGTGAGTCACATATGTACAACAAATACTATAGAATGGCAATATTCAAAAGGATCAAGAGTTTTAATATCGATTCAAATGAAGAGATGGCTTATTAAACTTTTGACTACTCTTCAGGAGAAAAATACATTGCAGAAGCAGGGGTGAGTGGAAGGTAAAAAAAATGATGGTTCATTCCAACAACGCGCCAATAGGAGTTTCTGTCCAGTGTCTAAGGATTGTTAAAACATATCTTTTTACATAATCAGCAAATATAATAATGATTATAATAATATTAATAATAATAATTATTATTATATAATTACTATTAGACACACAAAAGTTAATTATTGTTCAGAGAAATAAAATTTAAAATTCTAGAAGAATATTAACGAAATAGCTGACTCTAATAATAAGAGGTTGCGCCAGAATAATATTTTAATACCTCACGAATATATTGTCACGGAATTCAACGACTGTCTTACAAGTATTGTGTAGTATAAATAGCCCCCCTCCCACTAATACCGCAAAATTTGAAAAGAACTAATTATTTTCCAAAACAATTTTTGCTTGCTATAACCCATAGATGGGTACGCCGAGCCACATCCAAGTTAATACTATGCCCACAAAACAGCAGCACAGGATCACATGCGTTAGGTATCCATCGATGACTCATGTTATAACGACTCCGGATTACTGTAGAGATGTGGGTTGAAACTTCTAGTCTGACTCTGTGTTGCCAATTCCTGAATATATTTTCCTTGTAAAAATCCCAATAGTTACGAGCTTTGGGTGTAGAGGGCATTACCAATAACAACCGCAAAACAAAAATTGAACGAATATCTCAGCCTTTGGTATATGTGCTTAATTTAGGCATAACACAAGGAGATTTTCATTAAATATAAAATTCATTTCTGTGGAACTATAACAGCAGCAAAATTTTAAATAATTTCAGGCAACTTCCTCTATTGCTTGCTCCTTCCAGAATTTTTGATAAATGCATTAAAGCCCGGGCTAATTACTGTTTTAGAAAATATAATATGTTGAATAAAAATCAGATTTATTTTCGAAACAATATGAGTATAGATTACGCTTTGCTGAACTTAACTTCTGGAATAGTTTCAAAATTATATAGAGAAAAAATGCTTAGATATATGACACAGGTAACAAATATTTATTAACAAATATAACAACATTCGTGATGTAAATGTTTCTGTGTCAAATGGAATTGTTTTAGATCCTATAATATTTTATAGATAAATTAATTTCTAGAAATTCATATTACAACTTTGGAAGGCCCCATACGGATAATACTGCTGTAATACAGTGCGACAAGTGATGTTTTCCTCCGCGGCGCGGAATTATTTCTATGAGCGATCACCCACTCGTTTGCCTGCTCACTTACTTGTTGACCTTGCTAACCTTCGACAGTATACATAAAATGTATTATGCCTCGTGTGGTTACAACGGCACAGCGTGTCTTTGTGTACGATTTATATGTGTTAACTGAATGGAGAAAGAATCATAGAACCATTTTTGGGGGAAGGGGGATGCAGTTCATTCAGTTATTTAATGAATACCATACTAACATCCTTTTTCAGAGAATTAATCGATAGTGAGCGTGATTTTGCATTTTTAAACAGGACTCTGCCACTGCTCACACTGCGAATAAGTCCATAAGCACAATTCACAATGTGTTTTCACACTACAGAGTTATTATTGGCGGTTGTCAGTCCCCCGATTTAATAGCGTGCGCTTAAATTCAAAATGTCGTCGCGTATAAGATGAGCTCGCATATCACACAAGAACTTATAGATAACATTCGTCAGGATATTGCCCGGATTTCTCAAAATGTAGTACAGCGAGTGACGAGTAATTTCCTTAAGAGATAGCAAAAATGTGTGGAAAATAAGGGTGGGCAGTTTCTACACTTTTTGATAATTTGGTAAGTAATACTTCTTAAATTGGTTTGTGTGTTGCTGGTTTGTTTTATTGTTTTTCCCTCCCGCTAATCACAGAGACCCGGCTAACGAGCAGTGCGCTCGTCCATAGGCAAAACACTCCGGGAGAAAGCAAAACTGATTGCACGTATTTAGCGGCAATGTCATTTATGATGTTTTCATAAATGATAACAGGGGCATGAATACCGTTAAAGAATGGATCGATAAAATCTTACTATTTTCAAATGATTCAGAGCTATTATATTTACTTTTCACTTATCTATGAAATTCTAAGCGTAGTTCCAAAAAGAATTTGAAAATTATTATTCACATTTGTAAACCGATTCTGCTTTGCTCCAGACGTACACTCGTTAGTTAGGTATGGCTCTGCATCTCAGTTTCCACTGCAGTAAACTGGTGCTAAGCACATTGATGGCCATTTTATTCCACTCCTGGCAGGCTTTCCAGAGACCGTCCATAGTTCGCGATCTCCTGCTACGAAGGACTAAGTAACCAAAATGCAATGATGGTGCATCGGTTGATTTAATAAGTATATCGTTGCAAAGAATGAAATGTTTATATCTGTTTCTCTTTCCATAACCCCAAAAATGACTCAGACATATAGCTTGAAGGCTTATCCTGATACAGTAAGACCGCTTTTTCTTTTTGATTCATATCGTGGTTAATAATGGTGTTCACGGTTGCAACTGAGCTTCCCATTTTCATTGAAATGGCTCTCTACACTGGTGGATTCCTGCCATACACAAGGGTCTTAACCTTCCAAATTTTCTAGTGGATACAACCGGTGGCTTCTCGTAGATTTGCCTATTTCTTGCAATAATCATATTCTGGCTTTATCTTTTTTCCTAAGCACACATGAGATGCCTTTCATGGAGTTAATGAAACTATGCCTCTTACATTGTTTATCTCGGAATAAGGGTATTTGCATCGGAAAGGGCAGTGATGTACCCTTTTTGGAATGGTTCTATTTTGGATGTCATTTTAAGAAGCAGGCACGAGAATGCACTGCATTATACTAACCGCGTTTACTTACAACCAAAGTTAGATCCATTTGTTAGATTTCAGGACGGCGCTACTGTGAACTTCTAATCTTGTTATTACAGCTCGCAATCAACCTCTGAACTGCTTGTTCTCGTGGCAGAAAACTGCGATTGCCTACGTGGAGCCATCAGTAATATAACTCTGTTATATTAGCGACTTCCTAGCGGGATCTGCGCTTATCTGCGAACTAAGGCCAAAAATTACTATTGATATTAGGTGAATTTTGCAGTTAGAGAAATAATACATTATTATCGGCAAGAATAAAATTTTAAAGGAAATAAATATTTTTGTCACTCCTTATAAATAAAAATTATTCCCTAGAAAGAAAGCGTAGAAGTTTCTATTCAGTGTGTAAGTTAATCGTACTAATTAGTACAAGATTTCTATTCAATAAAATTAAATCTCCTTAACGATGGAGCAATGTATACAATGCATTTCAATGCTATAATTTTAAATGGCGATTTATTTTGTTTTATGTAATGACATTTAATGACCCTTGTGTTGATAACTGCATGTAATTAACGAATAAATTTAAAAACATTGAAGATATATGATAGTGTCATTGTAGGTTTCCTTAAGTGGATATTTTTAGCTACGCCTTTCTGTGCAAAAAGAAGATAATTTACAATTGGAATTGTCAACATTTACCAGATATAACACAAAGTTAACAAACGTGTGAGAAAGAGAGCGAGCAATTAGTAGGCAAAGTGTCCAGTACTGCGGAACCATCCGAAATACTCTTATCATCCTAAATTTGCCTTGGTCTTCGCTGTGACTAAGGATTGCAAATAGTAACTGCCGTGTTTTTTTCATTCAATTAATGTATATATAAAACCGTTTCAGTCATAGTGTTAAAATACTTTATTCATGTAAGCGATGTATTTCAAGCATTGAAATCAGCAGTTTATACTTTTAAGACAACAGAATATCTTGCTTAGGCATCGATTTCCCATCATTAAAACTTATTTCTTATTTACCATCTCTTTGAGCTATTTATATAATTGTTTCGTTCAAATTTATATTACACTGAAGGTATCTTGAACCTCCTCAAGAAACGACTGAGAAATGAAAAATCTACTGCAATAACCGTTCAGGTTAATGAGTCTATTGTATAAGTGCACCAATTTTTGTTTGCGCAGAAGTTGTAACTTATTTCTCTGTTTCAGACGGATTCTATATTCCCGGATTGTTAAATCTTTAATAATTGGAACAGTGGTTATTTCTCTGTAGTTAAATTGAAAATATAGACAATGTAATGACAGTAGGAACTCGTGTTCAAATAATTTGAACCATGTTTGTTTTCTTTATTACTCTCCATGTCTAATTTCTGAGGTAAAAGCTGCGAAATTCAAGAGGAAGCACAAAAATAGATCTCCGAGTAACAAAAACAAGCCAAGTATGTGAGAGGCGTCTCTAGTGTCTTGATGCAATAAAAAACCGCGTTATGTTAAGTGTTAAAATGAGCAGGAACATTCATTCGATGGTTATCTTCATGATGAATACACATACTGTATTTCACCTTGCACATAGTCGGCTCAAACGTACTGTCTGGAATTTAACATAAAATGTAACTTCGACCTTGAGTGAGCGTGTAAACGTCGTGGAACCCACAAAAATAAATAAATAAATAAAGCAACACCCTTGAAACATAGGCAAAAGAGAAGCTTGTGCAGAATATGAACATATGTGCCCTGAGATAACCTACACCGGATGTTTGCCATAAAGTTGTGGGAAAAACTAAGGGAAGCATTGTTGCACATGCCCCATAACTACTGCAAACACTTAGGGCTATATTTATAGTCAACCTTATATGAGTGTAACACTAGCTATAGGTGCTAAATGTATCACTTATATCCGTTTCTAATTCATAAACAACACTTACAGAAGTTGCACGCTCACACAATGAGTGATACTTGTAGCAAGCAGTGTGTACGGCATTAACGTATCCTGTGTTGTCACGGCCCGTTGTATCAGTTTTTCGTAGGTTACTGATCAAGCAGGTTATGGATTCAGTTATTATCGGAGCACTGTTTATTC
Source organism: Metallyticus violacea (assembly GCA_030762175.1). Taxonomy (NCBI): domain Eukaryota; kingdom Metazoa; phylum Arthropoda; class Insecta; order Mantodea; family Metallyticidae; genus Metallyticus; species Metallyticus violacea. The sequence continues at coordinate 86,121,805 of CM060846.1, read as the reverse complement.
GTAGTCAACGAGTTAACGCTGATGACCTGTGATGTTAAAGAACGTCCTTAAATAAACAAAACAAAACAACGAGTTATTACAGCGTATTTTTGTTTTAACATAAAATATGCCTAAAAGAAAGCATTTCAGACCAACAAAGATTTCAATTGCAGGATTTGGTTTTCAAATATAATGGTTTAGAGAACAAACAAACTGACGGGGAAGATATGCTTGTAATTCAACTAGTGACTTTCTGAGAATGAAGATATATATATATATATATATATATATATATATATTGTGGAAAATAATAAGAATTATATTTTTCTTATACGCAATTACACTCTAAAGCCTTAGGCGCATGCGCACTGCCGTGTTGTAAGTTTCATTCGCGAGTGGTTTGGGGTGCTAACATTACACGAAAGTACATGTCAATTCTGAAAATACAAAAGTAAGATAATTTTATTATTTATTATGGATTTATGTATCTTATTTGTGTAATTATTTGACTATTTGTAAAAATACCAACAATTATAAATAATCGTGATCCTGTATGCATTCCTTTCTTGCACGTGACATAATTCAGCAAGCAGAATTCAATATAACGATGGAAAGACATACAAAAACAAATGTTGCGCTTTACAGCAACATATTTGACATCTTGTTTTTAAACGGATATCAGATATAGCTCAAATACATTGATAAAAACACAAGACAGCCAATTGGTTCGAATATGTTCATGTTAATGTACGTTACAATCTCATGCACAAACATGTACCAAAATAATAGAGACAAAAACCACCGAATTGTTCTTACCAAATGTTTTTTCGGACAAAGATGAAAAACGACAGTCTACCTTTTCTGTTTATTAAATAAGTTCAACAGATTACACCTCTAATGTTACTCATTTGAATCAACTAAATGTTTTATTCATTCAGTGACTTTCATGTACTCTTGGTACCTCAAACCAATCGCGAATGAAACTGTTACAATACTGCAGTGCGCATGCGTCTAAGGCTTTAGTAGAGTGCAATTGTGTATAATAAAGGCATAAATTTCTTATCATCCCCCAAAAGTATATACTCCTTTCTTATTTCTCAGAAAGACATTGATCAGCTAAAAAAGTATGAGAAAGCATTGAACATTCTGCTGAAAAAAGAAATTTGCTAAAGACAGGTGGTGGGCAGTGGGCAATAACCCAGAAGTGGATTCCTGCAGCTACTTAAACACAGAACTCCACGACGAGATTGGTGGCGATACATTGTTGTAATCACAATCAGAAGGCTATCAGCTGGTGGATGATGATCTGATTGTATGCAATGAGTCAGATAAAATATATAGGAAATTACTTTTTGACCTTGACTTTTAGTTAACTTTAATTTTAATGTGAGACAAACAAATCCGTAATAGCCAAACCCTGCTTATACAGAAACAGTATAGTGTAAGCAAAAAATATTTGTATACACTCACTCAACTGTTAAATTTGTTACGGTTTTGTTAATATCACTGCATTTTTTGCAGTGGTTTGATAAAGACCCGAGTTCTCCATCAACAAGCAATGAATATAATGGTCAAATCAACTTAAAAAAATGGATCTCACCATAATAGTGAAGATAGAATAAAAAAAAACAAGTATATTATGCAATACTGTTTGAAATATTTATGTACACATACAACCAAAGTTTTTTTTTTTTCTGTCTTTCTTTCATTTCAGGAAGCAAGAACAGGAAACCAAATCCTTTCATAGAAGAAGTCAAATTAAGAATTGAAAAGACTAAATATTTACTGTAACTGGAGAGGCAGATTGTAGAGATGAGAAAGGAACATCAGGCACTTAGGTGTAAACCCATAAAACATCAGCTGGAGGCTGCAAAATATAAAGAAGATATTCTAAAGAGAAACGCAATTTAGAATGAAATATTTTAAGAAAAAAATTAAAAATAAAAACATGCTGAAACGCATTTCTGTGGATTCATGTCTCGTTCCCTCTTCTATTTTCTAAAATAGATACAGCTAGAGCCGCAAAAATGTATTTCCCCTTCCAGGTTTACCAGTTCCCAGATATCTCCAACTTGTAGCCCATGGTATACAAAACAGCACAAGTAGCTACGATTCTTCTAATGTTTCTGAACTTATTTTGTGATTCAAAATACAGACATTGGGATCTTCTCTGTATTTTCCACCTCCAAATGAATCTTTCTACTGAAATCTTGGATTTTTGTATGGGCCCCGTTATAGTTATATTGGGAAAGTTTGGTTAATTGGCTGTAGAACAGATGCAAATATTCTGGGTGCGGAAAAATAACGTGCAGAAAGTTGTAGAGTAGGAAGGCAGTACCAAGCTAAACATTTTGAGGATAGGAACAAGGGGGGTCGCAGAAGCATTTCTACTGCTCTACATGCGTGAACATTAACCGTCATTAGTCTCAGATTGTGAAACTTGTTTGTGGCGTGCCAGGTGTAAACAAAACGCACTCTTGAACAATACTAGTCGTTGTCGCTAGGCGTGTTTGAAGTTCAATGAAGAATTTTTGTTTTCAAGTCTACTGGATGGTATAATAATACAGAACGTTCGTCTTGAAATTAGGCGAAACTTATGGTTCCAACATGACGACATATTCCTAACCTCAAAATGCTCAGTTTGGTACTGCCTTTCTACTATATAATTTTGGGCACATTGTTTTGTCGCACCTGTAAATTGCCGTTTTGAGTAACCACTGTCCCCAAGTAAATGATCAGATATTAGTTCTTCACTTAATTGCACTCTAATACCACTGTTGCCAAAATTCTACTATTATGAGCAGAACCTGCCCAAAATTTCTTAATTTAGTCCTCCAACTACTTGCACATTCAAAGATAAATTCACTTTCTATTTCTAAATATTTTAGCATTACTGCCTCCAGGACTCTTTATGGGTATGTGCGTTCCATCTTTAGACCAACAACTCTCGGAAAGCCACATTTTTCATAAAACGGAACCTTCATATTTTTTTAAGAAAATTGAATTGTAGGAGAGTTGATGTATCTTTTAATATGAGATGCTTAAATTTCTGATGCCTCACAAATAATACGACAGACTGTTGATTGACTCTCAAGATATAAAAAAACACAAACTGCAAAAATAAATAAATAACATTATTGGTAACACACTATGCACATTTTAAGTGTATGCTAAAACAAATCATTGTAAATATTTGCCTGGAAAAGAGGAAAATGCATAGAACCTCACAGCAATTATTATTTTCATTCAGGGATATATTGGTAAGCCTCTCTTATGTATTCTATATAATTAATGGCACCAAAATATTTACAACAGTCCATTTGTTACAACGGAAACGTTTCTTGAATTGTTCATCATATACACCTAAAGGATTCTCCATATCTCTGATATATCATTTTTCTTTGTGCAGCATAAAGTTCATCATTTTCTACAAAGTCGTTGTAATTTACCGCTATTTCACAATGAGCACCTAACTGGTTAGAAATCGAAAGAGTAGCATATTTTTGGTACTCTCACAGATAACAAAAAACGGTCGCCAAGGAGCGGACGCTTGAGCGGGAGGTCTGGGGTTCGATTCCTGCCAGAATCGTCCTCCTTGATTTTACAGGTTTTCTTTAGTCTTCATAAATGGCAAATTACGGGGAGTACCCTAAACTTAGACGTGGAATGCTTCCTTCCTTGAAAAAATATAATCCTTTCCCAATTTATTATTTAATTTTCATGTATGATCAGTGTCCAGCACCTATGGTGCCTCAGTAGCAAAAATGGACGTTAAACACTTTTATAGAAAGCGCGCTTATTCAAATGAGTGCTCACTCATTTCTGATTGAGGGGCAACTATGAATTGGAAATGAGTTTAAGTATCACTCATTTATAACTATGAATATTGCCCTTAGTATGCATTCGTGTGCTTGATAGGTAGATTTTACTAATGTGCTGATCTACATATCCCACTGTACGAAGCCTCTTTTCTATGAAAGGATTTTCTTCAAAATCAATGTAGCTTTACGCTCAATTCGGGATCTTACACTTTTTACCCGTATGTAACACCAAGAAAATCGCACCCGAAATTGCCGTTGTGATAATATGAAAGTAATTGCAATATATTCTTAAGTAGCAAATAATTTATTGCAGATGCTGGAGACTTCAATGTAAACTCCTACCACATTTATTATTCATTGCCATAAATCTGGAAGACGTTTTTGTTGATTTCTGAGAAGGAGCGCTCTACTGCATGCAAGATGGCGTCTCTAGTGTGGAAAATCTATCCTCTTGACGTTTCCTTCAATTTGGAGATCAGATCGAAGTCGCTCACCCACACCCAGCGTTGGAATTATTTCTTCATAGGAATAGTATTGTGATAGTGGGAATTGTCATGAAGAATAATGGACGCATGTGTGCGGAAGAGCAGTCGATTTCTTCCAGAAATATGCCATAGTGCTCAACTTCAAGGACAGGATTGTTTGCACTTAGCTCATCTTCCAGACTATTACATCCTTGTCGAAATACTGACACTCAACTGGCCTCCGTCTGATATGGCAAAATTTTATTGGCACAAGCTTATGGATATCTGCATGACATCCCCTCATGTAAGTGCAACGTGCCACCTCAATTTTAATGCATGCATTCTTGACTACTTCACAGCTTTGTATTTGTCCGTCTACACACAGTGCACTAGTGAATGTGGTGAACAGCTACGCGCTTCCTCTAGATGTTCATTAGCATATTCATTAACAGTATGGCGACAGTGTTGCCATTATTTTCTTTCCAAGCCTTCGTATTTTATCGTTTAGCTACTAGCTAGCTAACACGTTGTGGATTTGCTGCCGAAAAAATGTGATGAAAGGCTCATATTTTGAGGCATAATGAATAACAGGGTTCTGCAACTTTTCCTCAAGGAGCCTAATGTAGGCAAAAAGTTAGTCGAATAGCAATAAACTCAATTCACTATTGCAAATTATATTTATATGCATATTAAATTCAAAATATTAGTTCATTTTAGCTATCTTGACCCATAATACCGTTTCTCAATTTAAATAAACCATTTATGAGAGAAATTATTATAAATATATTTAATAAAAATTATATTTTGTTTTACTGACGGAGGATTCTGTTCTTATCTCCTTATAAGGAGCTTGTTTATATGACTTTACATAAGACAACGACAAAAAATTTACCAAAACTCCAAAGACATTAGCAATGATACAAGCACTCAAATATGTGCCATTTTAATGTGTTTTTGATGCCCAGAGGGTTGAAAAATGTTGTTTATAAAAGGTTTTAATATAATAACAGAATGGAAAAGTTCGAGGTTATATTCGGCCCACAGATATTCATTTGACGTCGCCACACAGTTATCACTCAGCTGAGTCTTTCCCGGGCACAACTCCAATGTAATATAAGGATTATTCTTTTTAAACAGATATGAATTCTAAGGAATTGCCTTTATTTGTATTTACCTTAAAGTACATAGACAGCAAAGTTTATATTTATGAGTTATGTGCATTTGCTCGTAAGTTATAAGTCAGTCTAACAAAAATGGTTGAATAGACTTTTTCAATAATTTGCACACATTTTCAGGTAAAGAGAGGTAATATTATATTAATATATATGTTATATATTATGTAAACTGCAGCAGAACAAAAATTAAACAAAAGCATTATATATACCAAAAAGTTAATTACAGTTGTTAACATGATATTATTATTATTATTATTATTATTATTATTATTATTATTATTACGTCAATGTTGGTGGCTAAGGATATTAAGGTGTTCGTAGCTCACCTTAGGCACGAGGGAATTTAAATATTTCATAGTCACGGTCGTGTTATCTTGTAGTCCATGTTCACTCGCGTGACGCTCTGCTTGATTTCATTCCCTCTACTTAAAATGGATGTAAATATATTTTAGTGCCTAATATATACCTCAATTAACTCAATTAAAGGGAATAGTGGAAGATAGGCAAAAGACAATCAAAATTGGAAAAAGAGATTTTAGCATATCTTATAGTTGAATCGGGAAGATTTTAAAGGTGTTAGTGAAACAGATAACGTGTACTAAATATGAATAAACAATTAATATGACTGAAAATAAAATTAAAAGTGCCTGGATTATCATAAAAAAGAAGCTGGTCATTACTTGTATTCTAATAAACGTACTATTACATTAAAAATAACAAAAACATATTTAATCCAAAATTATTTACAAATCTTTGAAAAATGATTTTTAATGTAACAAATAATAATCTATATGTAAGCTCAAGCAATACAGAGAAAGCAGATGTCAACCGGTTATGACGATATCACCGTTAAAGTTTTAAACGCTTATTCTTAATGAGGCGTCTCCTAACTTACTTAAGTAATGATTGCAGCATTATGTGTTTCTTGATTAGCTTAAATTTCTTAAAACCTCTCTGCAAAAAGGGAGAGAAAAGCAAAACCATTAATTAATAGAGATATATTAATATCGAAATGAACAGAAGAGGATAAGTACATAACCCGTTTTTTGCAAAACATTTGAAACAGTGATGTATAACGGACTGCATGTGGTACCTCAGTAGTAAAAACGGGCGTTAAACACCATCAAGTGAAAGTAAATTTCGTTCGGTCTCAGAAATTGCAATATTTATACATCCTTAAAAATGAAATATTATCAGCTATGAAATATTAGGGTTTTATTTTTTATTTTTATTTTTTTTTTAGACATTTCTGTGACGGCTAAAGCATTCAACTGCATGAATAATGATATACTGCCGGGAAATTTAAAGTACTGTAAGTTAAAGAGTAATACAAAATTGTTTGCACCTTATCTAGAAAAAAGAAATCGAAGAGTTCAAAAAACAGCAGGAGTAATGCTCATCCTTACTGTTCTGATTGGGGAACAATAAATTGTGCAATCGGTCGGGGTTATGTACTTATCCTCTTCTGTTTTTATATTAATAATATGTCTCAATTAATTAATGGTTTTGCTAATCTCTGTTTGCTGATGATACTAGTCTATTAATAGCTAGGAAACAAACTGTAAAATTGGTCTGGAAATAATATATAGTGCTTTTCAAAACATGTATTCCTGTTAAGACAAACAAACTCCTCTTAATTTGGCAAAATCACTGCAGGCAATTTCATTATTTACACTAGACGCTGCATACACCAGTTGCTGTATTTCTTGGACTTCAAATAAATAATCGCTTAATCTGGAAAACACAAATTGAGTATATTACCAATAAACTGAGCTCATAATGTTATCTTATTAGGTCAATGTGCAATTTTAACTCAGGTAAAATATAAAAACAGCATATTTTACTTATTTTTCTGTATTGAAATATAATAATCTAAAACAGATTTGTAAATAAATATATCATTTTTAAATTTCAGAAAAGTACTATGAGAATAAATCAACAACATGACTTCTATGAAACCTCCTACAGAAATTTGTTCATAACATTGCAATTCTAACCATTTCACTTAAGTATATTTTTTTCCATTAAGACGTGTTACATTAGAAATCGAAGTAAATTTACAGACATACAGTTTTAAACAACACAGAAAAGGAATATACATAGGTCATCAGCAAATTGTCGGTCCTGGTGGTGCCTCCTAAACCCAAGATCGCGGGTTCGAACCCGGCTAGGACCGATGAATTTTTTCGGGGTGTAAAAATCCTAAGTATGGCTTCCTTCAGAAGGGAAGTAAAGCCGTGGGTCCCGTGTCGTACATTTACGGCACGAAAAAGAACCTCAAGCCTGAAAGAGGGGCCTCTGAGCAAAATTTGTCGGCCGTTTCACGCCCTGAGTTGAATGGGACGCTGATGACCTGAGCTGTTAAAGAGCGTCCATAAATGAATCAACAAAAATAAAATCAGCAAATTGAACCTATGAAACGTAGTTTATTATGAGTGTTTAAAATATTTAATGCTCTAAAAGATTTACTGGATAAACAAAAGACATTCTTAAATGTTCTTAAAATATTATAAACAAAATACATTTTAAATGTTTTTAAAATATTTATGTAATCGACCTAATAGATCTGTAAATGAATTCATTGATGAATATGACTCTGTATCCACAAGTGCAATCCAGCATATTTAGTACAGTTTGATATTAATGTATTGATATATTGTACACACGTTATTCGTCGTGGCTACATATGAATCAACAGAACGTAAAACAAAACAAGGCGAAGGAGCAAGGTTAAGAAATAATCACGTTTTATAATCGCCAAAAAACTACTGAAGATGAATGGCTATACTATCAGGAAAAGGAAGTGAGCGGTGATAATGTATTTATTATTGCACATGATCACCTACCACGCGAACCTCCTAAAGTTAATGATTTAATTACATTGTTAAACATCTGGTCCAAATCAGAAAGCTTTCTAAGTAGGCGTTTTGACTTCTAAGACATGTAAAAATGCAATCTCCAATTGATGGTAGTGCACGTGAGGAATCCAGTAAACTTAAACTGAATTGAAAAAAAGAGAAGACTGGCACAAATGTCCATTTCTTCTGTTATTTTCTTTTTTAATTATGCGAATTATTTATGTTACTGCTAATTTAAACTTTAGTGCAGTATTTTTACTTTATAGAAGTCATAAGATATGGAGAATGATAAGCAAAATAAATTATTACTCTCTATTGCGTAGTCCTATTCGTTTGAAAATTTATCATTAAGCGTTTTCATTTTAGATATAATTCTAAATGAGAAGTACTTGATGGAAATAATTTGAATAAATTTTGCTCCAGGAAAACCAAATTGCACTTTTAGTCTTTGCATCATATATAATGTGAATTATTAAAAATGTTCAATACAGATTAATGAAAAATGTTTTTTTAACCAAATAATTTATAAGAAAGTTTAATGTATGGTTTGACATTTCATTTTCTTTTCCAATATATTTCTTCATTTTATTATTTTTTTGTATTTTATATACCTGTGTCGATTTTTTTAATATTTGAAACATATATATTTTGTTATTTTGACATGAGCAAATTAATATATAAGAATAATATTACTCAAAAATTTAAATGTTTTTTTTTATTTTATTTTCAAGCATATTCTGACAATTCCTCTTCCTCTGTTGAATCTTTTAATTGCTATTAATCTACTTTTGTTTTATTTCTATGCTTAAAAACTAATAGTTTAGTTATAATTTGCTTACTAATCCAAAATAGGTTGTTTAGAATATTATAGCAAGTTTAAATGTTATCAATGCCCGTTTTATAAAGCGACACTTCTTACAGGTGAATGAATGCTTTTCATGATAATTCTGATTCTGAAAACGTAATTATGAAAATATTTTTGTTTGTTAATAAGTAGAAATTGAAAAATTTAATGTTTCCATAAATGAAAAACCTGCAGAAAAGAACCTTGGTAATAACATAATACTGTTTTATTACGACCATTAAATGGTAAAAAATAGTTGGCAGAGTCGATACCTTAAGAATACATCTTATTCTCAACATCTCTACAAGCATTATTGGGAACTTTTCCCTTAAATGTATGTTTTCAATAAGGCATATCTAACTTAACAGAATACATTTTTAAATAAGCGTATTTATTTAAACACTAAATTTCTTCACCCATCATCATAGTCATTTGACTAAAAACAAAAGTATACGTTGGGTGAATCACCCAAATCTACCACCACAAATGTTTCTGATGTGTCGTTTTCTCCCAAATGAAGACCAGATAAGATGTCATAATGAAGCCCATACAAAGATTCAAACAATTTTTAGAAAGTGTATTTCTAGCATAAAGTTACATTTTGAACTCCTAGAAATTAAAGGAGATTAGATTAGAATATCAATGAGATTTTCTGCGTGATTCTAAGACAAGTAATTCACGAGATATCGCCATGTGTAGAACTCAAAAATGTTCAAACACCTTTTAAATAAATTCCATTATCATTAAGCATAAAGCAATGCATTTCCCGACTGTTATGTAAAAGCATTACCGTTTCTATTTTATCCACAGTAATTTAGGGAAGTTATCAACAGTATGTTGCAGTTTATCCTGGATGTCTGTCTGGACGTCTTTCAGCGTGCTCATTAAAAGAAAGCACGGCATTCTTCCAACATTCTGCACACACTAGGATCATGTCGGCTTTTTCAGCATTAATAAATAATACCCTCTTCTCTAGCACATCCAGCACGTCCTACTAACGACGTATTGACAGGGACATCTAACAGCATTCCGTGCAGAGGAAAAAAAATGTAAATACAATCATACATATACGGTCGCGGTAGGCAGAAATGTACAGTGCATTTCCAGTCCAGTACATAAGTAGTTAAATGGGACAAACAATTCTTTTAAAGTTTCCCGTGTCTAGGAGCTTGGCTAGACCCATCCAAAGAAACTGCAACATACTGTTGATAGTTTTCCTTAATTGTAAACAAATGCAAACGTCTACTGATCTTTGCTTAACAATCATAAAAATATATTGTTTTCTCCCTAATGATTATGAGAATTTTATAAAAAGGATTTATAAGTCCCGGCCGTACATATGACCATATCCCATAAACTACTTGGCCTGGAACAGTGCAAAAAATAATGGACGTACTAAACTCACCTAGTTTTCCTTTTATGAAGATATTGCCCAATTAAAAAAAATCAAATTTCTGCTACCTATAAACACACAAATAATTTTTGGAATCGTTGGATAGATTCCATTGCTGGGCCTTGTCTGAACTTCAATTCGGTGAAAAAATACATCAATAGCATCTGTAATTTCATCACTTGTGTACAAAATAAAATTTCAAAATTTACACAACCTAAAGAACCATATTTGAGAAGCATGTACAGCAATTTCAGGCGACATGCTTACAAAAGTTTCCCGGGCTGTATTCGAAAATTAAACATCATGTTAGAAATATTTAATTAAGGTAGAATTTTTTGTTGTGGTAATTTTAGGTGTTCCGCCCGGCATTTTTACTGGTAAGTGCCGTTTTGAAGCAATTGAATATCTTTATATTTTACTTAATACATTCAGGCAAATATTTAAAACATTATTTTTAATTTTTATTAGACTAAATATCTCGTTACCGGTGAATTCAGTGTCGACTTAAGTGAAAGTGAAAGTGAAAGACGAAACCTAATAGCAACTGAAAGAGGAGTATATGTGGATGTTAAGAGCTGTGTTTGCACAAGCTTTATATAGTGCGCAACTACGTATCACGAGTGTAGTCCCCTGTAGTTTCTGCTAGCAAAAGCAATAGAAGAAAAGTTCTGGGCCTAACAATGAAGGAAGAGTTTTTAACTAGATCATTATTTATATTTTTCTACATAATCCTCCTTAAGGTCTACTACATTTCAGCAATACTATTATGCCTTTTTCCCGTATATGTCGGAAAATCTGCAAAATACTCCTCTACCGAAAAAATGGCCTCTTGAATTGATGAAAAACTCTTAAAAAAGAGAAAGTGTTTTGGAGTTTGTTTTGGAGAAACAGAAAGTCGGGTGGAGTCAAATCTGGGTAGCAGGATGAACTTCAAATCAGTTTTTCTTTGCTCTACTTTATTGTGAGAAAGTGAATTGTCTTGATGAAAAAATATTTTTTTCTTGTGCAAATCGGGTCCTATAGCACGAAATTTGCATCTAATGTTATTTTTCCCTTTACTAAGATAATCAATTTGTAAATATCTTTCAGTGTCCCAAAAGGCTGATGCCATATCCTTCCCTGCAGGTGAAACCGACACTGAACAACCGGTTATGGCTACTGTTGTCACTCCTGTTTACATTCTAATATTGATGGTACATACAGTAAAACTCACTGCACAAAATCCTTATGTAGCTGTTAATACGTTACAAACACATTGCGATATTTTCACTAACCGCCACGGGTGGCCGAAGTCGTTAAGGCACGGAATTGTAAATGGGAGGTCTGGGGTTCGAATCCCGCCAGGGTAGTCCTCCCTGATTGGGGTTTTTTCCAGGTTTTCCTCAGTCCTCATTGCTGGCAAATGCCGGGGAGGTACCCTAAACTTAGGCCTGGAAAGCTTCCTTCCTTTAAAAACATTCTTTTCCAATATATAATTTCATCTCATGTATCACCAATGTCACCGCCTGTGATGCCTTAGTAGTAAAAACGGGCGTTAAACACTACTAAAAAAAATCATTTGAATGTATTTTTGATTTGCTGTTAGCAAGCACGGCATTCCCCTTTTCTTGTTCCTCATGTAAAATATAACCCACACGTTCTATTGAAATGCCTGTATCCTGAAAAATTTTGCACCAATGAATTTTGCTGCCGTTTTGGGCGTCCTTCATGTGGGTCATTTTCAAAGCCTGTAGGGTCAAGTTTTAATCCAGTAGCTCACTTTTCAATCGTTGAAAATGAAGGAGAAAAATCCCTATAAGTGCTTATAAATTTAATACGAATTTCCTTTGGCGATAAATCATCTTTTATAAAGAATATTTATCAGTGCACGATACTATGGAATATGAATAACATGTTTGTTATACGAAATAGTATTAAAACTATTTAAAACAATGACTTGATATCCCAAAGTATAACAGTCTCTTTCTAATTGCATGACCACCTATAACGAGGCGGAGAAGTTACTTCGTGTATCTAAACAAAATTTATGTAATGACAGGGTATCTGGTCGTTAAACTTCGTACAGTAAAATGGCAAAATCTTGCACATACAGAAGGATATAACAGTATTAATTATAATATGACATAGATAATTCATTTGCAACTCCGCGGGTGGCCGAGGTCGTTAAACCGCGACTCGTGAGAGGGAGGCCTGGGGTTAATCCCTGCCAGGACCGTCTTTCCTTATTAAGTTTTTTTCAGGTTTTCCTCTGTTCTCATAACTGGCAAATGCCGGGGAGGTACCCTAAACTTAGGCCTGGAACGCTTCCTTGCTTAAAAAAATATATCCTTTCCCAATATATAATTTATTCTATGTATCATCAGTGTCCACCACCTATGGTGCCTCAGTAGTAAAAATGGGCGTTAAACACAATTAAAATAATGTACTTGCTAAGCAGACAGCACAAATGCGATTCTAGGACTGATAGGGTTCTGCATGTGTTTTGTTGCAGAATTCATGCCAGCTCAGTGACTGTTGGTTTCTGGATTATCATTTTGCTCAAGACTTGAATGCATTTAACAATTAAACAATTATTATCTATGTATATAATGTAAATATTGTCTTTTTTCATATGACCATTCATCGCAAACACGTCTATCGCTTCAATAAAAAGTTCTATGTAGCTAATAACGAATTGCGAAAAGCACTTTTTAATTCTGTACCTTTGACTAGCCATATTAGATGTAATTCAGATGTTCTAAGTTTCGGAACTTGAGAAAGTAGAATTTTGCGCAATGAATATATCTACATAAAAAGGTAAATAGTCTTAATAATTAGAACATATTTAAGATTTCACGAGTTGAGCTATTTCTGCTTAAACGCCAGCTGACTTCTGTTTCATGGTCCTTTGATGCTGTAACCACAGACTGGCTATTTTTAAATTAAAATACGATTCATTCTGTTTGAGCAAACAACATCCTACGCTTCAAAGATGAGTTAGGAAGCTGTATTGTTTTTGAAAGAATGCATATTCAACTGCTTTCTAGTGTAATTATCGGTAGACCAAGAGAAAGTCATTTTATTTCAGTATTTTAATTTCATTTTTAATTTTGTATTGAGCCTGAACATAGGAAAAACACGAAGTCTAATATACAAAGAAGGAAACTATCTATTGTTTGTGCCAAAGTCACAATTTTTGGTGTTCATATTGGCATATTGCTACGTTTGTCAACTGTTAACAATGTTATGTTCTCTTCTATTAATGGGGAAAAAATATTAATTTCTTTCTGATAAAGTTGCAACTTTAGAAGTTGCATAGAATCAAGAACTTATAAAGAACAAAAGGAAATTAATGATATCACTGTAAACAGAAAGTGAACAGTTACACTTCTTTATTAGATGGCAAAAATGTATATTCAAATGTAAAATGCAAACATAGTGTGTTGAAGTGCAAATGAAGATAAAATATCTTTTCAAACAATTTTAAATAACATTAACATAATAAAATCAACTTATTTGCATATAGCATATGTATAATCTTGAGTAATTTATTTAAATAAGAGGTTAAATAACATACAAATACACGAATTATTATTAGTCTCCAGTATAATTAGACTTCCCTTGGTACAGTGTTTTATCATAAATCATTTAGCAAAATGAATTAATGACAAGAAATGTGATTTCTCGCCATCTTTTGTTTTCCCAATCTAGGTCCTTTATACTGATTTTGCACACATTGGACTGCATGCTGACATGTTTGTGACAACAACTACTGAAAATTATACTATAACTTACCCTGCGTTCTTAGATATGCCGTTAAGCTGCGTGACTTCAATATCCCACGCCTTCTATTTATCTAACTGGTCCTAGGCATAAATCAGCTTAAAGCTGCTAGTCAGGTTTTCTTGCGCATAACCAAAGAAACAGAGCCTTCAAGGCAACAATATTGAAGGCTGTGGATGTCCATGGCATATTTAGTAGAGGTTTATTTTGTCTGGTTAAATATATTTACTGTGACAAATTACACGTCATTAAGATCTAGTCATGAATTACGCATAGAGGAAAAAAGTAATAATTAATGAAAATAATAACATAAATTTAATTTAAGCCATGTATCTATTCCCCCAGCGACCACACTTATATTGCTATAACTCTTATACTTCATAACTGCTTTACGCCAATTCCTTTGAGTTTTAAAATGTAAATTTTTATTTTCTACTCCTTTAGTTCGACATTGAGCAAACACAAAATACTGGTGCTCTAGTAAATCGGAGAAATGAAGCATCTCGTTGGGCAGCACGCTGCTAAGTAAAATTGAGAGCCATTTCTTGTGTAATATTATTTGTCCCAATAAGAAGAACGTCTATGCAAAGTTTTAGCAATTTTGTAAGTTATGATGCAAACATTTTTTTAAAAATATTCTTCTGAGAAAACAGTTGAATATTTATGCTTGCTTGTACAATCACGTTTTGCGATAGTTTTCACATTAAGCATAATATAATGCGTAATGTAGCAAAATATTTTATAATACATAACGTATTCTTTAAATTATTTTTTTTTCCTGCGTCTTACATTGGTGAATATGTTCATCCCACACAGCTGCCTTCGTCCCACTTTTCCGATTAATACAATTCGTTTAATTTGGAGGCATACTGACTATAAATGCTAACCGTAGCAATATGAGTGATTTAACTATTTTAATCAGGTTTAAACATTATATATCATTCGATACTCAGCTGTTAAGCTAAATACACCGTTAGGAGTCAAAATATATATTTTTATTTTTAAATTAAATATTCAGCTTCTTGTCTGTGAAAGAATTTTTTTCAATTTCTACAAATTTTACCTAGTTATGCTTTAAAAAACTTAGTATACCACCACAAGTGGACTTTTAAATCAACCCTAGACACTCACTTTCCCCGTTTAGGACTTTTTAACTCGTTCATGATTTATTATTATAGTTCTTACTGTTGCTAAATATTTTCACTCTTTTGGTGTGGCGAACCATGAAGCATCAATGTGATATGCCTGTTACAAATAGAAATTAATTGTGCACCTGTTTATTGTTGTTGATTTATAAGAGGGAGCACATGGCGGCAATATACTGGTTAAGTTTCACCAAGAATGCATAAAAGAAAAGTGCATCATTGCAAGGAAATGTGTGAATTCATCTATAATATTTACAGCAAAAATGCTGTGGAAAGTAAACTGAAAACTGCTCATTAGCTTAGCAGTTGCCATTATATCACTCTCTAAGTTTGTCGCCTGTATTCTCATAGATATATTTCCCAAAACTGTTTAAATCATAACTGCTACAATTGCATGAAACTTTAAATAGTCATTCTTCTTATTGAGGTCAACAATCTGAACTTCAGCCTTTATCATATGTTACATATTTTTATTATCTTGGGAATAATTTTGTAAATGCTTTTTTAAAGAAAGGATATTTTGAAAAAAATAAATTTAATATTTTATAAAAATTGGAATTATCTTTGATTTGTATTAAAGAGCAGGTTATAAAAATTAAACTATAGATTTAATTTTGATAGCTGTTAATAATTTTAAAACAAATACATTTTTAAGTGTTGAAATGTTTTACACCCTTAAATTAGGAAAATATTGTGCAAATTATTAAAAAATTCTCCAGATTTTTAAGGGCAAGAAAAATTTTTGAAAAGCCTGATTTAAATTTATTTAAAATATCAAGCTTGTGCTAAATTTCTCATGAATATTTGTTCGACCAAGATCAGGTGAGAGTATTGCTGCTTTCATATTTCCAAACACATAATTTACTAGCAAAATAGGAAGTGCTAACCGTACAAAATGTCTAACCAGTCACTCGCAAAACACCATATTCTGTGCACATAACCCTAGTAACTGCTCAAACCTATATCTAGACGGATTTGGAGTGTGGCTTGCCAAGTGGGCGAAATATAATTGTGAGATAATATGTTTATAACAGAATACATATATAATATATGGTTCATTACAATATTTCTGATGTTATTAATCACAACTCATAATAACCAAAACAACATAAAGACTCCAATTTATTCCTTGCAACCTGTTTGGTTTCTTACATATTCTAATCTATTTTTGACTAAATTTATCTAGATCTTTCATTGTTTTTGCAGTGATCTTAAATGTTACTTTTATGAAAGATTTGCATTATCAATAATTATTAGGGAAAGTTCATTTAGTATTTGAAAAATACTATTTATTGTTATTTAAGTTGAAAGCTAACTTTATAAAGAGTCCCTTACAATTTTATACACTCAACACATTGCCTAGGTATTATTTTATTATGATTTTCTATGTATGAAATTAATGATATAATGTATAATATTATTCATTGTTATAATGTGTTGGAAATATTGTTCACCTGGGGTTAACAGGCTTAGAATACAAGCGAGGTTTCATTAGTTAAAGAGAAGGGAAGAATAATTTTTGGGTAAAATGCCTCATTGCAACGTGTATTATATCTATAGTCCTGCGTTTAGAGACCGAGCAGCTCCAAGCATTTTGCAGCAATTGTGCAACGTAACTGTGCATGAAGTATTCCTTGACGGTGCCTCACTTCCCCTGAAACATGTCAAAATATGTAAATAATTTTAGACGCGTGGAGATTTATAATAGAATAATCTGGTAGTGAACAGTTTTTTATGAAAGAGAAAAACATGTTTATAAGAAAACAAATGAAAGGCGCTTCGTATAGAAATATTTACATGTTACAAATGCAGCTTAGTTCCATATTAAGGGCAGAAACAAACATACTTTTGATGTTCCTGCTAATCATTCAGAATTTAATAATGATTTGTGTAAAATATTAGTATTAATTAATATCCCGTTCAAAAAGATAGACATGTTAAAGAATTCATGGACAAATATACATAATGAAATTCATTTTGTGTAACACCACGTAGACGTTATGTACTGTCCTGCTGTGAAAATATGCCAGAACGCATATACAGCCGTGGTGATTTGATGATAGGACTGATGTTTTATTCACTGGAAATACTGCTTTTAGAGCTTAATTAAGAAAATTTATAAATAGTAACGTTTTAATGATATATTTTTTCTCCCACAGTGTACATAGGTGCTATTTCATTTAACATACATTTTCCCTTTTATTGCAAATTCAACCTGCATTTTCTGTTCGGTATTTCTAATGAACATATTTTTGAGGCTGGTTGGTTAATCCTCATGGTGAGCACCGTACGTTATTGGACAAAGATTTTCCAGTGTTAACGTTCGAAGTTATCATAACCTATTAGTACATCCTAGAAGACAAGTTCATACAAGTTGAACTGGAACATCCATCTGAAGATTGTCTCTCTTCAATGGAAACTATAGCGATGAGTTGGCGCCCGTAACCTCAACCATCTACAAGTACACCGCTAGGAAAAAGCTGTGCAAGTGGTCAATATTTATATGGCTCTCTAGGCCTAAGGGTAGTTAAAATAGAATAGGAGTTATAAAACAAATAATAATTGTTGGTTATATAAAGTGCTTCTCCAAATTCTTATACAAAGCATCAATGATCTGAAATCATGCCCTATACTTATACTTATCGCATTAAATTTGTTTATTTACATTTTCCAAGTTCCAAAGCGACTGCCATCAAGTTCTTCAGAGGCAATATTGTTATTTCAGGGACACATGTCACTCTCTAAATACAGGCGATGTTGCAACGTGTTCGCAATACTTACCAAGTATCCCCATTATGTTTAGGAAGGCAGGAAACGCAACGTAGCAGCACACAAAATAATGTGTGGCCGTCAATCTCTTTTTCACGTCAAGTTAAAGGCCATGAATAGGTTTCATGCTGAGCGGGCGGACATCTGTCGAACCCACACGTCGCTCGATTCTTTTCGCTGTGAAAGGACTCAAAGAATACACTTAATTTCGCATCGCATGTGGCTCCACCTTTGTTTGAAGCGTTTCAAAAGTCTGGCGCTTTTTGGCATACTTCCACGTCTCAAAAGCACTGCTCTTTGTTCACTTGTTTACTTCCACGTAATGTTTGTACAGTTCGCGCTATCCGTTTGTATCCTGGAAATTATTGTGTGTGCAAATGCAATGACATAGTGCACTGCTGTTGCTCAGTTGCTAGAGCACATACTCCTAATAACAAATGCGGATTCTATGTCTGGTTGGAACTAGTTAGCTGAGTAAACTTCTTTCCCATTTTCCCTTATTCTGAGTAAGCCAGTGTCAGGTATTTTAGGGTCCCGATTGAATCATTATTTTACTTCATGCATCGTCTAATGTTAGTCGGCGTGGGTTGCTAAAATATTCAAAACGAACCATTTTTTTAAGGGAATGGACTTGCCATCATTGCCATCTCCGGTGATAAAATATGTGTTTGCCACCAAGAACACTCTTATAAAATCCCGACTGAAGCAGAGTGGATTAATGCAAGGCCCTTGTTAGGTTAGCATGGAAATCAGAGTCATGTTACTGTAATTTCCTTTTCTGTCTAGAAAGTTTTGGCAATCTGTAATAAGACATCAAATGCTTAAAATGTGAAAACATTACTAAGGTAAATTTATAAACTTATGCTTTTAGTTAAATGTATATTAATGTTATTAACAATTTATTCATATTGGAAAGAAAATATTAATGCACAAAAATAATTAACAAGAAAGTCTATTTACAAAGTAAAATTGAAAATATCCATGTATACAAACGAGACAAAATTTTCCTTGCGAGAAGGGACCAAACCCAAGCTATAGAAAAAATTTGCAAAAATGCTGCTTTAATTTCCATGAGTCATACTCTGTTGAGAGCAAAACTAAATCATTAAGTGAAAGTTTATTTATGCATACTGAATATATTACCATTAACAAAATGAACTTCAAGTGTTTTATAAACTTATTACTGCATCAGTTTATCGCTTAATGCCTTTAACTCTAGGTCACTTACACTTTCAATACAGGAAGTGTATCCGTCGGTCCTGGTGGTTTGGTGATAACCATACTTGCCTCGTAGACCCAAAGATCGTGGGTTCAATCACGGCCGGGTATGGCTTCTTTCGGAAGGGAAGGAAATCCGTGGGTTTCGTATCGTATATTTACGGCATGCAAAAGAACCTCAAGCCTGAAAATAGAGGCCTCAGAGCAAAATTTATCGACAGTTGAAATGGACGCTGATGACTTGAAATGTTAAAGAGCTTCCGTAAATAAACCAAATCAACAAAAAAGAAGTCTATCCAAGACTACCTCAAACAAAATATATCATCGTTTGGGAAAATAACGGTGGCTGGTTACGGTAAAATTTGTTCTTCATAGCTCTATAAATATAATCAACAAAAGAAATAATTGTAATTTTACCCACTTTTGCCATAAATTGTTCACATTTACTAGCAAGCAAGCAAGCAAGCAAATCTATCCTAGTCGTCCAGTGGCAACCATACTTGCATTGTAAAACCAAGATCGCTGGTTCAATCCTGGCCAGGGTCGATGAATTTTTTCGAACGTAAAAATCCTAAGTATGGCTTCCTTCATGAAAAGTAAAGCCCTGGGTCCCATGTCGTACATTACGGCACATGAAAGAACCTCAAGCCTGAAAGAAGAGGCCTCTGGGCAAAATTTACCAGCCCTTTCATGTCCTGGTTTGAATGGAACGCTGATGACCTGAGATGTTAAAGAGTGTTCGTAAATAAAACAAACGAACAAATTTACTAGCAAGTGTACACATTCACCAAAGTATTATGATAAATGTTGGTAGACTTAATTGGTTTAGTTTACCCTACAAATGTTCATTGTTGCATGGTTCCGTGTTTTTTGTAAAAGATTTTTGGTAATGCTGAACGTCAACACACAATTGTATATTTTAAGGGACAGTGATTGCATATTTTATTATCATCTGCTTTGATTGACATATTTTATGTTATGGCACGGTAGTGCAACACATTATTAAGAAATTCCAAGTTAATTTTGATCAAATCAACATGACTGTTGATTAAATGTTTGTGAAAATACTAAATAAAAAAACTCTGAAACATAATAAATTTTACTAGAAGATATACATCATAGTTTCATGATTTAACCGACAACCACATTTCTTTTGTCATTTAAATAAATTTCACTGGAAACAAATACAAGCGTGCGTTATGTAAGACAGTAAAGTCTAAGACACTATCATCATTAATGAACAATAATTATTGATAAATAAAACATTAAGTTGTACAAATTCACCCTTAACTAAACGCTCATAAACACTTTTCTAATCAGCTGTTCTTTTGTTCGGATACCAGGGCAATAGTTTCGCTCAGCAGAACATTATACTAATAAGCGCTATGGTACAATTCCAACTAATGGGAGTAATAATTGCTAATTTAAAAATGTTCTATTTTTCTTTTCACCTTTCTCTTTGGACAATATTCACAATAAGCAGCAGCAATTGCTCAAAATAACTTCCTTTATACTTTGACTCATACATAATAACTTTCCAAGTTCGCGGAAGCAGAGTGGAAGCGAAAGTACACAACGCAGCTGTTCATATCCCGCCCGCCACGGCCGGTAAAGTACAGAAAACGCGCTTCTCTTTTACTAAGACGATACTGAAAATGTTTCTCATTTGCTGCAAGACAAGCAGCGTTATTGAATAACAGCGAACACAGGGAATTGTTGCCGACGCAGGTCTTTACGTGACCGTGGAAACTTAAAAATGTATGTACTGTATAACAGCCATGTTTAAAGCTGCGTTAATAACGTTAATAACGTTTTACGGCGTTCAGAATGAGAAAAAGAGGAAGAAAAATTTGCACACATGCTTTTTCTGCGGCGAGAGTTGAACTCTGATCTGCTAGTTAGTAATCGGATGGAAAAAAAATGAGAAAGATGTTCGTTTTTAAAATCACGTAACAAAAGAGACTCAAGGTAGTCTTTGCAAATGTTGACATTGGGATTGTTGACAATATTGAGATTTTGGCAACATTGGCAAAATTAAAATAATACATTTATTTATTTAGCAGAAAATGCAAGTAAAAACTAGAAAAAAAACATGGCTTTACAAAGTGCAGGTTGGACTATTAGTTTTTTATGAATTTTCATTAAAATCATCTGTCATGAGTAACATTTGCATGGCACATAGATATTGTTTCTGCATGTGTATTTACGTACTTTTATCTTAATTCAACATGACTGCCATCAGTTTCAGAGCATTGTGTTCAACGTTTGAATGCAGTTGTAAGAAGTTTGTAACCTGCTCATACATATAAACAATTATTAGCCAGTTCCTGGAAAGTTCTTACTTTGTTCACTCTTAACTTCGTAGATTCCTAAGCAAGAAGTCTAAGGGCGTCAAATCCGATGTATATGGTGGTCAAATTCCAAGTGAATCTCTGCCTATTACTATGTTGGGAAATCGTTCCTTTAGGTATTCTCTTACATCCAACATAAAATGAGGGGGTGTTTCATCTTTTTGAAAGATAAGGTGCCCATGTACCATCCGAAAATTCTGAGTTAACTCCTATTGCAGCTATGCATTTGTCAAACAGCGCAATCAAGCACTGACAATAACCCGTCGTTCCTCTATAAATAGCATTCTGTAGTGCTGGTCTATAATAAAAATAAAAACGTAAGTGTTTTTAGGATCATGTTAAAATAAATTATGGTGTGTATACTCGTATATATATACATGCGATGTAAATGTCATTTACATAAACCGTTATTTCATGAAAATTGTGAACACTTTGTATACACCAGTTTTTTCATTAATGGACTATTCTCTACTAACAGCATATCGTCAAAGTGCTCAGAGACCCATTATATAGGATCAACATATGTCCGAACTTAAAGGAATCAGGTGAAGAATTCCATTTTCGGTTTTTAATGCAGCTGTGAATAGACGGTAGTAAGTATCTTCAATTTTTTGAAATATTATGTCGTGAGGAGGTTGAAACCTGCTCTGTTTCTCCATAATATCTGTGTTATGTCCATAACGTCCTAGAAGCGAATGTTGTGAAATTATACATCGCTTTTTCTGTGTTATATGTCAGGCATTAGAAAACAAATGCAAATCAGGTTTATAATTCTAGTACGTATGTGCTTTAGAGTAACCACTCCCTGAAATCCACGTTGCTACCATTTGATTGTAAATTACATATCCTGAAGTTTTATTTAATTACGTAGATATCGCTTAAACTTTAAGGCTATCATAATACTTCATTCAGTAAGGTGTTTATTACCGTGCAGTGATATATAGTACTTGATAATTAGTATCTAGTAGACCGTAATTCACAATTTCTTAAAGCATGCATGTCAGGGTTAAACAAAACCTGTTTATGTTGATTTCAGCGATAAGGACAGGCTGATATCTGATAGTCAGTAAATAAATATTCTCGTATAATTACATTAACTGCGTTAAGGTCAGCACATGTAGGTAAAAAAGCAACTTTTTCTTTTGTTTAGAGATAACTGCTTCAACTTCGAGGTCTACTAGATGATCAAAATATGATGTCTAATTAAATGATCTGTTTTCACATAAACTGCCAATGAAATTTAGCTTCAGTACCAATACGTTTAAAATACGTTTACGTTTAAAAATAGCATTGAAATATCAGTGTAATTATTGAATCTTGTTTCAATAATTTATTATAAATGCAAAGAAACTTTTTAAAATATGAACCAAATTTATCACTTGCTTTATTGTAATTTTATTCTGCTAAGATCTCATTTAAAGCACATTGAAAACAAGATTCAGCTGCAGCTATATAATTTACATCCTTCCGTAGATATTTCAGGTCTATGTCACTTAACGACTCTAGAAATCTTTCCCAATAAACTTCACGTAATGGCAAGTAATGATTTCATTGTGACTTAACATACTGGGTGAGTGATTCTCCTGTGGCAGTCGAACTATCGTTTTTAATAAGTTGTCTCAAAACGATCAGGCTCTTAGATATGTGTTCACTTTGGAACGCCTTTGATCTGTTACGATCTAACTACATTTCCTCTTCCAGAAGGGTTTAATTCCATTACCTGTAGGAACTGTTTAGTGGCATATATGAAACATGCCATTTCAACTGAATAGCTGTAATCCTTGTTTCTTTCTTTTGTTTTCGTTTTTTTTATTCTATCTTCTCTTGTATGTAAAAATTTTATCTGATCAGGAACTAAAGTGGACGAAACATATAGAGATTAATCCAACTCAGGTCTGGCTACTTAACTTTTACAAGTTTACATAATCTTGTGCATCAAAACGTTTTAAGATTGTGTATTTGCATATTTCCATTCCATTTTCAGATAATTGTTAATTTTTTAATTAATTCTCTCTATGGTACAAACTGTTCATTTAGAAGGAAAAAGGATCTATGTATAAAATCCTGTGTGGTGCTGGTTCTAGACCGTCGTTTGAATATTATTTAGAAAGCTCAGTTTTCGTGTCCTTACTGGGGAGTGCAGTTTCTCTCTTGAACTTTGTTGTTTTGGTGTTGATAATGTGGATAACATTAAATGAACTAATTTATATTATTTGTACACAATTACAACACTAGGCTTGTTACTGACTTGAAGAGCTAAAATGTCACTAACATTTTCCAGAAGGGCAGTTTTTACTCTGTAGTGTAAATATTTGAAAGTTTTTCAGCTTTCAGGCCCAGACTCGTGAATGGGAGGTCTGGGGTTCAAATCCCTCCTGGACTGTTCTCCCTGACTGAGGTTGTTTTTCAGGTCTTCCTCAGTCCTCATAAATGGCAGATGGCGGGGAGATATTCTAAACTTAGACCTGGAACGTTTCGTTCCTTAAAAAAAAAAAAAAAAAATCTTTTCCCAGTTTATAGTTTCATTTCATCATATACACCCTCTGTTATGCCTCAGCAGTAAAAATGGGGATTAAGCACTATTCAAAAAATTCTTCCGGCTTCCTTGTAATTAATTGCTAAGCAGGTTCAAGGTTGGTATGGTTATTTTGGAGTTGTATGCACTTGGCTCAACATATCTGCCGGTTCTGGGAGACGTGCTGCAAACCATTCTTTTTATATCATCTTCAGAACTGCTTCCACCTTCTTTACGATCGCCGTTGATGAACCAAAAGGCTGGCTCATTTTTGAGACGAGGGAACATGAAAGAGTCACCTGAAACTTGGCACAGTGTGTATGAGTGCTATTTCTGGCCATAACATGTTACAAACGTGAGCCAGTGCATTGTGATTACTTTTAATGGTGTTTAACGGCCGTTTTTAATACTGTAGCACCACAGGGGGTGAACACTGGTGATACATGAGATGAAATGATATATTGGGAAAGGATTTTTTTTAAAAGAAGTAAGCGTTCCAGGCCTAAGTTTAGGTTACCTTCCCAGCATTTGCCATTTGTGAGGACTGAGGAAAATCTGGAAAAAATCCTCAGTCGGGAAGGACGGTCCTGGTGGGATTCGAGCCCCAGACCTCCCGCTCACGAGTCCGCTCCTTAATGACCTCGGCCACCCGTGGCGGTTCATTGTGATGGTGAAAGCATCAACTAGATGTATACAGCTCAGGGAGTTTTCATCCGATGTGATCCGTTAGTATATTCTTGTAACATTCTGATAATCTATTCACTGTTATGCTCAAACAAAGACTACAGCATGGTCTCTTCATTGCAGTAGTTGGAGCACCTGAAACATCCTGCTTTGTTGTTGAAACAAGGTCATCCTTAAACTCTTTGAAACACCAAAGTGCGGTTGATTGTGGCAGAACATAATCACCAAATGCTTGCCGTTACATCGCATATGCTTCATACCGGATTTCCGCGACGGAAGCAAAATTTCAAAACAGCCTACTGCTCGTTACGAAGGAACTGCATTTTGCTCAGCCGATTGGCAAATAATTTCTCTTTGCTGGTTTCCAATTTTTTTCCACCAATCATGTGAGATCTGTTCTTTAAAAAAAAGCAAGCAAACAAACAAAATCCTCCGTATCTCCACTGAGTGATGAGAAAAAAATGCATTGTTTATTGGCTACTTCTAGTATATTCTTATGTTGTTCAATGCTTTATAAGTTGTATGATATATTTAATATCCTTGAGCTTTGCTCACCCTAGGATCTAAAGAACAAGAATATCTACTGCTATTGCTTATTTAAGAAATCTCATTTCAGCTGTTTCCAACTGCCTTAGAGCTTTCTTGGTAGTAGCCGAGCAATCTGCTCCATAGAGTGGGGAACACCATTACATTATAAAATCAAGTCATCAACGTAAAGGTTAAGCAGCGTTGGTGATGAACTGTATCCCTGTCCGGCTTCTTTGTTCTGACGTTAATCTCCTTTCTGTATTAATTTTAACGTTCGCGTTCTTGTATAAACACTGGGTTGGTTTTATCAGATGTTTAGGGATGTTTATTTCTGCGGTTGACCAAAGCTTTCAATCGAGAATGCTTTGGTTAAGAACAGGAGAATTTCCAAATTAAATTCCCATATATTCAATTATATTTGACAGCAAACACTTTGTCAATAGAGGATTTTCAGTTTCTAAAACTTACTTTTACTTTTAATGGAATTGTTGAAGCTAATTCGAAGCCTTTCATTTATAAATTTGCTGCATATTTTATACACAGCATTGAGTCCAGGGGCAGCCCGTCAATAACAGCCAGATGAGTGCAGTCCCCCCTCGAGTAAAATGTCATAATTACTTACCAATTTCACATTTCCTGGCCGACCTTTAAAATAAAATGTGTAGGAAAGCAGCAATTTATAACCAATTAGTTCTTAAATGTATCTTACGCAATAAGCGCATTCGAGAAGCTCATGGGCCAGCTCGGAAAATGTTTCGTTTTAAACTTGTATATTTATGAACCAGCAAAGATTTTAAGGACTTATGCTTGTCTTTTTTCAAGATGGTTTAGGCCTTCTCCTGCTTATTTGTGAATTCTCCTGGTACAGCAGCAAGACGGTCCATGACCAGCTCTTGGTATTCTCTCTTTTTTTAGGAACCAGATGTTGAGGGGTTACTGACAACAATGATTAGGGGTTGTTTTCGCTCTTTGTTTGAAATTGGGGGGCTTCCTCACTATTTGTCAGTGAAAAGTTGACTTTCACAATGTCAACTGTTAAGTTAACAAACAGCGTACCTGTTTTGTGGCAATGAATAAATTGCATATTTTAATGAAGACTCCATATTCGCGTCTAAGTTTAACTATTAAGTTTAAAATGAAACGATTTGGACGTCATCAACCGAAAACTATAGGAGCTTACTCAGCAAGACGGCACAAAATTAACAAGTTTTATTTTCATGGTTTGAAAAAACTTCTTGACTGACATCGTGATCTTTTTTTTTTTTTTTTTTTTTTGAGTAGTGTTTAACGCCCGTTTTCACTACTGAGGCACCACAGGCGGTGGACACTGATGATACATGAGATGAAATGATAAATTGGGAAAGGATTTTTTTTTAAGGAAGGAAGCGTTCCAGGCCTAAGTTTAGGTACCTCCCCGGCATTTGCCAGCTATGAAGACTGAGGAAAACCTGGAAAAAACCCCAGTCAGGGAGGACGGTCCTGGCGGGATTCGAACCGCAGACCTCCCACTCACGAGTCCGTGCCTTAACGACCTCGGCCACCTGTGGCGGTATCGTGATCGTGTGAAGTGATATATCTTGTCTATAGGAATGAGATTAGAAAAGAATAGAAAAGGCAGAATTCGATTCTGTACAAGCCGACGAAACGACAGATATTGCATGCATGTCTCAATTTGTTGTGATATTACCTTTCATTAGTGGGGGTTAACCCTTTGAAAGATTCATAAAAGGCAATACGTTTCTAAATTGACTGCAGAAGGCTTAAGGCGCACTTTAACATCTGAATTAGAAGAGTTTCACATAAACCAAAAGTGTATAGCACAAATGTAAGATGTCGCTGTAGTTATGAGAGAATGTCGGGGAGAAATACAAGTTTTGATAAAAGAACCCTTCCCCCACATCATTTGTGTATCATATAGTTATGCCACCCTTATGCAGGGGTCACAAGTGATTGAGACTACTTATTTACCCATTAATTTGATACAGTTTCCTGTCCCCTTTCTTTGCAATTTATGGACTCACTTTTGAATTTGAAATTGTGCAATGGCTGAATTAACCCCTTTTCTTGAATAAAAAATACACATTTACTATGCATGAGTATTCACCAAGTCGGTTTCTGTTTTCCAAAATATAACCCGAGGAATTTTCTTTGGTACAAAAGTAAAGGAGCCCTAATATAAACGCAAACAGTTAAAGATATAGCAACTGAGCATGTTCACTATGATACTACAGAAAACATCCCCATAGAAAGTGTCTTTGCCATCTTTTACAACGGGAATCGTCTACCTGTAGTTACGGAAAAGTCAACAAAGTTTACTACGCACAGTACAATGAAATACGGAGGGATGCTTCAGTTACTCGAAGATGTTTTTTCTCACCAAGATTCCCTTCGCCACTACCGGTTGTGAACTATTGTCCCACACTGCAATATCCGTTGTACCTATAGAAGGGCCGTATCGCAGTGTAGGAAGAGGAATGTTAGCCCACACTTCGACAGGCGTTTTAAAGACCCTCAGAGAACATGGGACATCTAGGGAAAAAAAAAAAAATCTTGCTTAAACAAACCGAATTCCCCCCCCCCCCAAAGAAATCACGGGTGAGGCATCTCGAAATTTCTTTAAAGGATATTACATAGATACAAGTCTCAGCAACTTCCCGGTGGTGGTAGATGAGCAATGATCTGTCAGTCTGACTGAATGCCATGTTCATGTGGTTCCAAACATTTGAAGTGTCGTCACCTAATAACCAATGCATCCCTTTGTCGAAAATGGGATGCCTGAAGTACTTCTGGAAACACGTTGCATTTACCCTCATATTATTCGACACCCTGTGAATTCCGAATTGTCTCTATACAATCACAATGAATCTCTAGAGAAATTTTCTTTGTTTTCCTGGATGAGTTAGAGCGCCCTTTTTCGCACATTGAAAGGTAATAAATTGCATGCGTTCGGTTTGTATTATCTACATACATTCAATCATCATCATCAAAAGAAATCACTCATTGCCATTTGTTACTAGCCAGGTGCCCTTCATACAATTTTCTAGCAATGGTAAAGCGTTCCTTGATATGCTGTTCTCTCAAGGTTTGCTCGCGTATTATGCGGCATATTGCGTTTCTGGATGTTACTGTTTCTATGTTCGGTAAGTTTTCTCGAATTAGGTACTGCTTTCTTGACATGCCACGATGCCGCAGTCCGTCTTTGTTTCTCCTTTCTTTCTTTTTAACATTTTTGCACCTTAGGCATCAGGTAGAAACTTATTTTTGTAGAGTGATTCACAGACGATATCTCTTTGCAGCATTTTACAAGCGTTGACACAATATAACCAGAGTTGGAAGGTTCAACATTGTACCCTTGCCACCAATCGTCAATATTTGATGTCATTTTTCATCAAAGCTTGCATGCGACTGTGCCAAGAAGACTCCACATTCACACTAGCCGCACGTGTGCGCTAAAAATAGCGTCGGCAGACCCTCCGTATCTTTGTAACCTACGAACTACAAACTTTAGGAGTTTATGCGTAGATTTTAAGGCTAAACACAGATTGAAACTAAACACTCTGTCAAGGGATAAGATGAGCAGCAGCGCGCAATAAGAAAATATCTAAAGTGACCGCTACACTTTTCAATACTTCCAACAGAATATTTAGTTCTAAGGGTTTTGCTTGCGTAGTCCTACGCAGCATGAAGCCGCGCTCTCTTCGAAGGAGAAATTATCCTGCATTCGTATACAAATCATCTGAGCAACGCTTCGGGCAGTTTTCTTGTCAAAAGGTAAAATCATGACCTGCGTTCCCAGCTCCTCTTAGGATCTTAGAGGATTATGTGTGTGTGTGTGTGTGTGTGTGTGTGTGTGTGTGTGTGTGTGTGTGTGTGTGTGTTATTTCTTATAGTGCAATGAAAGTTCGCTTAAATTTCATTTATGTTTTAATTTTTGCAGACAAACTTTTTGAATTAGGGACATATTGAATTACAGTAACTTCCTCTATTGTATGTCATGTTTCAGAACTTTAAAATTAATTTATCTGCTTCATTTTAATTTTGTATATTTTAATTTCACTCTCCTTCCAATAATACATATTTGTAAAAATGAGTAATTTGCATGTCTCTAGATTATTAAAGCACTAAGCCCATTTCTTTTATAATAAATAATAACAGAAAAATAACATATACAAAATATAAGGTAGTCATATTCTGAAATAATAATATGCTTTTCGGAGAATGCAAAAAGCTTTGAAATTATTTTTATTAATATAAATTCAAATGACTGACAAACCAGTGAAATTAATAACCCAAAATATTATGAAAGTTTCTTAGTAATCTTATCTTTAGTTCGTCGGTCCTGGTGGTGTAGTGGTAACCATACTTGCCTCCTAAACCCAAGGTCGCGGGTTCATACCCCGCCAGAACCGATGGATGGCGTAAAAATCCTAAGTATGGCATCCTTCCGAAGGGAAGTAAAGCCGTGGGTCCCGTGTCGTACATTTACGGCACGAAAAATAACCTAAAGCTGAAAGAAGAGGACTCTGAGCAAAATTTGATGACCTGAGATGTTAAAGAGCGTCCGTAAATAATCCAAATAAAAAAATCAAATCAAATTACCTTATTCTATGTACTTTACGCAGTTGGCATTTTATGATGAAAGCTAAAAAGAGTGAAACTTCAAAGAGAATGAATGCCGTCCCCCCCAATTGTAAAAATATTTGGAAATAGTTTTAACATTGATGGATATTTTCCTTTCCTTTCCTTTTTTATTTTTTATCACTCTAATATTTATTTATACCTAATGTACGAAATTGTCTTATGAAATAATTAATGTTTTTTTTTAAGGCGGGGAACCTTGCTAAGCATTTCATTCTGCAAATGCAAAAGTTAGTGACTACAGCAGCGTTTCTCAAAACATAATCTAGAATCTAGAAACAGTAAATCGGCAGAAACTTGAAGGTAACTAGGTAGGGCTTTGGAAACCATTCCATTTGGTTTTCAGTAGATAAGCAATCCACTGTTGTGGTAGTTTAATTGTCAACGTTGCAGGAAGAAATCAGAACTTCTCCTTTAATTTAGAGCGTTGGAGAAAACCAATCACAGTATCGTGTTCTGTTTAGTTAGACATTCTGGATAGGACCGCAATGACAACTTTGTACCTTTAATTACAAACAGTACATAAGAGGAAAGGCGAGAAATATCAGCGCTATTCAGGTTAATGGAGGGTTGATAAGGAGGGAATAGCGATTCACTGCTCCAGTGGGAGAAGCCAACAGCTTTGGCAGCAAGGACATACGTAACATTGACCTCGTGTGGCATAAACAGTAACCTTTTGGCTGCAAATGTGTCCTCATACACACACAAGAAATAATTTCATAGTACTATATTTGTATGTTTCTCAAATTGTCATCCTCGAGGTCCATATTTGTGTTCTTCTAGAATGAATATAAAACGTATTTAGTAAAATCCAACTAAGCACGAGAAAAGAGTGGGGAATCAAATTCAAATAACTGAGGATCGTACTGTATTGTTGTAGTCGGTCCTTGTGGTGTAGTGGTAAGCATGCTTGTCTCGTAGACCCAAGATCGCGGGTTCAAACCCGGCCAGGACCTATGGATTTTTTTGGGCGTAAAAATCCAAACAAAAGTATGGCTTCCTTCGCCCATGTTGTACATTTACGGCACGAAAAAGAACCTCAAGCCTGAAAAAAGAGGCCTCTGAGCAAAATTTGTCGGTCGTTTCACGCCCTGAATTGAATAGGACGCTAATGACCTGAGATGTTAAAGCGCGTGCGTAAATGAAACAAATTAATCCATCAGGAAGTATAGTAACCACTAGACCACCAGGATCGACTTTAATCAATCAGTACTGTATTGTCGAGAACTACAAAGAAATGGGATTTGCAATGCAAACGTTTTCTTTCACGAAAAAATTGTTAAACAGGTTTACGCAATTTGACAATACCCTATAATATACACACAAAAAGGGATCAGATATATAAAGATCTGCGGGATTTTCATTCCTTCATTAATGTAAGTGTAAACTACGTTTATTTAATTTTTTCAGTTAATAATAAAGACAAAATGCAAATTCTGTTACAAAACATAAATGGCTTACAGGGTTACATAATTGTAAAATATCTTTCACAATATTTGGTTATTAAAAAGACGAATGTGTATTTTTTATTGCTGTTCATTTTAATATAAAATGAAGAGAGTTGTAATTAATTGTGTTTTAAAAATACAGGTATGAGTGCATATTAATTGGGCTTCAATAAGTTCCGGTACTTTTACAATGCAATAGTCCATTTCACAGTAACTAGACTTTATGGACCACCTGTATATATACTTTAAGAAAACGTATATAATAAAATTGCTTTCAAACGAGGCTGTAGTAAGGTGACTCACAGAAAATTATAACTTTAAAAAGTGGGTCTCCACTTGAAAATAATTTGAGAATTGCTGCCTTAGAGAGAAGACATCTTGCAAGTAGGCCAGAAAGTTATTGGCGTTTGAAATTACCTGACATTTAACGTTGTAACAGGGAAGAAAATTTCCGGAAATACTTCAATTAAACAGATTTTTCATCCTTGAGGACATCCGGTTTGTATTCACAGAATTGTAATATTTTACCTTCCTCTCCTAAGAGCGAACAAAAATTCAGAAAACCAACCATGGGTTGGAAATTAAACACGATACATGATTGGAGAAAAGGAAAAGAGTTTAGTAAAGAAACGAAAGGACAACTGTTGAGTAAGGTTTCTTTATATACCTGTTAAATGACCTTTCGTCCCACTATGGTTAATACAGTCGTTCTGATGCATGGTTATAAGGAAACCACATTTACTGCCTTGTTTAAAATTCAACAGTGTTTTTTTTATCTTAACTCGTTTAAATCGTGTTTGCAGAGCCTTAAATAAACTGAACGGAGAGCAATATAATTACCTAAATATATGCTTTGAAAATGTATGAACACGTAGGCCTTAATTACAGCAGGCAAACAAATGACAGTTTAAAATCCAAGACTGCCCGACCTTTAGAAAAGATATTCAAATTTATAACAGCCGAGAGTTTTATACCTTCTCATCATTTATAATGATGTTTATTTCGCTGACTGTCGCCTATGCCGAGAACTAAACTTCCTCTCCCTGGTAGATAATTACAGCGTCAATTGCGGCTCGCGTGAGCCACTTTGGCATGTCATTGCCGCCCGTACACTCCACGTCAATTTACTATCAGTCACACCCATGAGACTTTCTCAGAAGGAACGGGTGGCATGTCTCGAGGGGTGTGGTGCTGTGTTGCCACGTTTCAAAATTCCTGCACCGACATTTTAACTCCATTTTTTTTTTTTTTTTTTTACTAACTTCTTTCATTTGTGCTAAAAACAATTATAAAAATAAAATACTGAAATGAATCAGCGGAAAAGCTTTAAATAGACAGCTATAACACACGCACCCACGGAGAGAATACGATAATGTTTTTTCAGATATTTTCCACACCTAACATGAAAATCGGCGACCTACAGACGCCAAAATATTCATACTTATTTACATCACCATTAATTAACGTTTCTCGTGTTCTTAACATAGTTTAGACTGAAAAAAAAGTTAAACCTTTTAAGGTCATTTAATTTGCATGATCTGTTCCTACGATAATACGCAATTAAGCCTCTTTCACACAAGATAATCTTACATGCAATGCTAGAGTTTGCGATTTTTATTAGGGCGAATATTTAAGCTTGGCAAATAGGTGGGCGAAAACTAAAATTATTTAATTCTTTAATGCTTGGGCACTAAAATGATATTTTGTTGTAAATAATGTAAATGTGCCTTTTAGCTCAATTCATTGATTTTAAGTAGTGTCGCAAGTGGTGGAAATGTGAACTCCTTTAACAATTCACAATATTTAAATGTCTCTGTTTGTAATAATGTATTACGGTTATTATTTATTTATTGTAGGGGCAAATTTTTAACTCATAAAATGTTTCATTATAGGTCAATCTGATATTGTCAACTAACATTTTCAATATTATCAGTTTAAGAAACTAGATTAATTTTTGCTTGTTTCAAAAAATACAATTTTTATTATATACTTAATAATGGATAGTTGTGCAGAGTTAACATCGTTCTCTTCTTAATTTATCATGCAATTTAAAATATGTTTTATTTAAAAACTTACATTATGCATTTTTACAAATGTAATAATTCAATCGAGAGAATGCCGTTGTCTACAATAAGGAAGAACAACAGCAGGCGGTGCCTATTTATTGTGCCTATTTATTGCTTATTTGATGAACATGAATGGACATGAAAACTCATTTAATAAATTACTTTTTTTATATACATAATGAAATGCGAAATGACATTGAAAAGGAGTCAACTGCTTCAGAAACTGCACAATAAGTTGCAGGCAAACGAAGTTTTCGGACACAGCTGCCACAAAACGTTTTTATTACACATAGGAATAATAATCAACAAACTTGATACTGTGTAACAAGATAATTGACAGAAATAAAACCAGCAGGGAAGGAAGAAATATGGGCGCAAATGATGGCATGGCTTTTTGAAAATTATTTTTACTTTTCAACAAAATCTCCCTTGACACTAATGCATTTTGTAAAGCGATGCTCCAAAGCGTTTATCCCTTCACGAAAGTGAGATATCTGCAGAACCGTAAAATACGCCTCAATTGATAATTTAATTCTCTTCATCGGACAAACTTTTTTTCATCAAGAATTTTTCTCAGTTTACGGAACAAAGGAAATCCGATGGAACAAGTCCGGGAAAACAAGGCGACTGTGAAAGCAAATCTACTCCAATTCATTGATTTTCGCCAATACACTACACTACACACGTGTGACAGCTAGCATTGTCTTGATGCAAGATGACTTTCTTATTTGATAAACCTGGGCCTTTCTCGGGCATTTTTGTCTTCAATGGGTGCAAAAGATTTGGATAATATGCTCCAGTGATAGATATTCCAGCGAGAAGATAATCAATGAGCAGTAAACCTTTGGCATCCCACAAAACTGACGCCATGATCTTTCGGTCGATTTCACGCATTTTGGCGGTGTAGAATTCTGATGTTTCCGTGTTTCATCATTGGTTACAAATCAAAATGTCGGTAGGATCTCTCTGAAATTGGGCCAAATTTTACTCAGATATTTACACTGTGATTCGCTTTTGATCCTAAGTCAGCCGTTGCAGCATTCATCTTGACGACAACCCTCAAAATGTGAAATACGTGTTTCCCTGAAAAGTCCAAAGCGTCAGCAATTTCCAGCACCTTTAACCGGTGATCCCCCCAGCACTATGTCTTGAACATTATCGATAATTTCTGATGTAGTGAGGGATTTTGTTCGTCTGCTGCGTGGATCATCTTCCAAGCTTTCACGTTCAAATTCCGTAAATTGGAAATGGTTGGAAAATGATTGGGCACAATCTCCTAGAGTGATGGTCATATCTCTATGAATCTCTGTTGCATTCATGCCCTTCTTTACCAAGCACTAATAACTCCGATATTTGCCATTTTACCGCTATACACATGTCTGCATTGCTACTAACAGCTATGACTACTACGATTCTTGTATTATTGCACAGATGTTTCCAGGAAAGATGGCCGGTTTTGTTATTAAAAAAACTGCTTTAGAACTGCTGCTGCAATCTGCGTGTCATTCCGAGAACTTTTCAAATAACTCTCTTAAACTGGCTTATATTATCTGCACCTGGCTCCTGCACAGGTATTACGTTCTGTGATATCTTATATTTGAGGTCGTAGCCCTTCGTAAATTCACCTATTAGGAAAATAATTATGGCTTCCTTGGCAAGGATTATGTTCTAGTCGTGTGTAGGACATAACTTTCAAATTGAAGAATCAAGACTTGAAAATTTCGATTTTCACGGCCGGGATTCGAACCACAGATCTTCAGCCTTTCAAGCTGACGCTCTACCACTGAGCTACCATGTTCTTCTATAAGCATGGAACCGCAAACCTCTCTCATCTGATTCTATATACCGCATAGACCTCTCTAAGGTTTCTCTAAGAGATTAATCCCTTAAGAAGCGACTGGTAATGTGGTACCTAGGCTTCTAAAACGCTCTACTTAGAAACATTTTTAGGAATCTCCTGTCAGGTGTCCACTTCACCTTATTCCTTCCACCCGGAGCTGCCCCATTGGACGCTTAGGCATAAACGTCCTTGGTCAAAGCTGAAGTACCGAAAATATTTTCTCTGCCCCTCCATTCCAATCAATTGACCAAATATAATTTTAAGCATATTAATTTTATGTTGTAGATCATCTCCATGATTCAGTGGTCGGAACATCTACCTGCTGATCCCGAAGTTCCTTTTTTTGATTCCCGGCACTCTTGAGGAGGTTTTTTGAAAGCATGATTTGCAAAGGAGTCAACCAAATCTCTGTTGTTGATGATAATGAGTACAATGATTTCGAAAGGGCATACACAGATTCGTCCGCTAGTGCTTCTTCACTTGCAATTACACAAAATTCCAGTAAAAATAATTTTATGGAAAGAGGTGACATGTTTGTTTAGGTGGCCGTAGAGTGTGTCATTTTTCAATTGAGGAAAGTCTCTATTTTCAAATCGAATAGAAAATATTTCCAAACTTCACTCATATTATCCTAAAAAGATAGACCACAAAACTCATCTTCTTCTGCCACTTGAAAACAACAATTAGGCAGGAATCTGCTTTCATACTAAAGACGCTGAAGTAGGTTATTGTTATAAGTTACTCGTGATAAGACAGTTTAACGAAGTCCAATTTATTATTGGCTAATGCAATAGCACTGCTCGTCGAACTGAATTCAGCAGGATTTATTAAGAGAATTGTTGTTCAGACATAGTGTCGTCATACCCTCTATAGAAATATAAAGAACGGGTGCTTCTTGGTATCTGCTTTCTGCGATTTAGAAGCTCATGAAGACACGTGTTTCTTGCAACCACTTTAAAATGTACTGCTATTGACAACATTAATTTAAAATTGCTGTATTAACAAATTATCAATTTCATGTACAGGAATATCGTTCTATATTGATACATCATGGGTATCGAGATACCTAGAGCACCGAGATTTCATCTCAATGAGAAAAAAATTACATTTTGAAAACCTGTTTTTACTAGAATAATCTGTATTCATCGAATAATTCTAACTGTGAAACCATTGCACAGACTTTTTTGATAAATTTGGTCACCACAAAGGAACATGTAGAATGAAATTTGTAGTGAAAAACGTTAGTTGAAGCAATAAAAGTACTTGTAGATATTTACTTATTCAGATTCATGGGCATTTTCAAAAAGGAAATAAAATAAAGATTATAATAGAAATAAATATGTTCGTATTGGAAATGTTTGAGAAAAATTATCAAGCAACTTGTAAATACAAGAAGTTTGCATTAAGTGTATGATAAAGGGATAACAATTATAAATGTTTTTATAGTAATTAATATAGTAATAGTAACGATCTTCCAGTAGTCCGTTTTTAGGTTTTCCTCAATCCTCATAAATGGCAAAAGCCAGGGAGGTACCCTAAACTTAGGCCTGGAACGTTTCTTGCCTTGAAGAAATCCTTCCCAATATATCACTTGATCTCATGTATTATCAGTGTCACCGCCTGTGGTGCCTCAGTGCCTCAGTAGTAAAAACGGGCGTTAAACACTAACCCAAAAGAAGTCCTTCTTTAAGTCTAATGAGGAAAAGTTTTCTAAAAGAAAAATGCTCTTGATCCTTAGGAAATTTCTCTAAGACAATGGTGTCCACCCTGCATACGTTTACATAGGTATACAATTCAGCACCAAGGACCACATACAGAAAAATACACGCACTTAGAAAGAGGTGGGTGGCTGCTAGAAGAGAAGAATGCCAAAGAAAGTAAGAAGTACTGAGAAATTGATGAGGAGGAAACAGAAGAAGACGTAGAAATTGTGGTTGGAGGTTTGTGAGGGGAAGAGAGGAGTAATTACAGGGTCCTGCTACAGCTCACACACCCAATGATTTATGTTGCAGACTACTCCGCCCTGTAAGCATTTTCTATATAGGAGACCGCCAAGCTTGATCACGCACGCACGCTACACTATAATCACAATAATAACCATACACACACACGCGGACGCGCGCACTCGTAAACACGCAAAGACAAACATAAGCGCGCTCCAACGACATTGTACTCATTTCAGTTTTCAGTCTATCCCTTAAAAAGAAAGAGAGGAAACGGAGAAACAAACAAAAGAAACATTAAACTACAATCGAAGAGGGATATTTTCTCATTTAAAAGCATACTGCAAGCTTGTTATACCGTCACCAAGTTTGTGCTGCTCTGAAGATTATCCATCTTTGTCATGTACAAAAGAATATATGTTGTTGGGCGTATGTATCTTCACCGTTGTTATCCTGCATATGGGCACGCAAGTGATATTAGCATATTTCAGAAAGGGGAAAAAAAAAAAAAAAAAAAAAAACACCCACCACTACTACCACGAACAACGCAAAGCACAGTTTTGACTCAGACGCCAGCGTTCGTTTTTCCATCTGGCAGGCGTATTTTTAGTACGTTTCAGAAGATGTGGGACGGTTGTTTGCTTCAATGGCATCGTTATTTAGTTCATTGCCTCGAAGACTTTGATAGTGATATAGAACTGCAAACCCTAAAACCAATGGAATAACCAAAACTTAGCATTAATAAAAAATAGTTAAAACTAATTCCTTTCTCCCCAGATAATTTTGCTGTCATTCCAGATTTGGAAGTGGAATCGACTGAGGAGAAACATAACGTAAACAATTTCAATTTCATTCATTTCGGCAATAGTTCCAATAGGATCATGTTGCCCAACAGTTCCACCTATCCGTCAAAGGCGGAACTCTTATATTCACCAGACAAGTGAATTAGCATTAGACATTATTATCGATGATAAGGGCCTTTTAAGGGCTTAGCATTTCCATCTCATCTTGGCTCTATTGAATAAAAGTATAAAATGACTTGTAACTTCCTCTTCCCCAAAACAATACACATCCCTTGTAAACTAATAGTAAACAGGTAAAAGTGACGTCATTGAAGAGCAAGACAGAGAAACAGCTGTTTGCCACACGCCAGTGTATTATGAATTAGTAATGCCCACTCCTTAGTAATAAATTCATGTTTTTAATGTAAAAAACCAATTATTCGTCCTATTATATTGATCTGAAGTTTTTTGCAATTATTCATATACTTTGTTGCTTATTTGTCAATATCCAAGAGTAGTCTTCCACTTTGAGCTGACAGTCATGCATTCACCTATGTTGCAGCAT
This sequence comes from Metallyticus violacea, assembly GCA_030762175.1. Lineage (NCBI taxonomy): Eukaryota > Metazoa > Arthropoda > Insecta > Mantodea > Metallyticidae > Metallyticus > Metallyticus violacea. The sequence goes on along the minus strand of CM060846.1, from coordinate 86,083,017 downwards.
TAATTACACTCAAGAGATACCACAAGAATCTGTCTTCCCGTTTGCGCTCAATCATTTATTTCTCCATTTGATAATTTACTTGACGTAAAGTAAGGTTATTTAAGTTAAGGGCCTGCAGAACGCGGCTGCGTACTGGGAGAAGCTACTCGTCAAGTCCGTATAATGCGTGTGCTTGTACCAGTAACAACTTGTAGTTTGAGGAGGTTTTGTCAGAAAGTTAATTTGCTTTAGTGTGCTAATTGTTCTGCGTTGGTTCAGCTACAATATAATCACTGTCTTGAAGAACGAAAATTTATATATGGTACATACGTGAAAATAAATTCTTGCAGAGAAGTGAAAATATCCTGGCAATCGTGTTCCAGGTTTGCCAACTTGTTAAGTTACAAGAGACAAGATCTCTCGAGGACAAGAAAGTGTTCTAAACCGCCGTGTTCTTACGAAAGAAAAGCTATACGAAATACATGAATTTATACGCAATTGCCAGCAATGTATTGCCGTTGAGGAGCATTATGTTCAGCTTCTCATATAACACAGGTTAGTGTTTTTATTACCAATTTTATATCCGGTATCACTTAATGCTTTTTTTTTTTATGGGCGCTCTTTAACATCTCAGGTCATCAGCGTCCCATTCAACTCAGGGCGTGAAACGGCCGGCAAATTTTGCTCATAGGCCTCTCTTTCAGGCTTGAGGTTATTTTTCGTGCCGTAAATGTACGACACGGGACCCACAGCTTTGCTTCCCTTCCGAAGGAAGCCATACTTACGATTTTTACGTCCAAAAAATCCATTGGTTCTGGTCGTGTTCGAACCAGCGATCTCGGGTTTAGGAGGCAAGTATGGTAACCACTACACCACCAGGACCGACACTTAATATTTGAAAATATAATACTATAATAAAAAACCTAACTTGAAGCAAGGCGACTACAACTTCCTTTTCCCGGTTGAACCATCTGTACTTCCCCAAAAAGCAACGGCGCTCAGGTGGCCAGTAACTCAAACAACCTCATTGTACATTTGCTAGCATTGTTTGGCAATCAAAGAAAAAAGATCAAAAGAGAAAAAATGTTTATTTTAAAAGAAATGAGACAAGGAAAGAAATTCTTTCCGGAGCATTCAGGGAGAACCTTAAAAATACAACATAAAGTAATATGCTGAATAAAAATACGTACTTATTTGAAAGAGAAAATGGCAATATCAAGCCCTACTTTAATTGCTCCTAACCTAAAACGTCCATTGTACTCAAATACTGAATTAAAATGAAAATGTTTTCTCTCTTCATGCACAGATTCATTCCCATATTTTCAATACCACTGATCACAAATATGAGTCCACAGATTCCCAGATTGGTATAAAAATGTATTAAAAATCGAACCGGCATTTGAAGTTAACAATATTCTTATACATATACAAAAACCTACACAAATTACAATAGCATGACTAATACCAATACTTCTGTAGAGCAAAACAAAGAAAAGTAGATTGTACAATTGTTAAGTATGGAGTTGTAAAGTACAAGTGTAGAAGAAACTGTTGTAAAACACAGTTCTACTAATTGTTAATTACAATCTGTCCTATTATATGGTATTAGGCTTTACTTTTAAAAATTAGGGAACTTTTGGAAAGTACGATTTGGTGTGAGTAAGCACTGGACAGCAACGAAATGCTAGCAAATATATTGAATATATCATATCAAATAGACAAGAGCTCTCTGAATATTAAATTACAGAATAAAAAACATAAGAATAAATCAACTGGAAAAGTCATAGTTTTACATTATAACCAAGCTGTACTATGAAAGTTGTTTGCATCAAATAACTGTAATAGAACCTAAATAGCAATTTTTTGAGTTTTTATAATTTTGTACCGTTGAAAATCCATATGATAATTTTAAAAAATTCTTCTCTTTGCAATTTTGAACGAAAAGGAACTCAGATGACATTAATGAAATACAGTGATCTGAATCTTTGAAAAGAAAAATTGCCAGCTCCACTATGTACCGTAGACTGTTTCTTTTACACAGTTTACATTGAGACTTCTTACACCTAGTCAATACTTTGTGTATTGGATACAAGTAAAGCATACTGGATATGCTGGAAAAGATGCTATTTACAAATACTGAAAAAGGCTTCACGATCCTAGTGTATAAAGAGTGTAAAAGGAATGCCATGCTTTGTGCGTATTCAGACAATATCAACCATTTGAACTATTATTTGTTAATTTTTTTTTAATCGGCTAAAGAAAAATTGAAATGAAAATCCTCAAACACTTTCTGGAAGCAAAAGAACGACTGGAGAAGAGGGTTAAATTAGTATTGCTGTAGATTCGCACATTGGCTCCCGGATTATCGCAAGGGGGAAGTGGTATGAGTCAGGCAAGTGTACTGCGCGCACATAACCTCTATCTTTCTCCATCAAGAGCTAGGATTTTAATATGGATATTAGCACATGATGCACAGAAGTTGTCATGTATCTTGCTTACTGAAAAAACAACATTTACAAATATCGGACAAGTCAACCTTCAGATAACTTCACTTTTGGCCAAGTGGAACGTCACCGCCCATGGAGTATACAAGTGTGGCGAACAAAGAGAATGGTGCAGTTTCTCATTGCAATATTTTTCATAGAAGGGACACTGAATTTTAACATTTATGTTAACTTCTTACCACGGACCTTAGAGTGCATTCCGGTTCAGACTAGAAGGAGCATGTGGTTTCAGCATGATGCGTGTCTGGCTCATAGCGCAAGTTTGTCTTGATCAAATGTTTGAACATCATTGGATTTCAGTTGGGGGCCGGCAATCTGAACGGCTCGCACTCCGGATTTGACAGCAATACCTTTTTCTGTGCGAAAAACTAAAAGATGTTGTTTGCAAGTCTATACAGATTACACCAGAAGACATGAAACGCAGTATTAGTGTTGCCTTGACCGAAATTTCTTTTGAAAGGGTGCATAATGTTTCGCGAACTTTGTGCGAAAGACTCGAAGTTTGTATTGTAGCTAATTGCCATCATTTTAAACACATATGAACATAAACATACCGCCGCGGTAGATAGTAATCTACACACATACCGTGCAGGCAACTCTTTTTTCAAAGATTCAAATGACGATATCTCATTATGCTGTTTACACCAGCATAATGCAAAAATGTTATCATATTTTAATCTACGTGCTTTTATTTCCATAGTGTAAATATTTATTTTTTAATTTAATAAGATAAATTCAAGCACTTTCTCGTCACTGTTTGAATCTCTGTAAGGGTTCATTTATGAGCCTTTCTCTGCACTTTTACGTGAAAAAAGACATTATTTACACATCCCTTTTCAGAAATATTTCCGGTGGTAGTTTTAAGTGATTAATCCGATATGTTGCTATTTATTAAGAAGAAAATCTAAAATAAACTAGCTTTATTTTGAACGGAAACGATAATTATTTATTTGGGATATTAAGAATTCACGTTGTACAAAAAATACAAAATTCAGATCATTCAGCGTTCAGCAAACTACATGATCTCTATAATGGTATCAATAATTTGGATTACACTAAAGTACTATTCCTAAAACTATTTACACAAACTCTGCATTCAACATAAATTTACGGAAAGAGCAATGAGGAATATAAAAATAAGTAGGCCTTGAAATGTCTAAGCACTAAAACCGGGATAAAGTTATGTTGGACTGTACACAACAGGTAGGAGGGGCAGAATACGATACGAGCTACAAACCACTCTCTTCCCTTACACCTGTCACTCGCCATTTCTCTTATATCTGCCGGATGGTGGCTCACAATAGCTGTGTAGTTTGGTATTAGTCCTCTAGTTTAAGGTACTTAAATTGATGATATTGCTTAAGAATCACAATTTCTACTAATTAGCAATTATTACTAAATATTTTATTAACATTTCTTAATAGCTCTGAGGCAGATTAATTGTACTGGACTTAAATTTAATATTAAAATAAATACTTATACAAACACGGCATATTAAGAGTTGAAGCCGAGTTATGCCATGTAACTTTATCCAGGTGCTCAAAATATATGAATTCGCGTTCTTGGGCAATACATGTGCCATTTTAGACAATGCAGTACTAACCAAAATTTTTAATATATATAATTACTTTTTAATTATGGTTCAGTAGTCAGTAAGTAACATGCTTACGTGTTTATAAAGATGTTTATTAGTATTCTTGATTTATTTAATTTAGTCACAAAAAGATAAAAAAGAGACAGAACACTATTATAAACAATACACAATTTCAGGCTCTTTGCTATAATTTTTTGTGTTTCGTTCTCGAGTAACGCAATTTGCATATGTCGCCCAGTTAAGAAACAAATGGTGTTATTTTGAAAGTCAATATTAATGAAAATAAATTGTCTCTCGTTAGGGATACCTTCAACATTATATCAACGTTTGTCACTCATAGTTATCGACATGCAATTTTGCATCTACCTCCTACCAGATAAATATATTCTCATATACATTTCCTGAATATCTGCACTTGCACGTGATAAATGAGTCGCTGCAACTGAAGTAAAAAGTCAGTGCAAAAATGAACCGCAATACAAGCATATTGATGGTCGACAACACTTATTACCTTGAATATGATTGTATGCATGCAAAATATCCGAATAGCTCTTTGAGGTAAAAATGAATTTTACACAACTCGTAATCAGTTAAACGTCTCATTTCAGTCACCTTAGTTCTCTATTGGGTCATAAAAACACAAAAACCTACATCTGGTATTGAAGGCTGCGCTTTCTCTCCAAGAGGTGCTCATACAAACGCCTTATTTTAAATACTCAGTGGAATTTGCAGGCACCATGGCTGAATATACTTCATTGAATATAAACTTGTTGCTTTTATACAAGAACGAATATCACTCGGACATAAATCTTGTATAAAATCATTGTTTTCTATATTTGAAATACGCTGGAAAATATATTGCATGTGGTACCAACATGGCGGTGCCACCTCCCATTGTTCTTGATTTATTGCTAGGTGTTGAATGGCTTATTACCATGGTGGAAGATTAGCAATGGTTCCCAAAATTTACCTTACAAACCATTTAAATTCGCAGGTAAACTTTGTGAGGTAACACACAGTCTGCGTGTTTGTAAGCAAATCATAAATATCAAGTGTCTCAGGTAACGAATAGAAAGAGCTGTCTCCAAACACTGGGAGCGTACATGTCTCTTTCTAGTTTTGCATAAAAGTTAATGTAGTACTAGATAAACATATCATTACAATGAGTAGAACAGTTCCTTCAGAATTGTTGGGTTTTAAAAGTTCCGTTTGTAGCAATGGTTTTGCAGTCGTTTTTAAGTAATGCGAAACTACTATATTTGTTCAAAAGTAATTGAAAAACACATGAAATACAAAGTATGCATTACACCGGTTTATAAATGATAATGAGGATAAGAATTAAAGTATGCAAGAAACAATTAGGAGTGTATGCTTTTAACCTCTCATGAATAATATTTTTAAACTAAGTTTTATCAAACTTGTTCTGATATAACAAATGGTGGCGTAGCCGAGTGGTTAGATTGACCGCCTCTTACCGAGGAGGCCCTGGTTCGACCACAACAATTAAGTAGGATTTTTGGCGGACGAAGCAACGCCTTAACATGTTTGGGTACTCCGGTTTTCCCAGCTATTCATTCTCCGTTTCTACATTATCATGTCAATTTCATGTCAACTTGCGGAAGCAAGAGGAAGCTACAGTATCTTTCCCATAAAAGCTGTAAACATGATGAATAAACGGAATATAATTAATCTTCAAAATAATAATCATTAAATTCCGTGGTTCTAAACTCCTTTACAGCCCTGGCGATATTGCTTCTTGCTTTTTGAAGACATAAATTTGCAGATACGAACTGCAAGCGCTTCAGAGCTTTGGTACTTTCTTTTACGAAGAAAATCTGCCCTAGATTGGAACAGATAGTAATTCGAAGACGCAAGACACGACTGTATACAGGGTATGACAGGAATTCGATTGCATTTAGTTCCTGGATTTTTACTTGGTTACTCTAGTGGATGTTATGTTGCCTTTTACAAGAATGCTCCTTTTCAATTAATTATAATTAATTATCGAGTATTTCTGAGCCAAAACTGCAAAACCGTTTCTACTTTTCCCACAAAATACGGCCAGGTTCGAGCGTGCATACTTCTAAGGACACGGCAAACCAGATAATAAAGGAATACTGTCAGAGAAGGGAAAGGAAATATAAGAAAAGTGTGCTATTGCAAACCATAGGTGGGGCCATTTAAATGTCTTGTCAGCATGATACCGCCAAGGGTGGCCGAGGTCGTTAAGGCGCGGATTCGTGAGAGCAAGGTCTGAGGTTCGAATCCCACCAGGACCACTCTCTCTGACTGAGGAATTTTCCAGGTTTACCTCAGTCCTCGTAAATGGAAAATGCCGGGGATGTATCCTAAACTTAGGCCTGGAACGTTTCCTTTTTCAATATATCATTTCATTTCATGCATCACCAATGTTCACCGCCTATGGTGCCTCAGTACTAAAAACGGGCGTTAAACACGATTCAAAAAAGTCAACATGAGGAAACGGTTTGTGTCATAAGTACCTTACGAGATGTATTCTCTGCAACAAAGATTTGCAGTAGTGGAGGCGCACATGTGTGCCGGTTTCATTAAGAAAATATGAAAACCTTTGAAGCCAGATTGGTGGCAAAAGCGAAATATCCGAATCCCTTCTGTTCTCATACTTCATATGATTGCGGATATTCTTGTAAGAATGCTCAGAAGCCCCACTAACAGATATAAATTGACGCAATACATGCAATGTCCATTTTGTTTATCAGTTGCATAGCCGGTTCTCATGTAGTTACTGAGAATGTATCTCAGCATTAACAGCTTGCCAGTTTGAAACGAATTCAAAATGAAATACTCCTTCATAACTTCACCAGACTTTTCTCTTGACAGAGACTGAGTCACTGTGTTGATGTGTCATAATCGCGGTAAGAATCCCCCCCTTTTTGTCACATTTAATAATTCTCTCAAATCTTTCACGCATAGCATTAGCGATATAACAACCCTGTTGAGTTTATTCTGGTGTAAATTACAGACCAAACGTCCTTAAACTTTTTGTAAAGTCTTTAACTGAGGATATATTGTATAGTTTGACCAAATTCTTATGACAGCCTCCGAGCGCTAAAGATAGATTTTCTTCCAATAATTCGTGTGTTTTCAATACCTCACACTTTGACGTCTGTTTATTCATTATAAAATGCTGGAATCATGTTAAATGACGACTTCATTGCCCTCGACTTGAAAAAATTTACAAGTTGCGGCAGCAGCTTACAACCTTGCTTCTAATAATGCCGAAAAAGAACCCGATCTCGTAGTTTGTTGTCGCATTTGGATTCTGTGAATGAACAGATGACGGCTGTCATGTGTTCAAAGGACAAAAAATAACCCAGGCTCGTAATTCCATTTCCAGCTTACAAAACCAATAAAAGCACTGCAAAGTGTCAGGTATAAAATAAAGACATTATTTATGAGGCGCCCTAGTAATAAATGTTCATATTAAGTATCTTATATGAAAATAAAAGGTGCAAATGCGTACTGAGGATAAACAATAAACTAAAGTTATATTCCCCCATGTTAAAACTAATGCTACCAGGGCAAGAGACTTATTAATGAAAGCACGTTTTATGAATTGAGCTATAATTTAATCAATTATTTATGATAAATTTAATGTTCATCTTTAGTTCTAATAAGTTACTGCATATTACTTGGCAATTAACCAAACTTTTTCACGTTTTTTTTTATTTTTATTATTTTTTTTTTCTCTGCCCTGAAATCCCTGAATAATTTTGCAAATTAATTTCTTCAGTGAGTCTGTCTTTACATACAAACTACAAATTCTCAATAAGTTTCATGTCGGGGACCTGGCCAATCTAAAACTTGTAAACCAGAATTTTCCATGAATTTCGTAAGTTTCGTGGAAATGCGAGAGCCAGTACGATCTTACTGGAAAACAGCAGCTCCTTCAGGACAGTTTTTGTAGATAAGTAACACTCTTCACTAATATAATTCTCACTGTTTTTCATTCTTGCGCATGGTACCAAAGAATTAACACCATTATATAACCCATAGCATTTTCATATGTGTATGTTTTACTGTCTTGCTAATGTGCTGGAGTTACTTTTTCATCGTGAACTCTCCATGCTCTTAATGCTTCTGGGATTCACTGGAGAGTGCAACCAGTCCTCAGCAATCCAATTTCTGTATTTTCTTGTATATTACATTCGTTTCTTCCTAATTTTTGCTTACAGGAGCATTTTCTTCGCTGCACTTCTAAATTTCGATCAATTTCTAACAGCCTGTGTCGTACTGTTGAGTCATATACTTTAACACAAGCTGCTTATATAAATCAAAACTGTACTGTACTGAAGGAGTACATCTTGTTTTTCCTGGTAAAATAGGCAACATCTTTAGCAAATACATTTCTTCCACATCCTTTCCTCTTGGAAGTATTTTATTAACTGTACCAAGACTAAGTTTGCACTTTTATGCAATCTCCTTTTGTGTTAAACAAGATGTGGCTCATGCTGCGTTTTAATCGTTTTTAGATGTCAAGCCCATGGGTTGCTCCTGTATAAATATTGGAGGTATACGCTACCCCAAACATTTAAAAGACTAATTTCTTATACTATTGCTTGATGCATTTTTATGCTTGAAAAACAACCATCTGTAGCAACTTATACATTCCGCCTGATATTTATATTTTCTGTATTATCTGTATGATATTTCACTTCAAACCAACATGATATCTCATTGCAAACCAACGTCTCGGAAAAGCTTGCGGAGTATTTTGACCGGGAGAGGTATGAGGAAACCTCTTTCCCATAAGCGCCATTGTGTGCTTGCACCACCTGAAATGTTATCTTTCATCAACACCAGTTCCCAAAACAGTTTACATCGAATTTTATACAGATATATCGTCGTTGCTTTACGAAGGTAAATAAATATTTTAAACCACCATTATACGAAGCTGTTCAATAAAGATTTATCATAAAATGTTTGGAAACATAGCTTTACTCATCCTCATATTTTGGCTAACCTTTCTCAAAGTAGGCCTCGTTGGATATAATGAGCTTCTCTCAGCATTGCTGCCAATTTTCGAAGACATACTGGAAACTATTTTTTGAATCGCCCCCGCAACGTTCACCACTGCTTCTTACGATAACTTAACTCCTCGAACAAAGTTGTTTCTTCGATGTGGGGAAAAGTAAAAAATCACACGAGGCTAAATCAGGGCAATACTGAGGACACACTGAGGGACACACTGCACATGGACTTTTGTGAGAAATTAAGCAGCAACATTTGCGGTGCGATCTGCATTATCGTGATGCAGCATCCAGCTCGTCGCACGGAAATGAGACTTTTTTGTGGTTACGGCCTCGCAGAGTTTTCGTGACATCTCTGTAATACTGCCCAGTTACAGTTATTTGTGTAGGTACTTCATGCTGCTAAACCATTCCTTGAATATTGTAAAATGAAATGACTATCACAGTCCTAGTAGGAAGCAAGTAATTTTGCTATTATTTGGGGGGGGGGGGGTTATTGCTAATGACGGCGATGTCCACACAGAACTTTTTCTATTTTCTCTAAGGATTGAAATAATGTATCAAAGTTTCAACAGCAGTGATTGAGTGCATTAACGTCCTTTTGTTCGGAAAACAGGAGTCTTCTAACCCACCGTGCACAAACACATCTCATGTGCAACATTTCAGTATCCAACGTTTGGGTACCCAGTTAAATTTTCAGAATTTTTAAAAGTATTCTTAACGTTTTTCAACAATCATCTCTCTCAATGACAGCAGCGATGTAAATGTTTACTTCCGTTAGAGCACAAACTGGAATGGGGGTTCACCTTCATTTGAAATTTATTTCCCTCTCTCTTTCAACATTTAAACCGTTTTCGGCTGTACTACAGGAAAGAAAAAAATTCAGGCCTTCTGTACCACTACATAAGCCTCAGATGAAGATAAGTTGAAACGAAAGCAGAATTTCAGAGCAGCATATTGTTCGTCGCATGTCATCATTTTTGAACATATTTCAATTTGCACACCTCTCACAAACGGAACTGAGAGACAAAAAATCAACTAATACTGCGTGTACATTGTGCATTAAGCTAAGAAAGTATTGTTCATTTTAAATTTTAGCACCAAAAATTATAACGGTACAAAATGTCTTTCTTTATTGAGCAGTTCTCTTACAAATAGTGGAACAGTATATTGTTGGCAACACTATCGCATACATTAAATATGAGAAAAAACTGCAATTGTAACAATATGGAAATAAGAACGTCCTCATGTTAACTTTGTCCTCTACAAAGTTAACATTAGTAGCAAGTTGATGAATAGCAGATTGGTGAAATATCGTATTAATTCATAATGTACTTTCTTTATTTCATACTGTGCTCATTAAATATAAATAACATGAACACTATACAAAGATTGAGTTAAGGACCTTTTACTTTGCATTCATAGGAAGAGAAAGCTGATTTTGAACATCTAGTTATACCATCACTAGTTATTAATTTCAGTCAAACTGTGATTTCAAAACGTAGGGAGTATTTATTTATTTGATTTCTTTATGGCCGCTCTTTAACATTTCAGATCATCAGCGTCGCATTCAATTCAGGTCGTGAAATGGCAGATAAATTTTGATCAGAGACCTCTTCTTTCAGGCTTGAGTTTCTTCTACATGCTGTAAATCTACGACATGGGACTCACGGCTTTACTTCAAGCTATACTTAGGATTTTTACGCCCGAAAAAATCCATTGACCCTGGCTGGGATTGTATCCGCGATTGGTTCATCGGTAGGTTACTGTCATGAAACAACATAAAAATGAACATTTTTGTTTAAATGTTTAAATGGTACGTTATTGGAATATTTTTGTTAAATGCTGTATCTTTCCGCTTTGTATGTTCAGTCATGCACTATAAGTATTAATTTTATGTGTTAAGATTATAAAAATTTGCAAGCTACATTTAGCAGTAGCAGCACTATCGTCGTGCATCTCTGCCACGTCCATCCTCCAATACAGTATAGAAATTAGCAGTTCGGTGCATTGATAATTAAACTGGAAATGTTCTTAAATAAACAAGAAAAACAGTAGCAAAAGTAACATTAGCCTTAATTTTAATTGTTAGGTGCCTATGGAAGGAGGGAACGGAACAACACGTGATAGCAAAGATTCAAACTTGAAATTAAGAAATATTACCATTGGTTCACATGAATTTTCACAAGTGTGTGCACTGTTATAGGTGCCGCCTTAGCAAACTACAGAACAAAAAATGTTTGAGCAACTAGAGCATTCTTCAAGGAGTCAAACATGATGAGTGCTGATGGTAATTAGTGTTGAATTTTGATGTTTCATTGCGGATTATGCACATAAGCTAATACGAGGGATTTTCTAAAAGTACTCGGACTGACTCACAGATGCTGTGAAGAGGGCTAAATTACTGTGATAGTTGTTAAGTATCATCCTTTAGATGGGGCGCTGTAAAGTTTCAGACGTGTAAGTATAGTCACTGGTTTTTGACAATCGTGTAAACAAACTAGTATTAACATTTTCTACAAAATGAATAAAACTGAAATACGAGCTGTGATAAAGTACTGCGTTTTGAAGTGTTTAATCCCAACAGAAATATAAAAGAGTTAGACTCCACATTAAAGGATTATTCTCCTTCGTTTTCGAAAGTTAAAAGTGAACTGCTGAATTTAAGTGTGATCATACATACATTCAAAATAATGAGCACTCAGGGCGTCCCAAAACTACTACGACCGACGAGATTGTGACAAAAATTCAGAATGCCGTGCTCAATGATCGCCGATTGAAAGTACGCGAGTTGACGGACAGAACAAAGACCTCGAGAGGCCGTGTCCACATCATTTTACATGAAGCTTTGGGTATGAGAAAGCTTTCCACTCGAAGGGTGCCCCGTTTGTTAACAATGGACCAAAAACGCATTCGAAAGAACATTTTGCAAGAGTGTTTAGACTTTTTTAAACGCAGTCCCAGTGAGTTTCTTGACTTTTTACAGCAGTAAATGAAACATGAATTCGTCAGAGATAAGGATCAGTCCAAACAGTGGGTGGCAACAGGTGAAAGTGCACCAAAGAAAGCAAAAACCTTTCTGTCTGCAGGAAAAGTAATAGCTACGGTTTTCTGTTATTTTCATAGTGGGGTGCCCGCAGACTAACTCCAGAAGGGCAGAACCATCACCGGAGAGATTACGCTTCAATATTGGATCAACTGAAGGATGCTGTTCATGCTAAATGTCCACACCTTGAAAAAATGAAAGCTCTCTTTCATCATGAGAACGCGCCTTCACACACGTCTGGAATAACTGCTGCAAAATTGCCTGGCCTTTACTTCCAAGGGCTTTCACATCACCATATTTGCCGGATTTGGCTCACAGCGATTACTTTTTGTTCCCAAGCCTGAAGAAATGGCTTGGTGACGAAGAATGATTCCAAATGATGAGGTTGAAGCTTATTGTTCACAGTTGAACAAAACTTATTTTACTGAGACTATTAAAAATGTGGAAACCCTTTGTATTAAATTTGTGTATTTACAAGGTGACTATTACGAAAAAAATTTAAAATGAGCATTTCTCTTAAATCTTGTATTTTCTTAGTTCAGGCCGAGAACTTTCTGAACGACCCTCGTATCTCTGCGCACCCTAATACCCATTAACAACTAAAACAGAGATGTATCTTTAACGCTGACGACCCCTAGACACTATTCCTCCCTCGATGGATCTTGTAGCAACAAAACAAAGTACCATAACTCATTTAAGTCAAGCAACACATTACAGATAGCAAACCTAGCTCGAAATAGGTTGCCTTCAGATGTAAATTATCAGTATTATATTATAAACAAGAACCAAAAATTGCTTGACCATGAGTTGAACTGATTGTACTGTAGCCATTACGAGATAATTTAAAATGTTTTGAGAGGCAAACATTTTTTCTGTTTTTGCAGTAAATAACAAGAAGCAGCACAAAGAGTGGTCGAAATAGTTTATTTAATTTACAAAAATATTTATTATACGCACAATTAATAATCTCAGAGGAGGTGGATAACGTGTTTCTGAAAAAAGTATTAAAATTTAACGTCTCTTTGGCGAATGTACCTCAGCCCCAGTACTTTAGTACCTCCGCAAACGGTGTCTTAATTGTTGCATTAGTTTTAGAATAATCACATTTAATATGAAAAGTTGTTTAATGAGCGTATATGGATGGACTGTTTTGTCACAAGTATTCATGAGAATACTCTAGGAAAAGGGGTTTGCAATATCCTAAAGTGCAGAAAGAGTTTTTTTTTTTTTAAGGCTGATCAAATTTAATTAAAATTAAGAATGTAGTGACAAGAATGTTCAAAGATCACATTCATCGCGAAGATGTCAAAAAAAAACTGTTGATACGGCCAACCATTTGGCGAAGACATGGTAGATGAGCAAATGATAATATCTGCAAACGTAGATGCAGTTCATCACCAAGAACTGTGTTCCAGGTATGAACCCTTGCGCTTTGTGCACCTCAAACCACATTTTCATTGGACATTTAATGACATGCCATTTAATTGATCACGCCATAGTACCTGAGGGCACCGCATAAGTCACTGCGTATAAAGCCATGTCCAAACTAAATGCTCAGGTGTCATGCTTGCACGTCAAAGCAAATTTCCAACTCGAAACTAATAGATGTTGCACAGAGCAGATTAATTCCAAACAGAATATGAAATCTTTAAGAGAATGTTCTACATTTCATTGAGTAAACTAATGATATGAATTATTATTAAATTTACACTTCTCCCGTAATGTTCATCATTCTACAGTCAGGTTATTTGAACTACGGGCCCGCAGAGCTCCACTCGCTCGTCCAGGCTGTGATGCATGTGCAGGTAAAACTTGCAGTTAGTTTGAGGAATGCCTGGTCAGTGAATAAATGTTTGACGTTCATATGTTACTAGATGTTTCCATTATTGTAAAATATGTGCTAATTGCACTTCATTAGTTATGCCAGTAAATATAGCCTTAAAGAACGGGGTTTTATGCACGACACATATGCAAAAACGAATGTTTGCAGAGAAGTGGTAAGACGATTCGTAAGAAAATATCCCGGTAATCGTGTTCCATGTACAGAAACTGTTCGTCAACTTGTTAAAAAGTTATGAGAGACAGGATCTCTCAATGACAATAACGTGTTCCGAACCGTCGTGTTCTTACGGAAGAAAAGATTCATAAATACAGAAATTAAGCGCCGGCAAGTGTTTGGCTGAATTTTAAGTATTTCTTTTTAACACAGATTAGTGCTTATTGCTATTATTATTACTATTACTATTTATATTATTATTGTTGTTATTATCATCAACATTATTATAAATTATTATTATTATTATTATTATTATTATTATTATTATTATTATTATTATTATCATCATCATTATATTTTAATGCAGTATCATTTTATCTTTCAGTAAAATTCTAACACTAACTTAATGTGTGCGACTCTTATCCTTTTCTCAGATGTTGCAGCTGCAGTTCCGCAGTAAGCAGCGCTGTAACTCAAAAAATCACTGTATCAATAATTCCTAATTTTCCGAAGCTACTTAATAAACTTTAAAATGTGCTTACAGGAAGATAACTACGCAAATAAAGTATTCTGTCAAAAAATCAGTAACATAAAGAAGGCGAATGAGAAATAAGGTTTCTGTTCGACATACGTTGAAGTGGAAATACTACTAACGTATCACATGATCAAATAACAGATGTTGCATTTAACAAGGAGACATTGTCAGATCGATATCATGGATCTAATGGGAATGATTGTGGGGAAAATGGAAATACCCTGTACTTAGGCTTTCTCTCCCATAGACTCAGGATCAGCTTGAAAAAATTATAAAGTTTAAATGTGTTTCGCTACAGACTTCCATTCATTACTTCCCTGAACGTGAGCATTGAAAGCAGTTTACTATAATTCACTCATGGGAAGTATCGGCAATTAACCTCAGTCTCTAGTAAAGTTATTCACTTTCTTCACACCTGATTGTCAACTTATGAATGCATTAACATTTAACTTGAAAATACGGCACTGGCCCTTTTTACAGCATTTCATTCCTAATTTGGTAGATCCTGGTGATCTAGTGTTAACCTACTTGTCTTGTAGACTCAAGATTGCGTGTTTAAACCTAGCCATGGTTGACAGACTTTTAGGGCATGAAGATCCTAAATACGACTTCCTTCTGAAGGGAAGTAAAGCCGTTAATTCCATGTAGTAGATTTACGGCACGTAAAGCATTAAGTCTGAAAGAAGTCTTTGAGCAAACTTTATTGGCCGTTTCACGCTTTGATTTCAATGGGACACTAATGATCAAAGATTTTGAAGCATGCTTAAAAATGAAACAAAAGGAAAACAAATTCCCAGTGTGTGATACCTCTTCCCTGTATTTCGAAAGACCAGCAATTTGATTACTGTTCATCATGTTACAGTTTCTGTATAATATTAAGAATGATGTACAAAACTACCCCAGTTCACAACATCCAAGAACAGACATAATGAGAGTAACTATATTCTGATTGTGATAGCCAGTCTGTGCGATCACTTTGCAACAGTGTACTAAATGACACTGCTGAGGCAAGATCTATATAGAGTGAGCGAAATCCCCCCGTTTAAGAATGTTTGTTTTTCGAACTGGGTGCGTCTAACAGAAAGATTCAAAAAAAGAAAAGGCACACTATTTTACACATTATTTCCTCCCAAAATGTTTGAAATACCTAACATGAGTAAATGTAAGCAAATTTCTTCAGTTAGTAAGGAATGCTCCAGGCCATAGGGGATAAAGTTGATTTAATGGTATTTCCAATCAGCCCCCCTAAGTGACAAATATCCTCTGTTGGATATGCAACATTTGTTGAAAATAGTAGTACCCACTCCGCTTTAAGCTGTTGGATTAACGATTTTTCCGCCACCAGAGATCTAGTGTCGGTCTCTTAATCCCAAGCATTATCTGGATAATCCTATGGATTATCGTTAACCCATCGACTCAAACTGGAGAGGAATTCTTTTATTCATACACAGATACATATTATTAAAATATATATTTGCTTTATTCGTACATATAATTAAAATAGCAAATGTATTTCACAACATACACTTCTACCTGTTGAAACAGTGAATTTAGAGTATTGTTTACAAAGGTGATCTGTTGGTCCTCTTTCAAGTCATTTCCGCCGTCATCGACTATTCGCACGAACAGCTCTAGTACTACATAAGTAATGTCGAAGTAATCGTCTACATTGCCTGAGTAATGAAATGTCAAGGGGGAATTTTTCATGAGTGTATTTTGAGGTTTTAGAGATATGTGGCGGTACTCTTCCACGTTCATTTGAACGGGCAAGTCTTTGAAGATGTCTAGCTCCGAACTCATGTGCATCAGCGATTCGTCAGGCATTATCTTGGACTGATTGTTTATTTTCCCTTATGTGCGCTTTAATAGGCCACTGCCTACTATAGAGTCTATCTTTACGTCAGCTTTCCTCTTCAAATTAGTTCCCGCCTGCTTCAGTCTAGCCTTTAACGACTCCTTTGGGGAAATTCCCGAACTCGAAAGTCTACAAGCATATTAGCGCCCATTTTTAGTGTCTCTTTACCGACAGCCTTCACGCCGCTCTTGATAACGGCAGCACGGTCCTGAAAATGCCGCCGAGAGCAGAGAACAAGCCGCTCAATTGTGATTACGTTTGCCCCTGTACAGGAGAAAATCTCGATTGCCTAAAGATCCTCTAGCCTGATTTAGGTAATATCTGGTGATAGTGTTCAACTCCGTTTCGGACGAAATGTTAAAAATATAGTAGATGAAAGTCCGTCTACAAATGGCAAGAAATCACCGAAACCGTTACTTAAATCTATATTCATTCCTTTAAAGTCTCGTTGCATCAAAGGTACCCAGTTAAGTGGAGTGAAATACTTTTCAATAGTCATGCATGTGTTGTCACATTTTTCATACTCTGCAGAGACGCTTTCAATGACCTGTATAAACGTGTTGCCCACAGTTTGTGGTACTATCAGTTTGCAGTAAATAAACATCTCGTATGGGAACCACATGTATGGATTTACAGGATGTATGACAATTTTCTGAGCCCGTCGCCAATCATCAGGCAGTGTTAGCAAAGAGTAATGCAAAGTACCATACCAAATATGTCGGGTTTCACGCTCTCAACATTCCAAAGGGGGTTAGTAGCATGACTTTCAATGACGTTTTCATAGGGAAAATACCCCGAAGAGTGGTTGTGGCTATGGTTTCCAACCAGGCATACAACGGCAACATTACAAAAACCATACAATTTACAACACTTTAAAATGAACTCTTTTCAACTGTATGTAAACGGACAGCCATTTCCCTCACATCCCCTACAGCCCAATTTTGATGCCGTTCACTTTCTCAAATATTTTCAAACTCTACAGGATGGATTCGGAATACACTTTAAGGACGAAGGGCATTCAATAACAACACATCAATATTCACACGGTTATAGCATTATGGTATTTCCGGGCAACGGAACGGCACCATGTCTATAAGTATAGGCTTTAAGGATCAAACTCCAGAACCTATCAATCTGCTGGTATTGGTTGAAGTACATCGCACTATAGAAATCGACGCTAACAGGATCATTTTCGTATCATGGATACGTTGCCAATACGCCGGCTTCTGTCTAAATGCATACCAAATTTTTAGGAATGTACGTGATCAATTGTCTCTGGTAAATTTTCATAATAAACAGCTTCCCATAGCGTTGTCGTTAACATCGATTCTAGCACGGAACAAGGAAAACATTGGGTGTGTATCTTGTGGGAAAGAACGGCCGGGGGAATTTTTCGACAGCTGTGGTCTAGAGCCCTTTTCGGGGCATATTATAAAATTTTTAAATCGTTGTTGTGGTACAAGATGGACCCACAACACTAGAAGTTTGCAAGGCGATTTCAGCACCACCTGTGGCTATTACGTCGTTGCTTACTTATCTCACCACTTCCGCACCCTGTGCATGGAAAAATTATTTTCACAATTCAGCAAAATTGATTGTAATCACAATGATGTCGTCATTGAAAAAACCTACAGTCTTGGCGGATGCTCACAAACCACACACCAGAGCTACATATCATTAAACGTCATTTAGTATCAATATGTATTTTGCACGAATAACACTGACAAATTTTATGTTGCTAATTCCCCGGTATTTTTTCAGAACGCATGCGATAGTAAGTGAGGCGCCGCCAGTTGCTCCGAGTGAGGCAAGCAGGTAAGTAGCATTCATCATCTTGTGTGCGCGTGTGGCTAGTGAAATATTATGCTGCAGAGGTTGTATTCTTGCTTTCAGTTACATGGACGAGGGACCTCTATCGGATATTTACTTCATGAACAAAAAGCAGTCCAAGTTTGCGGCCGCTGGGTTTGCACCTAAACCTCCACACAAGATTGTGGTGACAGTGGGTGGGCGACGCAGCCCAGTGGCCCAGGGTTCGACAGAGTGGCAGAAGCTTGCTGAGACGATGCCGTCAATACAGAGTTAAACTCTTCGTCTAAAAGCAACGGGCTATCCATCGTATTTAAACGTTTATTTGAAACACTAAATACGGTCATCATAATGGTTGGAAGCTGCATATCACGGAGCATGGAGGAATGAAACACGCTAGTAAGCCTACAGCGTATTATTACAGTCATCATCTATCACAAGAAGAAGGACGAGATAGAAGTACAAAATAAAATAGCAGCCTACCGCAAGTATTTGCATCACGCCCACGCTTCAGGGTAGAAAACGAATTTCACGGAAAAGATACATTCGTTGTGACACCTTTAGAGTGTTCCCGGAGATGGAGCATTTTCTAAAAGCACAATTCATCAGAGAGCTGGACGGAACATGTCACAACACGCTGATGTACATTTGATTGATTGATTTATTTATGGACGCTCTTTAACATCTCAGGTCATCAGCGTCCCATTCAACTCAGGGCGTGAAACGGCCGACAAATTTTGCTCAGAGGCCTCTCTTTCAGGCTTGAGGTTCTTTTTCGTGCCGTAAATGTACGACACGGGACCCACGGCTTTACTTCCCTTCCGAAGGAAGCCATACTTACGATTTTTACGCCCGAAAAAATCCATCGGTCCGGGCCGAGTTCGAACCCGCGATCTTAGGTTTAGGAGGCAAGTATGGTAACCACTACACCACCAGGACCGACGCTGATGTACAATCAAAGGTCATCTTGATGATGCATTTAATTCTCCCCTCCTACAGCAAGTTGGACGGAACATGTCACAACAGATCTGATGTGCAAACAAACATGTCACAAGGTCATCTTGATGACGCACTCAACCCTCCCCTCCTACAGCAATTTGGATGGAATATGTCATAACAGATTTGATGTACAAACATGTCACAAGGTCATCTTGATGAAGCACTCAACCTTTCTCTCCTACAGCAGACCCACTTAAACAAATAGGTCAGTACCAAGTGTTTGGCAGAACAGTCAACATGATCATCGACGCGTTAAACCAATTAGTTTCAGTAGCTTCCAACACGGAGTATATCTCAGTGTCTAAGCTACAACCGAACCTGCCTTACGTCGTGAAAGGAGTCCGGAGCATCTCAACAAAGAACAGGCCCAGAACGCTTGTACACCTTAAAAAAGTCAAGAAATGTTTCTACCCACCAGATTCAACAACCTTTCTGCAGAACTTATCGACCAGCTCAAATCATTTGACTTTTACATCGTCTACGAGGGCGAGGAGGTTCTCAGAAACGAATACCGGAGGCACATCGCGAACTTTTCACCATCATAACATGGCGTGCCAAACACACCCGGTGAGAATAGGCAACAACCTCCTGGTCAAGCTCTATTTTAACAACCAAAATCAAGTCACAACAAGCGGGGAGAATCCTGCATTAATCAAACTGCTCTCCGCAGAAATCACATTCCATGGTGAGGACAAAATTGTCACCGTCAAACTAGTCACCAACAACTCCGACGTCGTGGAAGTCCAATGTTTGCCTTCAAAAGCACAACACTGCGGTATAGACGCACGCTTCACCATATACCTCGAACCCACCCCGGCATTAGACTACAAGGTCACCTCGGCAGGCAGCATCCATAAACGGATTCGTCGTGCCCATGTCCATTCCGTCGGCACAGAAGTACCTCAACAACAACTTTTCCCATATGCAACTCACATGCGTCACTACGCCGCAGGAGGGGGAATGCGACGACGACAACGACGAAGAGAGTGATAGTGATGTGTCTTTTAGCATATAAACATATACTACATATTTTAAAATAACTTTGCAAGTGCAGTGACTGAACAGCTGTTGGGACAGTTATTAAACATTTTGTCAGTCGCTATTTTGTTATTAATAAATATGTGTATTAAAACATCAACCAATGTTTCATTGATGTAAACAATGTAATATTTTTTGCAAGTTTTTTGCAGTTGCCATTTTGAACAGTGATGTGCCACCATTTTGTAAGTGATGTCCGCCATTTGTAGTTATATGTTTTGAATTACATTTGCTATTTTAATTATACGTATGAATAAAACAAATAGCTTTTTAATTATATGTATTTGTGTATGAATAAAAAAATCCGCTTCGGTTTGAGTTAATGGGTTAACGATCATCCATAGGATTATCCAGATAATCCGTAGGATTAAGAGGGCAACACTAGCGCTATGATGGCGGAAAAATCGTTTCCTTGTAAGATCCGTGCAGTGTAAACGATAAATTAACTAGTTAAAAATAACATATATGTTTAGATATGTTGATCTAAAACGTTAGTTGCAAAAACAGAGAACTCAATTACAAATAATTATTCGGTAAAATGTTTGGCTAAGGATTTAACTGGAGATTCTCTGCAGCTCATTAGGTGCATTTGCGCTTCTGACTGAATTTCATTGTTTGTTTCATAAAGATCCATGCAACTTGTAAAAGAAATTAGTAATTAATAACGCGTTTAATTCCTCTATCAACAAGAGGTAAAGCGTACAAATATAATCCCCGCAATCCTTATTTCATTTACGTGACGTCATCATAAATAGATTAATGAAATGAAACAATATTTTGAATTTTGACCTCATAGCCCAACAACGCAATGAAATTATCGTAAAATTTAATCATATCCCTTTACCAAGGGAAGTGCATTTGTCATCCGACAGTGCACTCAACTCCTACCTGAGCATCATACAAATTAATCAAGAATATCGTTCAAGAATTCTAATTAAGTGCGGAATTCTGCTTCTACATCTTCATTTACTAATTTCCAGTTTGTATCCAATGAAATTGCAGCCCCTTCATTCAAATTGGATAAATGTTTACAATAAATGTATATTTAACTAACTTATGTGTATTCACTAACACAATTGTTTTTGCGTATTCAGACAAACCATCTGGAATAATTTTGCAAATTATATAACAATACCTGCCTAAGCAACCATAAATTTTAATAAACACGTTGTTCAGACTAGTTAAATGTTATTTCTGTTTTGTTTTTCTCAGTTGGTATAATAAATTGAAATGTAGCGATTGTAACAGTTATTTTCGTTCAATTCAGTTTCACGATTTCTATTCATAAGCAATTGTAACTTTTTATACAATTGTTAATATGGTGTGTGCGAATTTCAAATATGTATTACTTTTATTCTTATACTATTCATGAAATAGCTCTAAATACATATTTGGCTCTTCTCTATTGTCATTACTGACAATCGACATTCGTCTGTTAAATTGACTTGAAAATTTAAGTATTCAGAATAAAGTATACAAACATTATAGTTGTACAAGCCAAGTTTAGGGGAATTATATTATTCTTAATTTGTTCGTGAACTAGCCTTATTAAATATCACTCGAGGGAATGAGGGTCTGAGCTTTCCAGATAAATTCTCACAACGTTCGTGAATTTATCCCCAACCTTACTCGTGACAATTACTCATATGCAGAAGTTAATGTTCTAGGTTTTCAATATTTAGCCTACATAGAAGCGGTTAGAGAAATACTTCAAAGTTCTGAAGCCCATGAAAACAATTTTTTTTTCTCTAAAGAACGAATGATAGTTTCGTCGCTCTTTGGATGACAGTTGTTCTATGAAACATGGCACAGGCAGCTTGAAATATTACGTAAATCCATGAGTAAAGTTCGGTTTAATTTTCCAAGTTTTCGTTTTACAATGAGATAATGAGTTTAGTTACTGGAATAATGAAAAGTACAAGTGTATACTAGAACAAGTAGTAAATGTCAATTATATTTTGGCAGAGACGATACACGTACTGTCCCTACATTTTGACCATTCCTACGCAAAAACTAAAGGTCTCTCTTGCCAACACTAAAGAGTGATGTAACGGGTAACATACATGCTTCCTTGAAAAGAAAGGGCAAAATATTACAGCTGTCAATTTAGATACTAACACTAACAGTCCCATACCAATTTGGGGATCAGCTACTGTCCCCAATGAAAGGTTTTCATAATATAGGGTGTTCCGTTTGGGTACGGATAAAATGAAAACACTGTAAAATATTTACTACTGAACTTTATATTTCCAATTAGTGTATACAACATCCAAAAATGGGAGATTTCTCAGAAAGCTACATGGCCCCCACTGGCAACACTGCACAACTCAACGGTGATGCAATTCAACCCATGCAAAGAATGCTCCATACCAGCGTACACTTTATTACAGTTCACTTTAACTTTTTGACTTGATCTTTCAAGCTTGTAGGAGACATGTGGAATTTCCCTTGTCCAACTAATGCAGTTGTGTTTACTCCCCGCTGACATGTTTGTAGTCATTTGTTTAATAAGCAGTCATCATCTTCAATTCGTTAGTACATCATGGATGCAAAATTGAAACGAGCTTTATGTTCTTCACCGCTTAAGACTTGTAAATGTTGTAAGTGATATGGGTACAGTTTCAGGTACTTTCGAACAATGCGCTGACTGGACATATATGGTACACTCATCTATGCTGACAGTCACCTTTAACATTCCGTAGGGCTCCTTGTCATGGCTGCAGAAATAGCTGAACCGCTACGGGTGGCCGCAGACGTTAACGCGCGGACTCGTGAGCGGAAGGGTTCGAATCCTGTCAGGACCGTGCTCCCTGACTGAGGTTTTTTCCAGCTTTTCCTCAGTCCTCATAACGACAAATGCAAGGGAGGTACCCTAAACTTAGGCCTGTAACGTTTCCTTTCTAAAAATCATTTCCCAATATATATTTCATCTCATGTATCATCAGTGTCCAACGTCTATGGTGCCTCAGTAGTAAAAGAGAGCGTTAAACACCCAAAAAAAAAAAAAAAAAAAAAAAAAAAAAAATAGCTGCTTCCTTTACTGGGCTTCACTTGCGACGTTCTGTGTGTTTTTTTAAACACAGAACCTGTTTTAAAACTTTTCAATACCACGACATTATGGAATCGTGAATCATTTCTCAATATATATTTCATCTCATGTATCATCAGTGTCCAACGTCTATGGTGCCTCAGTAGTAAAAGAGAGCGTTAAACACCCAAAAAAAAAAAAAAAAAAAATGAAATGAAATGAAATGAAATAGCTGCTTCCTTTACTGGGCTTCACTTGCGACGTTCTGTGTGTTTTTTTAAACACAGAACCTGTTTTAATATTTTTCAATACCACGACATTATGGAATCGTATTTTAGTAAACTGTGTACACCATACTCACGTAGAAATGTTTAACACTCCCTAAAATGTAGCATAAAAAGAACGCATTGCGCTCGCTGTTGATTTGTAGTAGTCATTTCAGTCACCTACGATTTTCATTTGTCATTATGCATTGTTGATTTTCATTCTTGCCATGTACGAGAACTCCATCTTTTAAGAAAAATATTACCAGAAAGAAATGTATTCTACATTATATTACCTTTTATAATAATATGTAATATTATCCATACCCCAATGGATCATTCTGTATATTTTTATTTCTGAGAAACTTTTTTGTAATTTTACGGTTTTTATTGTTGTCATGTTATAGACATTGTAATAGGTAAATCAACTATCGGCATCAATTAGTTGTCGGAGTATAATAATTATTGACTGGATTTGTCTTGCTTATCCTTTTGTAAAAATAAAAGGCTTAAATCATATAGAACTAAAAAAAAAATAATAATTCAATTCATACGATTTAAACAACATAAAATAATTATTACATTCGAATCAGAAATAATTATATTTAGGAGATTGCATTTCATTGTTTGATTGTAGATACGTAACACTCTGACGAAAAGGTTATTGACGATAAGTCAGATATCATCCTGTTTATATTTCCCCTAATGCAGGAGTAGGTAGGTGCTCTTGACAAGTAAACACATTGCTCTTGTTATCGAGAAATGCGGCGATGGACAATGGCGGTTCTATACACTCTGATTCGCATTGCAGCATATAATTAATGTCTTTTTGTGAATAAAATGACAAGTTGACTAAACAACACACAAAGGGAAACAAGAAGAAAAGATTATTTGAAGAAATTGTCTTAATAGCTTTGTATTATAAATACGAGTTTAAAGAGACGTGCTAAAAAGCATATTGATCTACATCTAAAGTATATAAAGGCTTGATGCATCCTTGGGTATGATTGCAATCAAGGTTAAGGTGCAGTGAAGGAGGAAACTACTCACAGAGTCGTTAGGAAAAGTAACTCATAATGCGGTTAAAAATATTCCAAAGAAAGACTAATGCTTATGCCTAAGAATCAAAGACCAAAAGCCCTGTACTGGGTGCAATAAATACATGTGCTCTACTTATACAGCAGAAGAACAATTCATTCCGACTGGAATCGGTTTACATATGTGTGCTGAATTGTTGGGCATTATTATATTACATGGATATAGCAAATAGAAGATATAATGGACGTTTATATCTTTCATAATTATCTATTGAAAAATGCTATGTCTCTTGTACGATGAAAACAAACTCAATGTGCTATCTGAATAAAAATTCCTAATTCTAAACACTTTCTTTAAAAACTGTTTGCTTTGCAACAGTGTCTAATGATTTAAACATAAAAGTCACAATCTATAAAGGTTACAAAAGCATATAATTTAGATAAAGATAAAGATAGCCTGTTGTGTCCCATAAAGCAAATACTCCCTAACAAATAGGAAAAGCTCACTTTTTCCTAAGGCGGTGAGCCATTTCACCTAGTTCTTCATATGCTGTTTAAGACACTGACTGTTTGTTCGTTGTTACTCCATTTCTCACTGCACTAGTTGCTGCTCGAGAGATTTCCATTTTTCTCTTCCTCTGCTACTCTTGACCAATCTGGACCTGCATTTTCCTTGAAGAGGTCTGTCCTCTTTCTTCTGGGTCAGCCTTTTTCCTATCCGGGGGTCGCACATGGAGATCCTGTAGTTCCACCTATTGTCCTGCATTCTTGCGATGTGACCGCCCCATTGCCATTTGCTTCTGGTAGCTATTGGTACGATATCTGTTGTGTCAGATTACTACTTTATTAATACTACAGATATTTTGTCCAAAGTTATTCCCAGAATCTTGCGTTGCATTTTTCTTTGGCATATTTGAATTTTGTTCTTTTGTTTTTCTGTTATTGACCATGTCTGGCACCCATATAGTAATATAGGGTATACACAGGTTTCGAACGTCTGGAATCTGAATTTCTTAGTTAGTATTTGGTCTAACAATATAAACTTAGGGGCTCAAAATTCTCTCCAGGTAAATGAGATCCTTCTTTTGCACTTCTTTTTTCATTTTCTTCATGAAAGGGAATCTGTTTTCTTGGTGTGTATATTCACTCATATATGTGAGGATTGTTCCATCCATTTTTATCTGGGTTTGTGGTCCGTTTGAAAATAACCGTGTATTCGGCTTGTTTATTGACAACCCTGCATTTTTGTTATGCTCACATAATTGTCCTAGCATAGTTCGTAGTGCTTTCAGTGTTTGGAGAATAAGACCACATCATCGCAAATCTTAGATTTGTTTGTCGTCCGCCGTTTTTGTTGATTCCGAAATTATTATGGCAGTTCGTTTTCTTGGATATATGCTCCATTAGAGAAGTGACGAGTTTGTGAGACCCATCTTTCCAGTCGGAATGGTTGTCCTTCTTCTGTTTTTACTTTCGCGAAACTTGGACTATAGATTTTGTGTAGAATACGCATGTACTTTGCCTCTATTCCTTGAGCTGTCAGAGCGTGTAATATGCTTGTATGTCCACTGAGTCAACGGCTTTGCTATAGTCAATAAAGGCGATATATAGTGTTAGATGCACTTCCTCCGCTTTCTCCATCAGTTGGTACTTTGGAGGTGGTCTATTGTGCCGAATGTTGTACGGAAACTCGCTTATAATTTACGTACCCTTAAACCAAAAACTTTTGTACTCTGTAGAACCCGTGACTGATCCTGCAGTTGCAATGCGACCGCTAGATCCATTTAAATTTAATTTTACTATTTGTGCATAGCTTATTCATTATTCTTAAAAGCTTATTAATTGCTTAGTTACTGGTGATGATTTCCCTAAACTGGGTACTTTTCATACTTTCCAAACTAGAATGCCACAACTGCAATTACGCATTAACCTTTTCAACTATAATCAAATATCCATCAATGTTTCACCTTGATCATGTAGCGTTTTTCATTTCACTTGCACCCACTTCATTGCCATATTGATTATTATTGATTATTATTGATTCATGTACAGCTACTCATTAATATTAATTATAGAATACGGAATTTTTCTAAAGTAACGCATATTTTATATGAAAATTAAGTTAGACATGTCCATTAAGGGTACCTCTTGTATGTTTTGCTCTGAATAAAACCAGGAAATTTTTATTACAATAATTGCCGTGCAATTTTAATTATATTATTTTATTTATTAGTGTTTCATATAATGTAAAAAAAAAATTAAATTTATGTTCCTGTAAAATCGCCTTTTTGGAATTTCTGTGAATATAATAAAGTTCTGGAAACATCACATGTTTGGTGCAAATTTCTTCAGTGTTTAACATTTTGGAATTCAGCATAAACATTTTACCAACTGATTGTTACACAAATACAACATATTTCAGTGAATAAATAATTTCTATGAGTTTAAACATACAAAATTAAATGTTCAAAATATTTTCCATTTACAATCTGGCAATGGCTAAGTTGCCGCTTCAAATTCTTTGGTACATTTTAAAATTTTACTTTGTGTATTTGCCTAACTGTTATTGTGTACATTTCCTATCATCTTAATCTCGGCTCTCACTTTGAAATTTTGTTCATTTTAAAAATAAGTATTTCTTCAAAATTAATACTAATTATTGTGAAAATTAAGAATGTGATCTTTGCCGTCATAAATCGCACAACAATTACCCTTTTGTTTTCTTAAAGGTCTTTTAAAATATAACAGTTGACACATCAGAGCTTTTTCTCAAAAAAGTTTCTCATTTAAATTTAAATTATGTTACTTTTGAAAGATCTGTTGTATATATACAGAGTTTTGCAGATACATTAATTTGGGGAACTACATAATCTTCTACCAATAGTAAATCACAATGTATGTTTGCGTATTTTTAACACACTTTAACCTTCATATACAATTTTCTTTACGTGTATTCCATACTACTGAAATGCTTAACCAATCATTTCGCAAACATAATTGACATATGAAACATTGAGAGCGGTGTGTTTTCTTATGAGCACATACAGGAAAGTTTGAAATTCAGTGGGTTTTATTGCAGGCTTCATTTGAATAATTTATTGGCATTAAATTATCTTACTTCTACATATTTTCATTACGGAGTTTTAAATACTGCCTTATTTAGATTGGAACTTGAACGTTTATAGTGGTTTTATGTATATACGTGGTTTCTTTGTGGTAAAACCCGTATCTCCATGTTAGTGAATTGCACCACATGTGTGTAATATCACAGGAAAAGCGGTGTTAACTCATTACTGCGTTCTAAAATGTAAAGGTTCTATACTCTTCCATCCAAAAGCAACAAACCTGCGCTCTTAAATAACAGTAAGCATTGTGAAACGCTTGATGGCTGCTGAATGACAGTAATTTAAAACACGTTCTTTAAGAGGCAATAAAACCGTGGCCCTCTAGAAGCAACATCGTAATGATGTGAAATCACCTGCCCTGCCACCACCGAACTCCACGAAACGGGTACACGAGTGTTCTGCCTGGCTCAGCTGGCAGAGAGTGCAATGGCTGGAGAGGTCATTGCCTGTAGGTGCTACAAAGGAAGAGTGCGCATGGCATACGTTCTGCACTAAGGTATCTCTCTTAGACATTCCAAATTGTTAGTAATGGCCATTCAAAAAATAAAAAAAAAAAAAAAAAAAAAAAAAAAAAAAAAAAAAAACGAATTGTCACTGCATTATCGTAGAGTTCAATTGAAATGTTGTTAAGATTAAAAAAGCAAAATTTCCTCGCTTTACTCATTCGATGCATATCATTTTCGTATGTCAACAAATTTATATCTATCCTAACTCCTTACAATCCTTTTAAGAAAAAAATTAACTTTGACATACGTGAACGAAAAACGTTTTTATAAGACTTGAGTACTTGACAGCGATGATTGTTCAGGGCAGTGTTTCTCAAACTATGATTCGCAAACCACAGATGGTCCTCAAATTATGTCCCTCAAGAATATAGATTGAACATATCCGGAGAAATGCGGGAATATAAATCTAATTCAAATTAACTGCGGATCAAGCAGCTGTGCAATGGTCGGCAGGCTCATTGATAATATATGTACGAACTACTTTATTTAATTTGTTCAGTCAGTAATGCTGAGGTGATAAAAATTCCACTCGAAAGCAAATGGTTTACGGACCTTCATTATTTAAAGACATATTTGGTATCCCGCAGTAATTTAAATATATATTTTCCGTTTAGCTGTTAATCCCAGGGAATGTAATTAACGCCATGTAAAATAGTAGGTTATGATACTGGTTTATAATGTTATATACTTCATTGCACGAGTACATCTTAACCCTGAAATAGTCGCACCCGTTATTGTAACACGAGTGGCCCCGTGGAGGACAATAGCCCTCCAGCGTGGTCTGGTATTACTAAAGTGTGTTTTGTAGTGCCCGTATGCTCGATATTTGCTTTGCGTGTTATTACACTGGTCAATATTGATTCTGCGGTATAAAGGAAAATATGTGACTGTAATGCAAATCGGTGCGCTGATTTCAAAAATGAAGTCCGTTTTTGCCTATCACATCAAGTTTTCATGATATGTGCATATATGTCTATGGTGCTAAATTCATTCAGCTTGTAGAGCTAACTGCTACGTATCATTATGTTATTCTAAATCTGTTGTTGACTTTCTTCCTAAAAGGCTCACTTCCGTCTTCCTTATCACCCAGATGTTTATATTCCCAGCACTTATCAGTTTTGCTCTATGGGTCAGGTCTGTCTTCTCGTGAGGTATTTATGTTTACATTTACAGCTCTCATTCTCAACTTCAGTTGAGCTGAAAACTTGTGTAAATACGCATGTTCGTCTTCTATATGTGTAGTGCTAAAATAAAAGTACGAGTATGATTTCTATACCAGGATTACGCAGGAGACAGTGTCTATAAAGTTTTGTTGCGTGTGTGGGTGTTACGTGTTTAACGGGAAGGTACGTAAAATAGATTCACAAACAAAGAAACTCTATTACTCATATTTCAAAGAAAGGCAATGTCGTTTGCCAAACCAATGATATGGAGAAAACAGCATAATCGCCTTGACGATTGTTACTTTTGCATGTGCAAAGTTGCTGGCTACACAACGGAAAAAAAAGAACAAAAAGGAAAAAAAAAAAAAAAAAAGAAAAGAAACGAAAAGAAACGAAAAAAGCATATGAATCAAGTAACTGGAGTCATTTTATTGATTCTTCCAAACTAAGTCTTGAGGCAACAAGTTAGCTTCAATACCGACCGCTTGCACTAAGAGAGTCTTATGGAACTCTGAAACATGTTCTTGAAAAAATTAAGTACCGCGACCATCAGAAATATGTAGTCTTTTTTTTTTTTTTTTTTCTTTTTCTTTTACCGACGCTCTTCAACATCTGAGGTAACCCGTGTTCCATTTTATTCAGGGCGTGAAACGGCCGACTAACTTTGCTCAGAGGCGTCATCTTTCAGGCTTGAGGCTCTTTTCCGTGCCGTAAATGTACGACACGGGACCCACGGCTTTACTTCTCTTCCGAAGGAAGCCATACTTAGGGTTTTTACGCCCGAAAAAATCTATCGGTCCTGACCAGGTTTGAACCCACGATCTTCGTTGAAGGTCATTGGTTTGTTACTAGGACAACAGGGAGGATACACAATATTCCCTTGTTTTCTTTGCGAAAGGGATAGCAGAGCGAGTGGCAAACATTGGGAAACTGACCAATGACCTGAGAGGCAGCAACTGGAACCTGGATCAAAAAATGTTACTAATGTGCCTCTTGTTGGTCGTCAAAAAAGTCTACTGCCTCCATTACACATAAAACTTGGCATGAAACAATTCGTGAAAGCACTTGACAAAAGTTGCCCGTGCTTCCAATATTTATGCACAAAGTTTCCATTATTGTCACAGGCTAAAATCCGAGAGGGAGTATTTGATGGACCACAGATAAGGAAATTGATGGAAGATGTTTATTTTCTCAGCTCTGTGAATGAAATTGAAAAATATGCCTGGAATGGGTTCAGAAAGCTTGTTAAGAAATTTATGGGCTATGTGAAATATCCCCATTACAATGAAAATGTCATAAATATGCTGGAAAATTTCAGACTACTCGGCTGTAATATGCGTTTGAAGCTTCATTTCCTCAAGTCACATCTTGACTACTTACCGTCGAATTTAGGAGCTGTCAGTAAAGAGCAAGGTGGAAGGTTTAACCAGGACTTGAAAGATGTTGAACGACGTAATCAAGGACGTTGGGATGTACATATGATGACCGACTACTGCTGGTGTCTTGCACGCGACGAACCTTCCAGAGAACCCTCGCGAAAATCACGTACACTGCAGTTCCATGGGAAAAGAAAAAAGGTACACAAGATAACTAACATACACTCTCAAATTCATGTACACTTTCATGTTATTCATCTTCTTTGTTTTCTTTAAAAGTTGTATATGAGTAATATTTTTGCAAATTTTACAATTATATTTTTATTGAACATTGTCACATTTCCAAAACGAGACGTGCTACGGAAAAACGGAATGCATCTTCGAATTCTGCGTACCGAAATCAGTAAAACTCACCTATTTTCAATCGTACCGCAGTAATAAAAATTTCCATTTGTAACCTAGTGTTATAGTTAATTTGTTTTAGCATTTATTTACTTTTTAATGTATTCGTGATTATATGCGAATTAAGCAGATACACAGATATTTATTTTAATTTCATATACCCGAAATTGTTACTACCAAAACAGTAAACGTTATTTTTTCAGGGCGACTATATAATAAAGTTAATTATTAAAGGAGTCCACAATTTTTCACAAATTTGAGCACACTGGCAAGTGCTAATAAACATGTCGATCGTTTAGAATGAAATTATTAAATTGAACTAAAGCTGCTAATAAAAATAAAAATACTCATCAAACTAAACAACTGATTTTTCAATAACAGTAATTCACAGTTGATAAACAACTGAATATATATATATATATATATATATATATATATAATATAAACGAAAAATAAAAATAAAGTAACACTATTAACAATATAACAAACTAACAGTAATTATAAAAGCTTTTAAAAGGATAAAACACTAAGATAAAGTCAAGCTTGAAGTAGTTATATTTGGAACTATAGCGATTTCAAGTGTGACTTTATCTCAGTGTTTTATCCTATTTTCTAATAATGCGTAGTTTTCATAGGATTGAATGATAGGGAAGTACTTATACATGAATAGAGAGCTCATTAAAATTACCATAAAATGCTTTCCTTAATCTTAACCATAAATTCATACCAAACCTTATACTTGTAAAATTGTGAACTTTTTAAGCTTCATTGTCAATGGCAAATAATCACACCATGGTAATACGTAAATAAATTGTGGTTTATAAATACGTGTCTTAGAACCTTATGCAGACATAAAAACTTTCCATCGATATTGTTCGTAGTTTTTAATTAACTTTTTTAAAATTTGTTAAAGCTCAATATTAGTATATAATATGACTTTATATATTAAAACAAGCACATCCATTAAGCTATTGCAGAAATATTGTTTTGCTCATAGCAGTATATAATATAAATTGATATATTAAAACTAGTACATACAGTAGGCTATTGAAGGAATATTGTTTTGCTCATAGTTAGGTCTAAAATGAAAATCATTTGCTGTGACACAACAACCGTACAGGGGCTGTTGAGCATAATGTCACGATGGTGTAGTTCACACACCCTTATAGATAACATCTTTTAGTTTGTTTCATAGACATAAACAAACGGTGTCAAATCAATCTAATGGTCTTCAAGAATTCAATCAAGAGTTACTGCAAAATGTCCAGCACTGTGACTTGAATACCCTCTTGCTGATTATACATAACCCCACTTTCCAGTGCAACGGTCTTTAACAGGGTTGAGGTTCAAGTATTAGAAAGTTATGATGCTTGTCAAAATTAAGCAAATCTTCGTTGTAGAGGAATCTGATGAACTGCTAGCTAATTATTCCACATCACATATTTATTTTCCAAAGACGTTGTTACTCCCTTTGATGAATCAGTAGAAATTGGACATTATGTGTAGCTAAAGTTGACTTTCCCTTTCATTTGTAAATTTTGATTCAGCAGTAAAAATATATTGACTTAAAATCCACTCAAAATCTACGCTTTCTCAAAGCTGTATCCAGGTTCTCCAGAGAAATATACTTCTTTGACTAATGGTATTTCCTCAAAATAGATTTGTTGATATAAAACAAAAGTAGCTGCAACATTAGCTATACCTTTTTCTCTGGCACTGTTTTGTGTCAGACACGATTGCAAATAAGTTACCTTTAGATGATTAATGAAATACTCAGGTATTTTTAGATTTCTCGGCAAAAACGCAAATTTCTTCTATTCATTCCACACTACATAATTTCCCTAAATTATCTAGCACAGTTTACTTTTAAGAAATATCATAATGATAAAATGTAAGCCCTAATAAGATTTACTGCAAAAGATGTATAAAACAGAAGTGAACTAAAATGATCATTAACATTCAAATGTTCAGCTTTTAAAAGTTTGTTAAATATGCAAAAAATTGTTATGTAATCGCCAAAGTATGGCTGATAAAATAAAATATATTAATAGTTGTGTTGGTGATGGTAGCAGGGGCTGCGGTGGCATCATTATAACAAAACCTTAATAGGCGCACGGATCCAACTTTCCGTTTGTTTTGATAATGATAATGCTTTCCAGGAAAGAATTTGCCCATTGTGCGGGGAAAGCGATACCTGGAGCCATATTTTGGCTGAATGCAGGGAAACGCAGATTTTAAGAGGCGAGCATTTATCACATAGAATGAGAATAGAATTTTGAACATTTGCCGGGAAAATTTGGTGCATGTGAGATACTCACACAATTTGGGAATATTTCTAAAGAAGAACAGACGAAGAAGGATAATGGCTTTAATGAAGAGGGGGGAGTTGGAGAGAGGGTGTGAGTAAATGGAAGGGGGCTCAAGAGTAAGGTTTCCATTCATGTTCATGTACTTGTATATGAAAACGTAAGTATGTCAATGTGCTTGTATATTTGTAGGTATGCATGTAGATCTGTATGTATATAGGTATGTGTGTAGCACGTGTGTACTTATGTGTGTGTATGATCATTTTTATTGTTACAAGGAGGATATTAGCATGTACTGGCGTAAATCCCATGAGGCAGTTGTACTTAATTGAATGTATTTTAAGACTGGTAGAATAAAAAGTTTATTACTACTTCTACAACTTCTACAACTTCTACAACTACTACTACTACTACTACTACTACTACCACTACTACTACTACTACTACTACTACTACTACTACTACTACTACTATTACTACTTCTACAACTACTACTACTACTACTACTATTACTACTACTACCGCTACTACTACTACTACTACTACTATTACTACTTCTACAACTACTACTACTACTACTACTACTACTACTACCACCACCACCACTACTACTACTACTACTACCACCACCACCACTACTACTACTACTACTACTACTACTACTACTACTACTACTACCACCACCACCACTACTACTACTACTACTACTACTACTACTACTACTACTACTACTACCACAACCACCACCAATACTACTAATTTTTTTTATAATACAATAGATCTGTTTGAATTAATATAAATATTCAATCAGATATACATTCCATAATAAAATATAAAACAAACATACATATTATGAATCATATGAAATACATAAAATAAAATAAAAATAAAAAATAATTGAAAGAAAATGGCACATACAGCTGGATTCTCCCAATGTGTTTCCCCACTCTCTCGCCTATCGTCAACCTTTTCAGACCTGAACAGTATCACTTTCTTTAGAAATCTCCCTATTCTTTCCTTCTGTTCTTTGTCTGCCTGCAGAGCCCAGTATGACCATTTCCCCAGTAAAATGTCTTGGTAAATACTTTTCCCTCCAGTCTTCTGTACCTTTACAATCAACTAGTATACGTATCCATGATTCCCTCTTCTCGCAAATGGGGCAACTTCTCAACCCATTTTCGTCTGTGATCTTAAACCGTTTATGTGATATAAAATTCTAGAGAAATTTTATCTTAATTTTTATATGAATGGACTGGTTTTATTAATTCAAGTATTATTAACGCAATCATATTACCTGAAATATTTATTACATTTCTTCGAATAACGAACGCAAAAATTAATAAGTAATTTACAACATGCATTGAAAAATTAGAAGTGATAATTGCTGTTTAAATTTTCAAAGATTTAGAAGTTAAAATTATCTGAACCCGTAATTTCGTCATAATGTTCTAATTTAATTTAACGAAATTTAATGGTGTGTTTCTTGACACTTAAAATTAATATGGCCACCACCTGCCACAAAATATTGCTTTGAACAACCGAATTCCCCTCCACGTTGCAAGTTAGTAGGAGAGCAT
The DNA here is from genome assembly GCA_030762175.1 of Metallyticus violacea. Classification (NCBI taxonomy): domain Eukaryota; kingdom Metazoa; phylum Arthropoda; class Insecta; order Mantodea; family Metallyticidae; genus Metallyticus; species Metallyticus violacea. The sequence continues at coordinate 86,047,870 of CM060846.1, read as the reverse complement.
ACCTGAACACACTGACATACTCTAATCAAATATAATTACATTTCCCTATGTGCCGATTTATACATAATAATAATAATAATAATAATAATAATAATAATAATAATAATAATAATAATAATAATAATAATAATAATAATTAGGTATTGGGATTTCTGAGCTCTAAAACCAGAATGGAGCGTTGGTACTAAACTGTAGACAACAGATGGGAAGGGTACAATGGATCACGTGTCACAAACCATCCTCTCACGAATCATTTCTTGTTTACTTGTAGGGTGGTGGGTCATAAGTTGTGTTCTTGCTTTGTTTGTAGTCACCTGATAATTGGCCATTTTTCCTTCCCGGGACCGCTCAACGCTTCACGGCCGGCCGGCCGGTCGGTTCAATGTGGTACCGCAGTGAACGGAAGTCAGAAAGTGTGCAGCAATGATTGTCGCCTAAGTTACTACTAACACTTAATGCTTATAATGTACATTTACCATCATTTTCAAGCAAGAAGATAGTGGAACTGCCTCCATTCATTTCCCATACATTTTTGGCATCGCCCTATGAAATTGACCAATTATCCTCTGCAGTTCCTCTGAGAAATGGAGGAAAATGTTCAGTTCATCAAATTTGTGTGAATTAGCCTCGTACAATTTTTCCTTTAATTACCGATAAAAATCACAGAATATTAAACTGGGGGACAGAGAGGGGCATATGTTGTTAGTAATAACTATATTTCATGAGTTGCATGCAATGAGACATGTACCTACCGTTGCAGAGTTCTGCTGGAAAGTTGCTAACCACGTTTCCCCAAGTTAAGTCACGAATAAAATGATTGCAAAATATTCTGCACATAGCTGTCATTATTACTTGTTTCTTCAAAAAATATGAGCTATTGACACTTCTATCTCTTGATCGTGCAGCGGTTCCTCGTGAAGCAGGTTAGGATTTCCTGAACTCCATTATCGGCTATTCTGTGAACTATTAGGCGAAACAAGATTCCTTTTTTGTGTGTTAGAAAGAGAGGATGAGTACTGTGTGTGGCAGTGTACCCCTTTTATCAAGAATACTTGCCGTTTCACGACATTTATTTACCAATCTGTGAATCGAACTTCGATTTGGAAGTTGAATATCAGGGAATATCTCTTGAAAAAATCTCCGTATATCGCGAGCTGATTCTGTACGCACAAGCAAAAAGTAAATAAATACTTTTTTGAAGATAGAATGCCTAATTGACCACTAATAACATAATTAATATACTATACTTATTACGCCGACTAATGAATACGTTATTCAATGTCACACAACACCAAGAACACGTTCGTACCTTGCTTAGAGTTAAACTCGTACCGACCTCTCTCCGGTTCCCTGGCTGGCTTGCAAGCTTGGGAAGGAAACGAGAACTGCAGACCTCGGTCAATTGCGGCCAACTACCCATGGAGCTACCTCGAAGGAACGTCTCCCGGTAAAGGAATGTATTTAACATGATGCTAAGTGCTTAAGAATTCCGGTGTCTACTAATAATAGTCCGATGTATTCCATTCGGCTTACTGTCCGTTTTGCTTTACACAAATGCAACAGCTCTTTCACCAGAAGTCACCAACTTCTAACCTCGATTTACCATCAAATCTTGATTTTGTGTGAGGTGAATTCCAATAGAACCTGTTAGGAAATAGTACTCTAACTGTCTGAGCTAACTTTGTGAGTACCTAACCATAAGCCGAGCACTTGTAAAGTGTTTTGATTTCACGCCTCAATTTTTCTTCTGCTGGAAAACTGTCATTGATTTATTTTACAAACTTATGCAATGCTTTAGCGGACCAGACCCTTTTTGGATACTGAAGCATCTGCTATGAAGAGAAAGAACCTCATCTCGCAAAAGTTAGACAGCTATGTTGGCACGAGGTGCAGTATTTGAGTGCCTAACCAGTACCAGAATTCCAGTGGTCAGCAGAAAATTTCGCATTTACTCGGAATGTTCCAACGATTATGCTTTCTGCATACTTTGCTTTAACATCCGCATTCATCTTGTGTACTTGGTGTTGATTTTTTGAAATCGGTTTTAATGAAATTCTTGAAGACAATTATGCTATGTGTAACGGTATATTGGCACTCACTATCTTACACAATACTTAGCAATCTCAGAAATATTGTATGTGTTTGACGACACGAAACCTTTTCAAAAATTAGCCATTGTGTGTACTCGTTGGTTTTGTGAAGCTTTGTATTGTTGCTATACATTAAAACAGCGATTTTTAACTCATGCATTTAACAAAACAGGACTTGCCATCAATACCATCAATACAAAAATTGCTTCACCAAACGTTATAACAAAATTGTCATGGCTTTAGACCATGACATGTTTTTGGCATTTTAAAACCACAGTGACAAATAAACGCGATCATGCATTTTTTAATAGTGTTTAACACCCATTTTTACTACCGAGGCACCACAGGCGGCGATCATGCATGAGCAAATACCACTGAAGTACGTTGAAACTTTTGACTTCTAGAAATATACATAATGTTCTACTTGGAATTTCAAGGAATATCCACGGTTTTAATCCTTCGTCAGATGAAGTGTATCTGAAAACAGAAAAGAAGAAAGATAACGTGGTATTCTTCCAAAGAAATATGGAATGCATTTTGTTCTTAATGACGTATGTCGAGTTACAATTAACATCAGCATTTCTTTTGTAATGAAATGTTAACATCTGCAGCAGAAACAATGAAAGGGTGGGAATGATCTCTATGCTTTTATATGTTTCAAGAAATACAAGATGAGGACTTTGCGGGAACTTCTACACGGAAACTTTTAGAATACGCACCAAGTTAAAGTTTTAAATTTTGTCCAAATGTAATTGAATGAGATTTAAATGCTGACAACTAAACATGGAATTATATATACAAAAATTACTTATTGCAAGAACCGGGTTCTATCCTATTATCTTTATTTAGAATGCATTAAACTCTCCCTTAATGCAATATGTTAAATTTCTCTACACCTTAAAGCTCTTGAAATTACTGATTACTTGTATGTAGCGTGAGATAGGACTATTTTCAATAACAATGCTCTTGACACTATGTTCATCTGAGGATTACTGCCTCCAATTTAAACCATGACATTTGCCATCGACTTCATTAACTTCATGTGTATTATGTGCGTTAGTTCCGGTTGGATTCATATGATAAACTGCTGAGAGGGTCAATGTTTATTTACTTTTTTAAATTGTTTTACAAAGTCTATCATTTCTGACACGGAGACCACAGACTCCCAGACCAGAGGTAATACTATTTGTGTCATATAATGATCATAAGATATATACGATGTATTTATTTTATAACAAATCATCAAATATAGCCCATATTAACGTAGATCTGAATAATCCTTCGTTTCAGCTTTGCAAGAATTGCTCTAAATGTCCTGCTCTCAATGGATGCATCCCTGAGCCTACGTGGCATGTTGTTGAAAACTTCTGAAGTGTTTCATATTTGCCCAAATTCGTTTTGGATACTATAACAATGCCAACATCAAATAAAGAGGTTTCATAAACTAAGAATGTCCACATAGATAAAAATGCATTAAATTCAAATATGGCGATCAAGAAGTGCATTCAATGAATACCACTTGATCTTTTCAATTCGAAAAATGGTCATTTAAATAATGACGAATAATTTGACTAAAGTGGGCTGGAGGGCTATGATGCATATATCACATTCTTCGTATAATGCCCGAATGATATATTGTCAATTATGATGCATTTGATTTCTGTGAAAGTGCACTGTCAGAATTAGAGATCGTAGAAACAATTCAAGTCCAAAAGTTTACACTGAATCGCTGAAAACATACTTTTTGTTATACTTCATTGAGGTTGTCATATGTCCAAAAATGATCCTTATGCCAGTTGAAGACATTGTCACGTGAAATGCCATTTTCGCCATTGAAAAAGGTAATTGCTGAGGCGGTTTGTTATTGGCTTCAGGCTGGTTATCATATTATGAAGTGGTTTAGATGTGTAGGTGTTTACGTTTTGGTGACAAAACAATTTCTCAATGGGTTATTCGGCTATTTTGTTTTATTGTGCATGTCTCAGCATACGAGATATTTCGGCGCATATGTGTGTGTGATATCTACATTACTGAAATATTATGATTAGGTTTGCACATACATATTATATTATATATACATTTCCATAGGGGTGGGCCTGGAATGCTGCTTCAATGCTAATACATTCATGGATATAGTACACTGATACAGAATGCATTGAAAGAATTTCCTTCATAGCCGAAAGTTCCACAGCATTAAGACCTTGCACTTGCTAAAAGTGATAAGGGTCCAGGATGTTTTCAAGCACAATATTTCATACAGTCACAAATGAGAAAAGTTCCTTTAGTACTGATGGGTTTCCGTCCACGATAGGAAATCTTTCCTCAAGCTCACAGTTTCGTATCTCTCTTGATCTCCCAGCATCCGAAACTCCTCTTTTAAATGCACCCGTTTCTCTCAAGCTACGGTGAATTCGTGCGAAGTTTTTGCACAAGGATACTGCCAATCGGAGTAGAGCTCGTGTGCTTCTAATGCATTCTCATCTGCAGGACCATGGATATAATAATATCTGTTATTTCACTCATCATGTATATTTTCTTGTGATTTATTTAGTCAGCAAACAACAAAAGACAATTAAACAAAGAAAAACAAATGTTATGCCCTACATGAAACAAAAAAGTTATTATATAATGAAAGCAGTTTGAAATGACCACTCTTCAGAAACAAATGTACAGAAAAAATCTTAATAACTCTGAAACAGAGGATTTCAGGCCCATATTTATGTATCCTTTGTTATCAGGAACACAACCCTTAAAACTCTGGCATTAATTTACATTCATTGTGTATATTTCCACTAAACTGATTATGAAATACGAGTATCTGGTCATCAGATGATTTGTTGCTTTTTCCATACCGCTCTCTATTTTGTTCTTTTCCTTGCTCTAGTCTTTATTATATCGCCAATACACAATGAATGTACCTAAGGCCTGCTCCAGGTACTGGACAAAATTGGCTAGGTTATCTAATTTTCGCATGATGGTGCTATAGGCAGAACATAGAAAATACATATATTATTTTATGCCAATATGTACAAAGTATAAGCATTAGCAGTGGTTTTATTAATTAAAGAGTTCTTTGAAAATCTATTCAAATTTTAGATAAAAAAATAATTTTGAATATTATCTCCTAAAAATCTGCATTTTAAGTGAAACTTGGTATAAAATATTTATTTCTTTTATAAGATTGTTAATTATTGTGTTATTAAAAAAGAGACCGAACTTTTCCTAGCTCTCCCGTATTATTTAGACTACTTCTCTGCCTCGCATTCCTGGAGTACAGTATAGGTGTTCCAGGTGTTAATATAGTAAACAGCCAACTACATTTCGAATTCATTCCTTAAGGTCGAACTGTAAATAAGGATCGTTGCAATTCTTAGGTGTGTTCGTGTTGTAATACGATAAAAATAATCACGTTTGTGGCAAGGGAAGAATTGGGTTCTCTATCACAACAACGCCTCGGCTCATACGTGTGTCGGTCCTGGTGATGTAGTGGTAATCATACTTTCCTCGTAGATCCAAGATCGTGGGTTCAATCCCTCAAGGGTCTATGATTTTTTAGGGTACAAAAATCCTAAGTATGGCTTCCTTCGGAAGGAAAGTAAAGCCATGGGTGCCGTATCGTAGAATTACGGCAGGTAAAAGAACCTCAAGCCTGAGAGAAAAGGTCTCTGAGCAAAATTTATCGGCTGTTGCACACCCTGATTTGAATGGGACGCCAATGATTTGAGAAGTTAAAAAGTGTCCGTAAATAAACCAAATCAACAACAATACTCCAGGTGAGCGAATTCCTCGCAAAGCATAACATACCTGTTTTCCCCAGCCTCCGTATTGTCCAGATCTTGCTCCGTCTAGTTGATACCTGTTTCTAAAAGTGAAAATCTTGCTCAAGGAGCTGAAGTTTACTTCGGTCGAAGAGGTGAAGACACGTGAGATGTACGCGCGCTGTGCAAAGTGACCAACAATGCACTGCAGGACTATTTCGAAAAGTGGTAGGAACGCTGGAGAAGTGTGTCACTGTTCAAAGGCGTTAATATGAAAGTATTGTTGTGTAAAAGTTTCTATTCTGCAATAAAAATTTCTTCACACGCTCCGTTTCTTTTTCATTCTACTAGTGTAAAAGTTGTATTTCATTTCAGGTTGTTTGCTGAATTTTATTTTCATTTATAATTTTTTTTATTTTTCTTTTCTATTTTGTATACTACCTGTATTCGCAGAATAGTCTACTTTTAGTTAATGCGTGGCGTTAACGCATGTCATTGCTTTATGTGTTATTGTAATGCAGTTTATTCCTTTTCTATAGAATAAATAATTTAAACATTTCATTTATTAGCAACTTAAGTTACTTCAGCCTATAATATTCTTTTATTTACTGAATTAACAAAATTTTTTTCATTGTACTTCTCAATTCAATATCTAGCAATTATTGTAAAAAGCTTTAAAAATGCTTAAGAGATGAATCACACCTATAGACGGTGTAATTGTTGAACAATTTGGAAATTAATTAAGTGTGTATTTGTTATAGTTTCCTGTGCAGATTGTTAACACGCAATTTCTGAATGCTTCCTTTCACGTTTACCTCGGCTATTATACAGGAATTATTTTTGGTTCGGTTCAGCACACGTATTCACAATTAGCAGTGCCATAGAATATTTCTTTAGACTGTAAAAAAAATCATTACAACAAATAAGAAAGCTCAAAGGCCAACCCGGATGCACCCTCTCAGCTAAAATAGATGTAGGTCAATTATTGTCTGCTTTACATCAGATAAAGTCCAGTCTTACAAATAGCAGCTGCACACACAAAACACACCGAAGAGCTGATCAACAGGCGATATAGTGATGTTCTAAATCTTAGCTTGACGCTGGTAGAAATTATTCTGTTACGAAATTTAAACTAGCCGTTTGCAGCTTTTGTTGCTATATAAGGTTGCTCAAAAGTAAGAATACGTGTTAAACTCTCGTAGTTTTGTTTAAAGCTTAAGTTCGCAAAATTTTCTCACATTATAATTACAGAAGAATACAGTTTACTCTGATGAATTTGTAATTCAACTGATCCATTTAAGATTACTGTTACAGCTTTAATAAATGAACAAATATTCAAACCATTCCTCAGCATAGCACTGAACATTTTTATTCAATTGTATTTTTGTACACAAAAACTTGCTTCTACAAGTGTAAATTGACGCTATTCAGTGCTATTGTGAACGTAACCGAAAATCTGAGAGCGCATTCACAAAATTCGGAATTCTGAATTTATTAAAGCATGAACGCTGCAACATGTCTTTACTTTTTATATTGTACCAGTATTTAAAATAGCCAAATTCTTGGCAGAAAATTTTATATTTGTAGATGAAAGGTCAAATTATATACAAAGTCCAGGAAGTCAGAATTCAGAACGTGAAGTATACAGTGTGGAACATTTTTGCTTTTCTCTGGATTTATTCGAATTTAATTACACTTAGCACCTACAGATATCAGAACAAGTGGTCAGCCCAGCACCTCGATGGGCCATCTATTAGCATACCAAGACATTACTCATACGTGAAAAAGTCGGAAATCCGGGGATCTCTTTTTTCAGGTATGGAACGTAAATCTACGACACGAGACCAAGGCAAATTTTCACTTGAGTTATTTACGTTCATAAAAATTCACCCAGATAAACTGGGATTAAGCCCGTAAACTTTGTCTGTAGAGGATAGTAAGTTGTCCCCTGGACTACCAATCAAAATGCAACGAATTCAAGGAAGCCGACTAAACTTTTTCTTCTTTTACAAACAAACAAAACGAACTCGGGTGGCTAGATAAGATTACGTGTAAATGTGAATTTACTGGGAGAGTAATGATCACATGCAGAATATATTAATGAGTAATGCCATGAGGTAGAAACTTTTGATATTCATTCGCGTAAATTTTCTATAAATTTATAGTCTGTCCTGGTGGTGCAGTGGTAACCATACTTTCCTTCTAAACATAAGATCGCGGGTGCAAACCCGGCCAGGATCGATGGATTTTTTCGGGCGTAAAAATCCTAAGTATGGCTTCCTTCGGTGGGGAAGTAAAGTGGGTCCCATGTCGTACATTTACGGCACGAAAAAGAACTCAAGCCTGAAAGAAGAGGCCTCTGAGCAAAATTTGTCTGCTGTTTCACGCCCTGAATTAAATGGGACGCTGATGACCTGAAATGTTAAAGAGCTTTCATACATAAACCCAATCAATATATATTTACAGACATTTATCTTATGATGAAAGCATCATAACGTATTTTGGAATGCATTGTCTAATACAATTTATTCGCGGAAAAACGATCCGTTTTGTATATAAGGTCTGGTCTCTAAATACCAAATGGATACCTTGTTGATTTTTGATTTTATTAAGGGCGATCAATTATACAGAATTCTGAGGCAGAGAAAACTTTTGGTATAGCAATTGCTCCATTAATACAAATGATTCATAACCTATATCCTGCCATGAAAGAATTTGTGGGAATTTGCTTATATTCCTTTGTGAACAAGGTTATGGAGAAACTGGTACAGTAAGAGAGAATCGCATTACTCAAAAAATCCCATTACTAAAGAAGAAAGAGTTGGAGAAAATAAAACGATATGACATTTGCTCTGCTGTAAATAAAGCTGATGGTGTCATTTTCTATTGTTTGTACAGCTCATGTGCTGCTGGAAGCTGGAGAGATGGCTAGTCAGAGAAATGTTTTGATAAATCCAACTGTTCACTATTAATATTCTGCTTTTTTAACGCAAAAAGATGGACCAACTCTTTAGTGTTTGAATAGATGATAAGTATGCAGTGCGTAATGTTTTGCTTGGCAGATAAGCCTTTTCCCCTATACGTCCTGTAAGATGGTGTTGCTCCGATTACCACTGTGCAAAGATATTCACAGCAAGAAAGAAAAAATATTCAAGATCCTCGGTGTGCAGTTCTCACAGAGTATAATATATACATCAAAATGTGAACCAATAACACAATAAATATTCGCAACAGAAAATGGTACTGGCTCCCATATTTGGTGGCTCTTGGATGTTATGGTTCATAATCCTGGTAACTTCATCGTAGAACAAGAAACATTTTCATGTAAATTTTCGGACAGAAATTGTGCAGGTATATCTGAAAAGATGTGCCAAATTCAATGTGGAACTATGTGCAAATTGTTTTGTTGGATATCACATCAGATAAGTGCCTAAAAGCCCATCCTATTAGTGTCTAGTGTTACATATATTGTACGAATGTTATAGCCAAACTATAAGTAAAAAAAAGAGGGGGGGTTTAAATTGTCATTGTTTTTATATTTAACTAACACAAATATAATGAAAAGAATGAAATGTTCAATAAAAACATATTTCGGGCAAACGATATCTTCCTTCCAATTTACCAAAATCTTATTATATCCATATAGTGTTTTTTTTCTCTATGTTTGGTCTAAATAAAGTTGATTACTTGCTTATAAAAGTATCCCTTATTTTAGAATGACTATTTCACTTATTCGACGTCATCATAAAATCGATCAATGAAATGAAACAAAATTTTGAATTTTGACCAAAGAAGAATGCAAATATTGGGACTTTCATGATTTTATCGCTTGTTTCACGGCAACTGGCGGGTCGGCAGTCAGAGCGTAACACTCGGCGAAGGTGGTGTAATATCCGCGCAAATGATTCAAACTCTCGCAATTACGACTACAATTACAATGAAAATAAGCACGCATCTTATGACAGCAGATGTTTAAAGTTGTCTGCTGCATCCACTAATTCCTGGTATTTTTTTGAAAATTGTCATTCACATGTATCAGTTTGTCTTCCGAAATTGAGTCAAATTCTGGTGTGAAATTTCCTTTTAGAACTGACGTGTTTGATAGTATGTTCAATACACTTTATTTTTCAACGTTCTCCGTAAATAAAATGATGTACTGTCTGTATATTTCTTTTTCATTTATGTTATTTTTAAAATGACTTTATAACTCTGTAAGCATTTATTGCACACCATACACTGACCATCTCGTTATGCAAGGAGTTTTCGTATCAGGTATTTCTGTACTGCAATACCGCTATTTTTGCATCGAAACATGATCATGTAAGTGCAACCAAGCTTCTTCAGAAAAGAATATTAGGCGTGGATCAATTGCTCTGTAATTAACGTTCCTTAACATCAAATTACAGATATTTACCCGAATATCAAGAATACCTGAGTGCAATTCATGGACAACAGTGACATTGTATGCTTTCAAGTTTAAATCTACTTAGTTTTGGAAGATGAACTGATGCGTGTTTATGATAATTTTGTAAAAAGATGCCGGAAATCTGTGGATGTAGCAGGACAACATTTCCAACATTCCGCTTAACAAAGTAAACATCTACATCATAACTTTAGCAATAATCTCTAAACTGATATAAATGCACTCTGTTAGGTGAATAATGAATTTTTCAAAGATAATAATATTATATAACAAATTCCTACAATTATTGTGAAATATAATTTCCCAAGGATGGAACTCTGTATCAGTATAATTAGGATTTTTAGAATGTTATTGGAAATCGCCATATTTTAAGTATTTGTAAGAATTAAATATTTAAAAGTGGAATTGTTACATTGAAGATCAGAAATGAACATTTTCTTTTGATTGTTCTAATTGTTAACAAGTGGTCTGGTGAATGTGTGTAACAACTTTAAAATATTGTCAACATGAATCGCACTTAAAAAAAAATACCTACAACGTTTACGTCATTGCTAGGTACCACAAAACATATAGTCAGTCTTAAGCCCTATTTCTCTTCTGGCAAAGACCTGACCATTTAATGCTTAGTCTTAAATTACTTAAAGGAAGTTATCCAAGAAACCTCCCTAGATTGGCAAATTTTGACATTAATCCTTATAAAATATTTTATACATACTTATTTTAGGCTAAAAATTTCCTGCGTTACACCGTTTAGAAATAACCTAAAATAATTTGACTTTATATCCGTCACTAAAAGGAACCTTTTTCCACACATTTGTTCTGCACAATTATTACCAATATAATAATCATCACTTTATATACTTATTTTAGGTTTATTCTTCTGCTCTTCTTTGTTAGCAGAATTTCTCTTTGTACCTTCGTTTTTACTACTTTTTCATTTTTAATCATCACAACAACAACAACAACAACAACAACAACAATAATAATAATAATAATAATAATAATAATAATAATAATACGGATATTATTTATCAGTTAAATGAGCATGAAAAAATTCATTGCTACGTTTTTAAAAAGAGTATAACACTCCTAGAACTGAAACAATAAAATGAAACGTTGTATGAATATCAAAGATATGGAGAATGATTTGTTATTCTTCAGAAAAAAGAGTTTGTAGTTATCCACATAGTTATGCAGTACACGGCTCCCGATGTGACGTCAGAGGGCTCAAGCTTCAACCTTTTGTGGATGATAGGGGGGTGCTATGTCTGTTCACATAGTACTTTCGGAGCGACCGCCATTTCACAAGATTCCTGAGCCACGCGGTCCAAGTCGCAATATGATGGAAAAATAGTTCCGACTTAAAAAGAGTAAACAAATACTAACTTTCCAATTTAACAAAGTTGAAAATCAAAAGAAAGACATGGAAAAAGTGAACAAAATATCAAATGTATATAGGCTACTATTGTTAGTATGCACCTCCTATAACCTACGAACAATGATTTTGGCTTATAACTATTGACCTTAACGTTTCCGGGCCGGGTTTTCCTTATCTCAAATTGATGTTTTCTTCCTTCTTTATTATTCCTAAATGAAAGCATCCTTTATAATAATAGTTATAAAAATTTACTATTAGTAATCTTTAATAGATAATGCCTGCATTTGATTTTATAAATATTTTATATGTACAAATTAGAGGATGATTTACTGGAAACCGTATTTTGGGCTATGCGTCTTTCTTCTGGCTATCTTCTTAATTATGGAAAACGTCAATAATCTTAAAACTGGTTGAGGAAACGTATATTGATTTAGCAGAATGGAAATTTAATAAAGCTATTGGGTCTACTGCAAGTTCACCAGGATAGTGGGCAGGTCTGCCAGGAAATCCAAGATCGCTCGTTCGACTGTAATCGTTATCGTTAGTTTTCTGAAGAGGGTGTATCCTGCGGATGAAAAATAAAGCTCTTGCTTCCGTCTCACCTTATTCAACTTCTAAGTTTAAAATCTCTCTTTCTCTCTTTCTTTTCCTCTCTCAAAACAATACTGGCCAAAAGTGCAATCACCATTGGCGTCCTTCGGTGATTAGAATTTTACTGCTGAAAATGGACGTCAAAAGGCAGACATTTGCACTACTTGACTGACGGAATCAGTACTATTGCCATCACATATATCTATAATAGAACAATTCAATATATGTTAGCGCCATATATTCCTATTTAGTTTTTAGGTTATTTTATGTTGGTATCATTAAGTAAGTTTATAGTAGCCAAAAATGTAATTCCAGTTTTGTCTAATTGGTTAACAAGATGGTGCCTAGGAACAGGAATAAGGTGGGTGACTGTGTTAAAAAATGTGAACTTTCAATAGATAAACAAGGCACTCAGGAGTGGAAGTATTGTGTAGTATGAAGTGCAGTGATACCAGCGAAAAACATATACCAAGAAAGTGTTGGTTTGGCGATTTTAACGGTCACTTAGATTCACTATGCAAGCAATCACGCAGAGGATATCATTTATTGTGATACTCTATAGGGTAACATCAGCGCATCAGACTGCCTGGCAAATAGCGGTGTCATTGCCAAGTTCCTATCTCATTGTTTTAAGAAATGTTTGTGGAATAATACACACGTGAATTCGTGAATATTTTACAGCACCAAAAGGGAAAATTGTTTAAAAGATGTTTATTATGAATTCCAATAAATATGTATGGTGCAAATAATAAACAGGGTTTCTTTCTTACATTGTTGGCCATCATCCTCGATGCCTACGTCACTGTTGCATTCAATCACATATATAACGAACGAAGCCTTATCATGTGAGACATCTTGCAGAATAAATGGTCCCTTTACTTGCATGGTGTATTGCCCACATATTCCCTATACACTTTCACATTCTCTCACAATCCTCATTTTACTGCATGCTATAATCGAATCCATACTAAATCAATAGGGTTGAAACAACAATGGTAAGGGAGTAATCTAAGCTCTTGATGGCCACGATTTTAGCTATTTATTCTCTTATGTACCGTTTCTATAGGCAGAAACCTCCAGAATTATATTTAAAAGCACTGTTTAATAGAACTAGATTGGACATTTTTAGATTCTGAGTGGAAATCTGGGGTTTTAATTTCGAATTATAACTAAGGTCATCCAACGGCATTACGCACTTAGAGGAAGGTTTTTCAAGATTATTTTCTAAATTGAAGCTTCAAATATTTCGACATTTATCTCATTATGTTAATCAGCCATAGAATCTGAATATTTTTGGAGGTTAAGTACAAACAGCCTTCAACATAGCACTGACTACAGCCAACATGCAGTATCATTAGTTGTTTTTACGGGACATTAGAATCTTGATTACAGCATGACAATTGTTCCAACTTTTTCTCACCACACCATGTATCTCATACCAAGTCTCGCATCTTTTGTTTAATGTTCGAAAACGGAGAGTAAGTTTTAGTAATAGCTGCCTAAGTGAATCCCTTTAGTAAAGAAAACAGCATATACTTTGAAGATGGTTCAGTATGTATAACACAGTTGGTGCCTGCCCTTTTTCGTAAAATCTGTATACTTTCCCCACCAACCAAGTCTAAAGCAACAGTGTCAATCTTGACTAACTTTGGTGTTTTGTTGCCCTTTCTTGCTGTTGTGATACTTTTGTACTTGTGTTCTTAAACTCGTCATCTTTGCGGTTTCTGCAACTGGTTCCTTCCTTATTTTATTGTTTTTATGTATCAATGCGCATTGTGTAATTGTTTGCTATAGAATTACTAAAAATGGGTGATTTTGGGTACTTGCTCTTCCGTCACTAACAGTCCCTCTGTTGGCACTTAAAGCAGAGTTCTTGTCGTTACTGTTACTGTTGTCAATACTATGAAACCTATTACTCTCCTAAGACCTCCACTTTTCAGAATACGCGTTAAAACCGACTAGCACAATGAATCTATCACGTAAACTAACAGAATGGCGAAGAACGAAGAAAATATAGAGACGCTGCAACGGTGTTTTTATTCCATGTCTAATGTCGCTGATTGGAGCGGCATATAAAAGCGGTGTGCTGTGTCTGTTCTTTCGAGAATCAACAATGCTCTGTGTATACAGTCTGAGAATCAAAGGATAGCCGCAAGTACAGTAGCGCGTGATGAAATATTTTTGTTAAAGATAAGAAGGAAAAGGAGGATAAAGAAGCTTTACAACCTGAACAAAGTACATAATTATTATATAATAAAGAATAAATTACTCTTACTTCCATATCCCCTTATATTTATTAGTGCTAAACATGTACTAAAAGAGATTGCAGAGACGTGATAGCGTTGTTATCCGTTGAGCGTTGAGCGAACTCTTGATACATTCCATTTCTCAGGCGTATCACACTAACGTAACATAAACAAGCAGTTGAATAGCTGTAACGTCAGTTCCAGGTAAAAGGGCCATCATGGCTTGTCCCATATTATTCAAAACAAAACCTACTACCGCGTGTCAATGCCGTTATCCCGTCATTGCTTGCAGAGAACAGTATAAAAACCGCGTCAATGAATGCAAAGACGTTGATACAAATAATTTTTTGTGATTTTGGTAGAAGGAGAAAATGATGTTTGTAAATAAAATCCAACGAGTATGTTAAGAATGTGGGGGGAAAAATCTCACGCATAATTATGTCATTTTGTCATTATTCCGCACAAGAATCACGTGTGATTGGGAATAGATCAAACAAATTCATGAATAAAGAAGCTATCTAGCCATTTAAAAAATGTTGTTTTGTAGTTATAAGCAATAGCATATATAGGGAAGGTTACACGAAAGCTACAGTTTTTGCTCCCGAAAACAGACCTAATTAACAAATTTTAAAAGGCTTGAATAGTTTTTACTCACAAATGTATATACTTGTTATCTCCTTTTAACTCTACAAGTACTGAATACCCTGTCGCTTACCAATAACATTGCTGAACTTAAAAGTAACAGTTAAGACAGATTTTTGTTAAATAAATATTCAAATAACTATGCTCAGTAGTCGGGTACAGTTGTAAAAGTATATACCGAGTGACTCACAAAATGCCGGTTCGTCCATTGCCAGCCAGCCTCGAGCGGGATAGGTTTTTCGTAATGCACCCTACCATCATGCTCGTGGTGGGACTCTAGTTCTATTAAAACTAACATTGCATATTGTATCTTAAGCTTCATAAATTACGTTCAGAAAAAACATAGATGTACGTGCTGTATATCTGGTATTTAAAGTTGATGATACGACTATCCCGTCTTCAAATAAAAACACATCACTAGTAATACAAGCCATAAAAAAGCACATCTACTGATAGACAGGGAATAAGATTCAAGTCAATGGGTTTTGTTTAAATTTAGTTAAAGGTCGTCATATATTGGTTTCGTTAAGAACCATTATCAATAATTGCCAGTCCGTCTATACGTTACTTTCTAAGTCATGACTCACAATTCAAAGAAAATAAATACATTGAGAACGAAATAGGCGAGTAAATTTGTGAAATTTACATTATTTCGAAATTTAACTAAAATAAATAATATGTGCACATATATTGAAGTTCCTAGTTGCAGCTATTTTGAGAAAACTTTTTTATTTATTTTTAAATTGCAATTTTTCACTTTGTATATTGTGCTCTTCGCAATGAACGCACTACATATTTCTTTCATAATGAAAAGTGGAATAGATTATTTCCATAAAATGCAAAGTTTATAAATAGTAATATTTTTTCTTAACAATCAATACTTTGAATATTTTAGAGTAAATTAAAGTTTAAATATATATATATATATATATATATATATTTATACAACTATTAAATGTACATTAACATAAAATGTTAAAATTGTTGAGTTATCATTACAAATAGTAGCATTTTAAGCTTATTGTTTGAAAACTTCATCACCCAGAGTAATATGCAGAATGACTTTTCTAATTCTGCGGATTGGAAAGTTATACAATCCCTAAGTTTTACAGAATATTCCGTAAACACTGTTCCCTGCGTCGTATCGATTTCGGCCGAATTGGATATGTTCCTCTCGGCGTGTTCTGAATCGTGTTGATCTCTGCGCGCTTTGGGCTTTAGTGGTGACCGGAATTCAAATACTGGCCCATGAAATTATGCCTTTTTTCTGGCACGGAAGAGAGAAATAATGCTTATTCTGTACTATTTATTAATGTAAAATCTTAATTATATACTTTCAATTAAATTATAAATTCATTTAAGAATCTGATTTATTGAACATAATAAGTAAATGCGAATAACTACATTAATGTGAAATGCCAAACATAAGACTTTGAATAATATTTTACTTTTTGAAAATATTCTTACATACAAAAGAAAGACAAAAAATAGTTATATATATATATATATACAGCAGATTAAAGTAAACTTCGTTATAGGACGGTCTGGTGAATGCGGCGTATCACCTGAATGCACCTGCATTTTCCATCGCCTGTAAAATGCAGACTTGCTTATTGCCACTGCGCAGGTTGATAAGAATCACCCGGTATAGAATGAAATAGCAAATGTTCTCAAATACGATAATATTAAGTTAAATGTATAACAAACAGTTCTTGGAAAATGCATTCACTATTCATAATCGGCCAGCTGCACAGGGTGTGACTTTAGCTGTGAGGACATTCCTTTTATACCGGTAGCTTTATCCATTTGGACTCTCCTTCAGGTTGTTTTAAATGCCCTTACGCTAGGTTGGTTAACACACGTCACCCTCATTAAATTTTCTCCCTGAATCACTAAACACAAGGCCAAAAACCTTTCCTCTCAACAATGCACTTATGTCTCATATTGAAGCAGATAAATTTCTATTGGTTCTTCAAGGATGTGCCAGGGAACGCTTAAAGTGCCGATGAAAGTTTGCGCAGTGTGGTAAGAGGTTATAAAAACGTTACATTCTGGGTCCTATTCAATGACCATGTGTAACTGGGGGAGCATGCTTTAAACCTTTAAATATCAGTACTAATGTTTGGTGGTTTTTTTATCTAATTTTTTATCTTTATGTTGTATTAGTTTCAAAATATATAAAAATGTTTATATTAATAATAACATTATTTACCATTTTCAAATAGTTCATCTTTACTGAAGTACATGAACATATTGAAACGAATCTTTTTACTCGCTTTTTCCATGACTCAGAACCACAACACTGCATGAACACTTTGGTAAATTTTCAACAGTTCATAGGACATAATTTTAGAAATACTCCTGTAATTTCAAAGTCTTTATAATGGTAAGGCACTAGACATTTTTAAAAAAGTTGCAATACAAAAAGACAACCAGAAAAGTTTTCAATTCATTAGGTGATACACTATTGCACCGCATTGCTTGGTTTTATGGTTGTTTTCTTTCAAAAAATTCTTATAGGAAAAAATGCTCTCTCAACACAGCATGAAGTCATGGATGCAAGTTTCAATGAAGTTACTGCTGGCAGCCTCCAAGGTAAATCGTCTGTAATTTGTTCTCTTGGAGAAGTGCAGATACATTTTTCATTGTTACAAACTCTGAGTTCCGCTGCAGAATCCCGATGAGCTTCAATGAACAGGCTGCACACATTGCCCCTGGTATTCTTTCTTTGAAATTTTGTCATTGACTTTCATTCCATCTTTTAGTGGTAAACATGTGGATTTCAGGCACTGAATGAATAGCTGAAAGAAATAACTGAAGTTAGCCTTAATATAGACGAGTCAAGTGATGCTAGGCTTATTCTGAAGAGCAGTTCAAGCATTGACTATTCAGGCTCTATCGTTGAAGTCAAAGTGTCTACAACACTCTTGATATCTTTAAAACAGTTGGCATAGTAAATGACTGCCGTCAGCCAAGATTTTCGGCTGGGAGCTTTTAGAAATACTTTCTTCAAGAATGAAAAAATATAGTTAATTTCTGGGAAATTGTTTCTAACCTCTTCACCCAATAAGTATAAGCCGTGAAAAACACATGTGACATGAAGCATATTGGGTAGAAACTTTTCGACGTCTCTTCCGCCTTGATCACGTCCGGAAATAATAGAAGCTATGACCTGAGTAATCTGTTCAGAGAAGGCGTACAGCGCCTCTGATGGTGCACCATATGGTCCAGCATTCTGCATACAATGAGGTGGGTTTTAGCACGTTCTGTGAGATCTAACTTGCCCACCACGAAGTTAGCATCGAAACGATCACACCTATCGATAGCTTCATCTACTGAAACCCAGATTCTGCAATCCTGTAAGCTCAATTGTGATAAAGTCAAAATGTTCCTTGTATAGTTGCAGAAAATATTTTCCTTTAAGAATGAATTGTCTGGTATCCTTCAGCCAGGGATGTCTTGAAGACATTTACTGAATATTGAATTCACCAGCATATGCTATTGTACATTTGCTGTTACTATGACAATCTGCTAACATTGTCTTCTGAATATCTAGATAAACCTCAAATGTGAGTAAATGGATTCTCGGTTTCCTCTTAAGGCTGCTGACATGCTCTTCTGATTCATTATATAGCAGCAAATGTTATTTTTGGTCAGAGCTCATCTGCAGACCTGAAAAAACACATTTTTGCCATTTGTGGTAGGTAAAATTTGGACCTTTTCTGTTCCACTAACAACTGAACCAACTCTTAGAACACTTTATTTTTGTCCTCTTGCTGAGCAAGTGCTGTTAGCTGCTAGTATAAGCTTCTTAAGAATGGCTTCAGTTTATTCAAAGATTTCTGTTCACTAACGATTTCATTTTCTGCATCATTTACAATACTTTTGACGGTAAAGAAAAACGCTAAATGCAATAGTTTAGCTTTGAAATGTAATAATGCAAAATGCACCATTTAGACTATTTTTTTTTTCAAAAATAGCTTTTGAAAAAAATGTAAACTAATAATTTATTTTTTATGTATTGTATTTATTGTAACATTGTATATTTTAATTCTTGTAAAAATAACAATTATAGTAATTTATAGGTTTAAATATATTATTTAGCCGCTTTTAAGTGTTATAAGATTCACAATGTGACTCCCATTATAATGAAACGGTATAGTAACCGATTATCGACAGGTTCCTCCGCACTCGGGTAATGTGTACCGTATAGGAAAAAGTTGGTATTCCTATATTTCTGAGATTCCTTCCATCCTTCGACACCGGCTTTTAGCAGGCAATTCGCCCACCTCTGCTACGGTCTGGACTTTGGAGCGTGTGGTGGTTAAGTGAACACAATAACTGTACGCTCGGTTCGCGACCATTGCTGCCACGCATATTTACTTCCCTAGTGGAATTTCGGCTACACAGTGGCTACTGAACTTCTGGATGACACTTTATCACATTAGCCAGCAAATAACAAAATAGTTAAAACCTAAGGATCCGATCCTAATTATACATTTCTATAGAAAGGGATGTATGTTTCAAAAAGTTAAAAAGAATTCTACCTTAAAAACGTAATATTTTTTATTTATTGCAAGGAAAAGCAGATTTTTACGTTTACTTTCAATATGCAAAATTGGTTTTATGTTCAGTTTGGAAACGGCTTTAAATATAGGCTGTAAAGGTGACATGGCAGTTACTCAATTTAGGTAGATGACACCTACTAATCAGTCATGAGCTCAAAATGCTAATGAATCACTGTACTCCACAGCATAATTTGGCCAACATACTCAAAACATATTTACTACATCAGAAGTAATATTTTTAATCAAGGTAATAATTAAACCAAAATTGCAACAACACCAGTGTTCGGCCCTGGTGGTGTAGTGGTAACCATGCCCAAGATCACAGGTTCGATCCCGGCCAGCACCAATGGATTTTTTAGGGTGTAAAAATCCTTCGGAAGGGAAGTAAAGCTGTGGGTCCCGTATTATAGATTTACGGCACGATAAAGAACCTCAAGCATGAAAAAAGAGGCCTCCGAGAAAAATTTGCCGGCCGTTTCATGCCCTGATTTAAATGGAACGCTGATGATCTGAGATGTTAAAGAGCGTACGTAAATAAGCCCCCGCCCAAAAGTGACAGAAAAATTTCACAAAATTTAAGAGATTCTCCGTCGTCTAGATAGCCGCAGGATTAAACAAAGAGTTAGACATAGCAAACAGAAGCAGAAAATAAGTCACACTGTCCAAAATGTTACAGGGGAGTTGGAAGGAAGGGGCAACATATGGACAAGGGAGTTTTAATGAGTGAGTCTAACAAAATTCTTAATATATCATGAAACTGTTACGAATATTCCATTACTTCCAAATTTAATGTCTAAAGAGTAATGTTTTTATCTTCTCGTTTGGCACTACAGCCACTAGCAAATAGTCTACTTCGGCCACACACTTCCACGAAGAAATCCTGTCACTATAGAGTAAGAAGGCTTGCTATGTTTTTGAAATGTTGAGGAAGAGCCAATATTCCCACAAATTACTGATATTTGTCACAAACTTAGTGATCTATATGTCACTCAATTTTTCCATTTTAATGTGAGCTGAGAAACTTTTCGAAACCACTCTCATACAAATGACAGCGAAGCGTTTCATAACAAATTTCATTTACAATTATATGGTATTGACTCTGATACTAGTAAAATTCAGTGAGAGCAGTTTAAAAGTCCCACAACTTAGGTCGTTCGACCAACGGATCTACCCTTTCCAATCGCTGAGATTCCCCAAGAGGCATCAGTTGCCAGAGGGATATCGACAGGTTGGGCAGTTGTGGGGTGCAGCCTAGAGTGTGATTTCATTAAAGTGTTGTATAATGATGAGATATTCACTGAATTGAAGTATATTCATCTTCAAGGTATATATCAAATGCAGAAAGTCCTATGGTAGGACCAGACAGCCATTTAAGCGTAACTTTCAGGACAGCCCGGTTCCAACACGAAAACTTTAAATTTTCACAGAAGTATAATGACACAGTTCGGTGAATGACGAGAAAAAAAAATCGAAGAAGTCATATTCTCACAGAAGAAAAACTTGTTGAACTAAGAGTTTACATTAAATCTCTCCTCGTTCCCCAAATCTTACGGTTTGCAATTTTTATCTACTGGGATTGAAAAATGCAGTATATTCAAATAACCCTCACACACTGGAGGAACTTAAAACAACGTTGAGATAAATAACAGGGAGTTTGTCGGAATTTTGTAGACCTCTCGCACGTCATCCTAAAAGGCTTTCATTGTTTCCCTAAGTCTGTTCCATGAACAAGTTGTAGTATTTTCGTTCCAATGTCAATGCCCGTTCCTAAGTCTTTCTTGATTCTAAAAATAGTAAGTTTCTTTCAACTTAAAACATTCAAAACGAAATTAGGTTCATTAGTGATGAGCAACTGATGCGTGTCATTGATAATTTGCTAATAGGATGTGGATTATGTGTCAGAGAAAATGATCAACATTTCCAGCACCTCTGTGAGTGCCAAATTCTATTATGTAATATGCTGCACCTAAGTTTTAAAATGATGAAGCACTTGAGGGCCGCAAAAAAAAAAAAAAAAAAAAAGAAAGAAAGAAAGAAAAAAAAGAAAGAAAGAAAGAAAAAAAAGAAAGAAAGAAAGAAAAACGGCGGCAACGCTGAATCTAACCGCCAATCGGCTGAACCTAAGAACAGTTTTCATTGTACTAATGTTTTTACCTGACATTCAAACACAAATATTTCCAAAACTGTTGGAATGCCTAAGCTTGGTGAAAGAAAATTGAACAATGTAAGCAATGTGAATGCTAATAGTATATAATAATCTGTTCAACAACAGACTTTACACTCAGATCATGTAAAATGCATTAATTCAAACAGATTGCATTTATGATAATGTTTGAACATATGAAAATGTTTAAGGGTGGATGCTTCTCTGAGAGAGAAAGAAACATGGGCATATATTATTAAATTCCAGGAATAATCATGCAGTTATCTAAGCCATATACAAATTTTAAATGTTTAGTGATTTTCAAAATAAAATAAATAATAATATAAAAGTTCTATGCATAATTGAAACTAACCCTATCTTCAGATTTCGCTCATTTGTTTTTATTTTTCAATTAAATTAAAGAAAATATATATTTTACAAAACTGAGCTTAGACTTAACTTTGATTTATGTTACAGTTTGCAGGAAAATAAAATTTAATTTTCAGTTTGGTTTTTATCAGATTCCAGGTAAAATAAAATTACACAACTATTTATTTCAATTAATTTGAGCACAAAATAAGCTTTGTAGGCACGATAGTTCTACAATTTTTTAGCATTGAATAATATTTACTATAAAAACGTTACCATCTCTTTGATCTAGTAGTTAGCGTTACTGACTGTTGGCCAGGAAGCCCGGGTTCGATTATTAAAACTTTAAATATGAAATATGATGATTATTTATCTAGTTAAGCGTATACAAATAACACATTTTATAATGTAGTACATACATTTAATTTTTATATTCTGCACGGTAGTTTCGAAATCAAGCCATAAAGCAATTAGTGATATTGTATAAAAACGAAAGTTTTTTCTAAGGTAATATATTTTCATAAGCAGTCACGTTTACAACCCTGGAACCATGTCAGGCTGGAAGAAAATAACAGCTGATCCCATCACTGCTCTCATTTACTCCCTTTGACGCGAAAGAATTACCTTTATAACAGACATACAAAGAATATAAATTTGGTGATAATACTAAAAAAAAGAGTTTCCTTTGTATTTTAACCCCTGTAAAATATCGTTCAAACACTAATTACCGCAGCTGAGTAATTGGTAACATTATCCAGAGATGTAGATAACATTTCTTTCATGCTCCTCCTAGTGAGATGTGCGGGTACTATTTCTTTGAAACAAGGAAAATTTGAAAACGGTTGGAAATAATTCAACTTATAATTATATGTATTTATAAATATGAAGATCGGCATAAAATTAGTGTATGATACACTGTTAAAAGTGGTGTTATGAATTATAGTAAGTTTCAGTTTTCATTTTTGCTGACGTTATTGCCACTATACAAAGCTACATAAAAACAATTTAAACATTATAAATAAGTTTCAGTGACCCGGATTTTGCAGATTTGTGATATTAATTAAGGATTG
The DNA here is from genome assembly GCA_030762175.1 of Metallyticus violacea. Classification (NCBI taxonomy): domain Eukaryota; kingdom Metazoa; phylum Arthropoda; class Insecta; order Mantodea; family Metallyticidae; genus Metallyticus; species Metallyticus violacea. The sequence continues at coordinate 86,024,592 of CM060846.1, read as the reverse complement.
GAAGATGAAATGGAATATTTATCGTAGTCTATAAATTGTTCCGATATCTTGTAATAACTGCTGAATATATAAATATATAAATCTGTCGTATTATTCTATTAAGAACAATTATAGATGGATATTTTAAGACTGTAGCCATGTTTCTGAAATAAATATAAATCAGATCACATTTTATGAAGAAAACACTAGCAAAATTATATTTTGACAGTGGCAACTTGCAAGTTTAAAAATAAACTTTAAAAAGTAGGTAATAAAAGCCGTAATCGATTGCTAGCATTCTTGCAGATTTTTAGTTGTAAATTAATAATAGCGAATTAGCAAATAAAGAAAGAGCTTCTTGACAATTTGCTCAGACAAATCTTTATTAGGTTTCTCTTGCTATAGGCGAAATAACCAGCAGCTACTTATGAATTAACTTTCAACGGGTGTCTTCTCAAAGAAGATGAGAATTTAAAGTGGTTGTAGCGTATCATACACAACACACACTAGGAGAGCTTTTGTAATTACGCTGGAGCACGTTTCTGATTTCCAGTTTTTCGCACGATTTCAATTATGGGTCTCATTTGCATCTTCAACATCGCAAAATGTTCTCACTTTTGACCTGAAGTAGCACCAGCCGAGCTCTGACATGTCTTGTAGAGTGAGGTTCAGAACACGCGAACATCATAAGCGTCCAAGCATAGTTCCTCCTTTTTCTAGATGTGTACGGTAAGCCCTTTGTTTTTCAGCTGTCTCTTGCACGTTCACATGGCAAGATATGTAGCGGCCAGACAGTTGTTGAGGAAACTGTGTCTTCACAAAGCTGTAGGGTAGACGAGTTGGGCATTAGAGTTACAGAGTCTCTTGATGGACAGTGAAGAGTTCATAAGCAAAAGTTCTTGACAGATACCAGCCCACAATCCTAGCCAGATTGTACTCCTAGTGATGGGATCTTGGCGTTCAACTTTACAGTTGGAGTAAACATTTTAACTTAGCCACTAACCGGCGTATTTGGTTCATTAATAACTGCAATTCAATTTTTCTTTCTCGGTGTCAAACTCGCATGTCAATTTTTATAGTAGAATTGAAATTGTTTCGTTCAGCATGATTACTTTTTAGTTATGTAGGCATTCACTTTGACGTTTAGTACAACCTACTGATTAAATGTGTTTTTAATGTTGATTTTCTTCTAGTGACTAACATTCTGTGATCTTGGGGATCCTTTAAAACGTGCTGGAAGTCGTTGTTAGTTTAATTCAGCTTTATGTGCAGTAGAAACTAAAATTTATATATATATATATATATATATATATATATATATATATACACATACAGATTTTAGATTAAATTAACGCGACTTTAAAAGAGCCACAATGCTGTTATAAGCTTTTGAATATCTTTAACAAATAATGCATTTTATCAACAGATTTTGCAAGAGATTCCATTCGACAGAATCTTGGCAGTTAACAAAATAGCTGCAGCATTTTCCATTCCCTCTTCATTGAAAATTAACTCTCAGAGACTGATTAGGTACTACTGTGTTCTGCTCAATAGAATGTATAAAATAATAGAATATTGTTTGCTTACGAAAAAGTATCATTTTGCTTCCCACGTACAGCAGGTAATCTAAGGTTCATTTTCTGCTTTATTGCTTTAACATATTACGTTCAATCCAAGCTTACTTCGGATTATCATACTTATTTGTGTTTGTCCTTAAGATGTGGTATCAGAACATAAACTCTACTCGCCAGCTTAAAATTCGATTTTCATAATTCCTCCATCGCTAGTTCTTGGCTTTAAATAGCTAAATAGCATTTAAATATCATTTATGAAAATTTTGATGCCACCCCTGAGCACTTTTGCGCTATATGTACACAAAATGTATATAATTGGTGGCAAATATTTTAGGGGGGTGTTTCTAACAGCAAAACAAAGGAAAAGTTCATATAAATATGGGCCTGAAAACTTTGTTTCACAGTTACGTGGTCTCTTCCAATTTCGATGCATCACTTGAGTTTTGCGTTCCATGCTTTGGCTTACTCTATTCAAAACTCCTGGAGTGTTTCACATTTTCTCAAAAACGATTTGAACACGCTATCTCTCAAAACGTCTTTATTAGATACAGGACTACAAGTAAAAATTCATTGGAATGAAATTTGGATATCGAGTAGGCCATTCAATGAATCCCTCTCGACCAATCCATCTTTGTGGAAAGTTAACATAACCTACGTCATCTGACAATCGCATTTGTTGACTGATGTTTATTAAATTGTGCAACTCAGTCCTGAGAAACTGTAGATAAATGTTTCCTGTCAAACGAGGAGGGAAGATTAGACGCAACGATTAGACTGAGTTTATTCTGTCGTACTTCATGAGGGTTTTCGTAGTTAAAATATGACTGTCATGTTAGATGAAGATACTCTAACGTGTAAAACTAGGTTCATCAGTGAACAAGGTAAATGCTAAGAAATTCATGAACACGTTGTGCATTAGCAGAAAGTTCTTCTTATCCTAAAACTACACCGCATTAACGCATTGTACCCGTTGAACGCGATAAAAACACAGAAGGTTCTTTGCAGAATACTTTAAATAGTCTTTATGACTAACGTCTTCCTTTAATGGAATATTTCGTGTTCTATCTGCTGGGTATGTGCGCGATGTCAGTTCTTTCCTCAAGCTCACAGTATTGTACCGCTCTTAAGTCTCCCAGCATTCAAAATAAGATTTGGTGTATTCGTGAGAATGCTCTTAACAAGGAAACTGCCTGTCGGGGTGAAGTTCGTGTTTTTCTAATGCATTTTTATATATGTTGTATATGTTTGCATTTCATTCACTGAATATATTTTCTCTTAATTTCTACACTTGGAGAACAAACAAATAAAGGAAAGTTAATTTCATGGCATACTTTAAAGAAGAAAGTGATCACAAAATGAAAGCTGTTTAAATAGAATAAGTTTCCAATAATTGTGAAACGAATTGATTGACACCAATTTATGTACAACCGGTATTTTATATAGCTATTAAAACAGTATCAAAATGGAAATATATCTTATTTAATATAGAAAAATATTGGTAAGTCACTTGTTATATTCATTGTACAAATTTTGGTGTTTCGTTAAGTTAGTAACCTATGACTGATTTTTTTCATTTATTTGATTTATCTGCTAGTAATCTATGCATGAAGGAGTTTTTCAATAGTGAATTTTTTTTAGAAAGTTGTTTACTTGCTTCTAATGATTGAAATATATGCGGTATTTTTGTCAGTCGGCAAAATAAATGCTTGCATTCTTTTTAGAATTATGATAAAAGAAAATTTATTATTCTTGGGATGTATTAATATATGAATCATTGCTTGCGTTCCTGTTGAAACTTCAACGTTTGTCATTAAATGTAACACAAAACAAAAAAGAACATCAATATTTATGACCTGTAAAATTAAATTTAAAGTGACGTAAGTTACAGTAAACAACAAAACCTCCTCTTCTTCCCTACACAGTTCAATTTCTGTTTACACCCACGCGTTATTTGATTTGTAAAAGCTGGCGGTTCTGGCCTCTCAAAATATTCCAACTTCCCTCGTATACCTATACATTACGGCGTCAAATGCAGGGAAAACTCCGCCAGTATGGATGCGAGATAAATGGATAATGATTGCGAGGGTTCAGATATTTATGTACTACCAAGTTATAAAATGTACCGATATGCATGTAATAAAATGCGCTAAAATACGTAACATTGCACACTGTTTGTATGCGGATGTATGGAGAAAAATAATCTATACATTAATGATAATAGGGTTTCGATAATAAATAGCGGAATTCAAAAAGCCATCTTTAGGAGGCAGTATTATCATATCATTATTTTTAAAAATGAGAAGGAAATAAAACAGTGCATCTACTTTTATACAACATTTTTAGCGTTTAGAGTGTCATTTCGCTAGCCACAGCCCTTTGAGATGATTAATGAATAATTGTGTTGATATAAACAATCTCAAGTGAATTGAAGGACACATTAAATTTGGAAACATTAAACATTACATTAAACATGTAATGAAAAGTAATGGTTAAAAATTAAGTGCTTTTACTGAAACACAAGGCATTTGTTTTAGTAAAGGTTAAAATATTTTCTGGGTTATCACGCAAGGCACAATCAACTTGATTGATAATGAAAGAGGACCTTTCAAAAAGTAAGTGTAAAGTTAATGTTTTGAGATACATAATTTTTCTGTAAGTCTTTATTTACACCCACACTTCCAAATCATTAATGCGTTCTACAGGCATGCGAACACATTGTCAAGGATGTATGGGAGATGCTGCAATATCCGAAACGTGAGAGGACATGCATTATCATGAAGAAGGACCACATTTAACGAAATTCTCGTGCGACGGCAACTAACTGTTTGCTTCAACTCCTCCAACGGCCACGGGTGGCCGAGGTTGTTAAGGCGTGGACTGTGAGCGGGAGGTCTGAGGTTCGAATCCCACCAGGACCGCCCTCCCTGACTGAGTTTTTTTCCAGGTTTTCCTCAGCCCTCATAACTGGCAAATGCCGGGGAGGCACCGTAAAATTAGCCCTGGAACGCTTCCTTTCTTTAAAAAAATCCTTTCCCAATATATCATTTCATTCCATGTATCATGAATGTCCATCGCCTGTGATGCCTCTGTAGCAAAAACGGGCGTTAAACACTATTGAAAAAAATTCAGCTCCTCCAACACTGCGCTGTATCGCGCACAGTTCCTGTTTTACTTTTTTCCTAATAGTGCTTTAAGATTGGCCCTGTCATGTTCCAGAAGAGACTCAACAGAGCCTTTATTGACTGGAGAACATGTGTGTACTCTGTAGATTCCACAATCTTTAAGGCTATTAGTGACACACTCAGGCTAGTCCTTCTTGACGCGGCGGGGTGGAGGTGCACAAATTTACTACTGCTACTGCTACCACTAAATATAGATCACAAGCTTCTAGAATCTTAATTACCAGAATTAACACTCATGTTTGTCTGGTTAAACATATACACAACAGAGATTTAGGAAGAGATAGAGAATTTAATTTATAAAAAAATCATACCAATGCCTCTACATAAAAATCGTTCTCCTGATTTTTATGCAACAAGCTTATGAACGAGCCTATGATTAAATATGGAATCTGCAGGATGAAGTCTGTATACTTCCGAAATTTTGAAATTACGGCTTGGCTCAAATTAATAATTGGTCTACCCAGTTTTTAATTTCGATTTTCTCTTCCAGTGATCACAAAGGAAAAAAAAACTTAGAATGTAAGTTTTATATATTGTTCATTTTCTTTACATTCACATAACACAAAACGAAATAAAGCAACTACTTCTGAATCACGCGAAACTTACTAGTCTGTCATTAGAAATACCTTACTGCTAGCCAAAACAAATTATATGGATAAAGGAGATACTGCTAGTATTTTAAAATACAACGTTCAATCTTACAACGCAACAACAATCAATCCTATAAAAATGGAGCGTGGCTGCAAACCAAGTCCCCCACAAATAATAACCACAAATACAAAAATCAGAAAGTTCCCTACAGACATTGCTATTGTTTTTTATTTTACCCATAAAAACGTATTAACAGTGAAATTTTTTGGAGCTAGCGCAACTGTCAGCTTTATAGAGAAGCCGAGTAAGCTACCAGGACAACTTCACCGTTAAACAGCGCCAAGTACGCAGTGGAAGTCTGCACACAAATCTTCTGACCATCAATTCGCAATCTAGGCACCGGCACCCACCGTGCGTATAACTTGCAATTCTTAAGAACCCCCGTGACTGGTATGTGTGGATCCAAAACTGTTAAAAACGCATCAATTTTCGCAATAATGGCGTAATTCTTAACCGCCCTCTTATCACTAAAGGCCAGAATTTATATAATATCAAATCGAGCAAGTGTAAAAATATGTACCAAATGATGTAAAATATTAGATATATATACAATAAAGCAATTATGTATAGCATAAAACATTTAGTTGAATTTTTTCAAGTAATAGCTAGGAAACATAAATTTGTACACGTAATGTCAAAATAATCATCAATGGACTAATTTTTGCTAGTGCTGAAAGACAAGTGCAAAATAAGGGGAAGCATTATTCATTAATAATTACTTTTCCAAATGTTCTGGAATCAAATACATCACAGAGAAAGATTGTAAGATGACACTGTTGCATATTTATACAGAGGAACTCTTCTGGCAAAAACATGCTCAAGGTTTTCTACAGTTTCACCATTATATCCGCAATACAAAGTAAAAACATTTGAACATTCAGCATTCTTTTTCAACAAAGCTTACATTTTAGTATAAATTACACCACCCACCTCACCTGGTACAACATTTAAGTCTTCTGAACTGTACTATCTTCCAATATTCTTCTTGGAGAGGAATACCTGAAGTCTCCAGTTTCTTGATACTGTCGGGAAGAAAGTTGAAATGACATACGATGTATGGAACTGAACTGAACACTTTAGAACAACTTAATGCCGACAAGAACTCACAAAAACTGCAGAAAGAGGAAAATTGCTTACTGTAGAAAGCTATTAACCCTATTTGCCGACCTTGCAATAACAAGCTCTGGCGATGGGGATAGAAGTAGCTGTTTTTGTATCAATGTACACTCTGGTGAGACACACACACACACACACACACACACACACACATATGATATAAAACATGGCGGCGCACTTAGCCATTTGCATAGTAGAGGAGCAATTAGTAATATTCAGGTTTCTGTGCTCTGATATATATTAGTTTATCTACTTCCTGGAATTCGTATCTGTTGCAAAGCGTGAGTCAGGCAGGTAAAATGCGCCAAGTTCATGTAAACCTTTCCGCTGCGGATACGAATGAAAGCACTGTCAATTCAAATCCATGTTTTCAGCTTGAACGATAATGGAGACGCAATTGGTGCCAGAGTTAACAACTGATGGTTATAAATTCTTACGCTGCCTTTTGAGAACAAGATATGAAATCTGGCTCTACTCATGTTGTAATGACCAGAGCATTGATCCTTAACCCCCCCCCCCTTTTTAAACGAATTTGCCTACTCTTACACTCTTCTCTCATCAGGTATCTCCATATTGTTACAAGATTTTTCTGTGGATTTCAGAAGTTTGACTCCTTCAGAGCACAGAATCCTGAATATTACTAATTGCTCCTCTACAGTGCAAATGGCTAAATGCGCCGCCATGTTTTATATCATAAACTTCAGATAAGGTCGACATGCCATCTATTCGAAGCATCAACACATTCTCATCTTCCCTGGGGAATCCCGTTCATGAAATACTATGAATGTTTGTTACTTTTTAAAATGCCTTCATATGGGTAACTTAATATTGAAAATAAAATGGATTATGTTAAAAATACTGTTAAACAGTTAATTTTGTTACCCTCAGTAGTAGACTTAAGAATATCGTAATAAAATGGACATAATCGAATAACAGAAAACATGTTTTGTCATCAATAACCACTCAAAAATTCTTAAAAGATCAAAAGTTATTACTAAAAATCTTAACCACGCAGTTGAACATAAAAAACTGTCAATTTTACAGAGTATATTACATGTTTTGCTTAAGGGTGTACGCATTAACAGCATGATACAACATGAACAGCTTTCTTCATATAAATAAGCAGTAGAGTGGGAATCAAAATCTCTGTGTTAAAATTCATAGGTATAACAACTTTGCTTGTAGGTTATCTACAAGTAATCAGAACAAAATTATTTAATTTAGAGATCGCCCAAGAAAATTACGTTTTTATTTTTCAATTATTAATATTAGAATATGTTAAGGAGAATACAAAAATTTTAATGCTTAATAAGTCAGCATTGAACCTTCTAAGCACTAAAACCAGAATTAACTGAAAAGAAGTTATGTTAGTACTGGACTGCAGACAACAGGTGAGAGGGGACCACTAGCTACAAAGAAACCACTCTCTCCCCTTACATCTGGCACTCATTAGTTGTTATTTACCTTCCGGGCGGTGGCTCATACATAGTGTTCGTGCTGTAACAGTTCCTACGATCCGTCTCCACTTAAATGTAATTATCATGTACATTTATGCAGCCCTTCATCATACCTTGGCAATGTAATTAATAATATAAAGAGTATATATGTTTGTGTCATAAGCTGTACATAGGAATTGTAAATAGAAAGTTCCTTTAATGTTTCCCTTAGATTCGTCAACAGTATCATAGAACCTTTTGAAAGCTTTCATGAAGGTCGCGCTCGTGGCCTCATTCTCGAGTTCTAAAGGGGCCACCTTTCTTTTGCTGAAGGATTTTAATCCGTATGGGGAAGGGCGCTGACCCCTACCGACTGGTGGGCCGTCAGCTCTTTAAAGCATCCACTGATGAAATACGATACGTCTTAAATACGTTCAAATATAGCGAATGAAGTGTGAGGTAGGTAAAATTGAAATTGAAAAAAAAAAGTGTAATTTAACTTTTAAAGAAAGGCGCGAGGATCCGCGTGGCTTTTCGGCTTTTCCTAGCCAACGATTTTCAATTCGAATTTGATATATATGGGGCGGTCACTCCGCCGGGGTATTCAGTTTACTTGACTCTCAGTCCTACACAATCACTTGGCACTCAGTCCTAGACAAGCAACTCTCAGTCAAGCAGTACTTAGTGCTCAATGCACTTGGCGCTTGGCAGTCAGTTCGCGGTCAAACCAGGCACGTCGCACTCAGTTCAGTTCATTTCAGTTCGACTCAGTTAAGCAGTTCGCAGTACTCGTCTGAAAGTTTCATACTAGACACCTGAGTTTATATTCAAAGTAGTCCAGTCTATCAAACGGGAAAACACCAAAACACGCATTAGTATTTGTACATAATAAACTACGCAATTATATTTTATTTCGCATCGTGTACTCATTTACACCATTAAGTTCCTCTTCCGGTTGTGTTGAGCCCCACTCAACGAATGAGCGGAATCACCCACGGTAGTCCACAATCAATACAGAAACCACTTCATAATTTGGCTCACCAACGTGGAGTCTACAATTACAATAACGACAAATTTCTATTTACACTCCTCTGGACTTTTAAAGAACTGAAGTAAAAAGTGTTTATGTTACTCATCATAGTGATGACATTACTATCACCATAGGAAATACCATGTTTGGCAGCACCATTTAAAACTGAAAATAAAAAAGATACTGAACTCTTCTTTTGGCTTTCATGTATTCATCATTTACATTACATGTACCGGGGTGATTTTGATGAAAATTTTGGGAAATAAATACTGCCACAAACAATTCACTGGAATTTGATGTGATAAAAGCACCGAACCGCAGAGAAGAAATTGAACTGTCTTCTACATCAGCACGACTTTATCTCAAATGGAACTTCGTCATCAAAAAGTGTTCTCGGTTCTTGCAATTACTGGTCTTCCAACGGAAGCAGTAGAAAAGTTTAGCAGTTCACTTCACACGATAAACTCCTAGAGCATAGGGAGTTACAATGGGAAAACCAAAAAACATAATTGCTAACTATGGTACTCCTAATTATCAGTAGTGATTTCTTGGATGGTGAGAGGGCATTTGATTTATGGAGAAATTTGGCAGCTCATCTGTAAGGTATGTTTTAAAGAATAATTTCTCAAATATAAGCAACTGTGTATGGTGTATAGACCTTATGCTGAGGGAAGATCTAGTCTCTCTAAAATCTTCTTCCATACACACATTTGCGGATTGGCTTATTATAAATTTTATTCATTAATATTAAAAGAAAAATATAATATGACAATTTGTAGCAACATTAAAGCTGAACGTGCAATTTCGAAATATGTATTAATTTTGACGGGAAATGTTTTGCACACCTTAATGTAATGGAACACTTTTAAGGAGTGAGACTTAGAAAAAATTGCAACCTTTTCACAAATAAAAATGGTAAGCATCGTACTAAGTAACGAACTTAAAGAAAAGATTAATTGATATTTCGTGTGTTATGCTAAGATTTGGAATCAGAACCAGATAGGCAAAATTTGAGATCACGGCTTCCATTTAATCTACTCTTAAGTTCATTATTTAGTAGGGTGCTTGCCATTTTTATCTGTGAAATGGAATGTTGACTTACCGCACTTTCCCTAGCACAATCGCGAATCTCTCATTTCTTACCCTGTGTAAGAGTAGAGATTGACGGTTACAGCGTATGTACAGCATTGATTTTTGTGGTTTTTAACTTTCAGTTATTATAAGCTATCTATTTAAAATTAATAAATGCAACTACTGATGATGCATGAATTGTTTCAAAGTTTATATTAAACTTAAGAATTGTTTTATATATCTGCAAAACTAATAAGGTCTTATTTTATTTTACTTTTATTTAAATTCTACTGAGGTAGTAAAAAAAAATTCAAGATACAGCGTAACCAACACCTTTTTTGGCCCAGGCCATTCTTGGTTTGATCACACCACATATTACAGTCAACAAGTTAAAACATTTCATAATTAATTGATTTACAATGGATGGAAACAAATCTTCAACTTTCTATAGTATCTCACATTGAATCACTGTTTCGGTTCACCAGCAGATGCCTGTTGGAATCCAGGAGACAGGGCCACCATGAACACACAAACACACACACAAACCTGCAATAACTGTAGAATTTTCTCCCCTTTTATTTCAGTAATAAAAAGCACCTTAGTTTATTAATAACACATTTATATCCCATTATTAACAATTATTTACAAATTCAATTTCTATTATTCTTATCGACTGACCATAATCATTTGATCTTAACATTCTACAATCTTCCTTAACTGAGTGTGATCAGTAAACTTTTCTTAATCACAACTCTGCTCTTACTTCTGAGCAATTGTTTCCTCCATTCATCAGTTCATCTACGCTCCATCAAGATACGGGCCTCATTTTCATTCTTTTCATAAACTGGACACTTATCTAGGGTTACATTACCCTTAAACACTTTTAATTTCCATACTCCCAATCGGTATCATGTAATGCCCTCCCTCTCCTTTCTAGTCGGTTCTGGTGGTCTTGTGGTAACATACTTGCCCTCTAAACCCAGATCGCGGCTCAAACCCGGCCAGGATCGATGGATTTTTTCGGGCGTAAAAATCCTAAGTATGGCTTCCTTTCGAAGGGAAGTAAAGCCGTGGGCCTCGTGTCGTACATTTACGGCACGAAAACGAACCTCAAGCCTGAAAAAAGAGGCCTCTGAGCAAAATTTATCGGCCGTTTCAAGCGCTGAATTGAATGGGACGCTGATGACTTGAGATGTAAAAGAGCGTCCTAAATAAACCAAGTAAACAACCTCTCCTTTCTATTACATATAGCAAAGTATGTTAAACTCTATCTTAATCATTTTGTACATAATTTAAACCTCTTCTTTTTATCCGGAACACAACATCTGTCAATCCATATCTTCAAATCTACAGAACACATGTCCAAAACCCCCAACCACATGTCACCTAGGCCGTTTTTCTATAGTTGATTCTTAATTTTCCTCAACCAGTTTTTAAAACTCAAATGTTTTTCTTAATACTTCAGACAAAGTTTGAAAATACTCTCTGGCATCTGTCTTATCCGAAGCCAATGTTTTATTATTCTTTCCATCATTAAACCTTTCACGCTAACTTTCCCCAACATCGCTGCATTAGCTGTATTCTGGGGGCACCTAATATTAATTTACAAAAATTCTTACTGTCAAATCTATTTTCAGGCCCCTCTATTCTCCATATTTCCGCCCTCTATGCCCATCTCGATCCCGCTACTGCTCCATGCCACCTTCATCATTGGAGCTATTTGTAAACTTTTTCTTAGCAATCCCATTTATTTCTCTCACTTTTTCTGTCTTTCCCACCCCCCTGTGCTGCTTAATTTAATAACCAAGTATATGTAATTATCCAGATTTGGATTTCTCTCCCAGTCATAAACCACTTTTCCGATTTTCTCAATTTATTTTAATTATCAAACACTATGATCTTGGATTTACTTTCAGGCCCACGGAATAAGATTTGTGTAAAATCTTAATAAACGTTAACACAATAAAATGTTTAAATACGGTGCAATAATTTTTTGATGCTGGTAAAGTCAAGTCTCCATCGTTAATATTTTACTCAATTTACAATCTAAAGCGCATGAACTATTGGTTTTATTTCGGAGCCAGTGGGGAAATCATTAAAAGCAGCGTATATATCTAAAAATAAATTCACGTTGTCTTTCTTTCTAGTACTAGGTATGCTGTTCTCAACCTACAACAACTTTCGCGGGTTGGTTGAAATGGCTACCACGCGGGTAGAGGTTAGCTTGTTTTCTATTAATGCAGTATATTATGTCAAGTTCTGGCAGTGGTTTTGCTTCTTTTTCTACGCTATCACTACTTCAGACACAAAGGTTTCACTCCCGCCCAACAGGGTCTGTTTGAGAGTATGTGTGCTCCTTTGAAATGTTAAAAACCCCGTGAACGAGCTTCTGATCTTCAAGGTATCTCAAGATATATCTCATCCTTCAGGCGCATGGTGAACTGATATTTGCGCGTCTCTTTTCGCCTGAAGTCACTGACGCACATGTCAATTTTCTTTGAGATTTGTAGCTTATATGACTATATTTGAAACCTTTTCCAGCTGAAAATGGAAAACGCTAATACATTTTACTTTTATTATTCATTATAATAACATAGTTTATGCTTATGCAAATAAAAATTAGAGCGAACTGCAGGATCGCTGAGTGCGCGCTGGGAGCATTCCCTATGAGGAAGCGGGCTGGCGATTACACCGCTATTCAGCTCAACAGCTTGGAGATTGTAGGGCCAAAGAAGTTCTTACTACAATCCTGCGTATGATCACCTGGATACTTGTTAAGTGTTGGTCAGTCATAGAAACTTCGCTTTGAACGGAGAACATGCCAAGTCAAAACAGTTCAAACTACAATGAAATCGTCTCCCGCTATTACACTTGTAAGCTTGTTTACACAGTACAGCATTACTTTTACACACTGCCTTTCTGTGTCCATTTGTGCAGTAACTCACTCACAGTACGCCTCAAAACAATACGTTCAGTAGAAATGCTAACATAAAATGCAGTTTGAGCTTGCAACAAAATGAGAAATTAATGAAAGGGAAACTGTGATAAGTGAAACATCTATGTACAATATACGAGAGTAAAATATATAATTAAAACATTACAATTGATATATGTTCTAAATAAAGTACCAATCAGCACCTATTTCCATTAAAACATCAGTCATGTCATCTAGCGAACCCAAATGTTGTCTATTACAGCTTTTCGTATGTAAGTCAAAACTTTCATAGTGAGTGTAGTTTTACGAGGTTTTCTTTCTGTATATTTTTCCATGGATTCCTTAGAATTTCTTTTTTCGACATTTTCAATTAAAATATCAGTTAATATAATGTTCACACAAATTGGCATACCTTACAAAACACATTTTCATCTTTTTTAATGATTTAAGTCTTAATGACTTCACCCATCCCACCAAGTTCCGAGTGTTAATGTTGTCGTTTTTGTCTAAAAATAACACACCATCAAGAGATTGTTGATAATTGTGCAGCGTTGTAACTGTTACTTTCCTACAAAAAGATTGAGCAGAAATGTTTTTATTAAGAATACCTGAGGGCACCTTTATTTGTAAATAATGAATAAATAATTTATCTTACATTTTCTTGGTTGATATTCATCTATGCATATGTTTGAATAAATTTATTTCAGTATAACCGACATGAGTGACCGAGGTCGTTAAGGTTTGTGGTTCCATTCCCTCCAGCGCAGTCCTCTCTGGCGGATTTCTTCCAGGTTTTTCTAAGATACACATCAATTACAAAAAACAAATGCCGGGGAGGTACTGCACTATTTCGTTCCCAAACAAAAATATGTTCACAACTAATCATTCTTCTCGTTTATTAATATTAGAACCCTGCGTTTGGACACCAAAAAGCTCCAAGCATTCCGTCATAGTGTGACAGTGCACGGAGTATTGGTTGGCGGCAACCGAGCCCACTTATACAGTTCTCTAGTAGGAAATAGAGTTAAGGCCTTCACTGTAGCTTGTACTTTTTCAATTTACCATGCTCCCCGTTTAAAGTGAAGGTTCTATAATTGACGAACATTTAACGTGTATCCAAAGTGACCAAAGGCACGGCCCTAGTTGTCAGTGTCCACCGCCTCCGATGCCTCATTAGTGAAAACGGTTATAAAAGGTTTCAGTATTAATGAAGAATGACTTCAAAAAAGTGCACTTAATAAAAAAGTAAAAGAGCATTTTTAATCAGGAATGCATTGAGCTTATAAAATGTGCACAGCTAGCTCAGTGATCAAGGTGCTTCCCAGGAAATGCTTCAGTTAAGAGATCTGATTTGTCATTACAGTTTGTGATCGCAATGTTAATTTGTTTGAAGTTACCTTTACCCCACCATTGCGATTTCAGCAACTACTACGGTTCTAAATTTTACTTATTTATGTTTGCAGTTCACAAATAGAATGTCTAAACAAAGTGAATGTGAAAGCTGCGATTCCGAAGAAATTTGTACAGATTTTTATGAATTCCGAAAGGTAAATTAAAACTCAACGAGTGCAGCCATAAACAATATTCCAAGAAAAAATTTCTTTGTCATCTTAAAGGCGAAGTAAAAAGGGGAGGTGATAGAAGTAATAGAATGTGAACGGAAGGGACAGAACATTGCGGAGAGAAATTGAAATTGAGCTAGTTATAGAAATTTTGTAGACGATATAAGGAAAAACTACCTTATGACTTTCTAAAAGCAAACCCACACCTGAAAAATCCATTTAATCCGGATAAACTAACTGCTAGGCAGAAATGATATTACGCGTTTATGAAACGCCACCCCCGAGATAGGTTTCCGTCAATCTGAAAGTTTATCATAACGTACCAGACAAAGGCTTTAAGAGAAAGAAAGTTTTCGGATTTCTTTTAAATGCTGGAGAAAATCGTTGTCGAATTGAAAAGTGGATTCATTTTGCACTATAACGTAAAGGAATCTGGTTTAGAACCGCACACAAGAAAACCCTGAAATATTAGCTGAAAGAGAAAAGCAAGAAAGCACCGCTGGTGTTCCTATCGAGTCGTTAGTGGAATGCTCTGTTTTGGAGTATATAAAAAGCTACTCGCCATGTGGAGCCTACCAGAGAAAAAATGCTGCATCTATTGGACCAGCATACTACCCATTCCAAAACTTTAGAAGCTCTTAGATCGGGAAAATGGTGTGCTCTTACTTGAGCTTTCTGATTACATACTCATCTTCAGCTCTTAGATGTAGCAGCCTTCAGTCCCTTCCAGGCAGACTATGGTGAAGGATCCTAATTGGCGCAGTTTCCAGTCTGTGAGGCTTATGACAAATATGCAACATTAAGACATACTGCAAGTGGATTTAAAAGAACAGACATTTGGCTCGTCGATCGAAATGTGTTTTTCTTTCTCCCCCCCCCCCTCTCTCTTTATTTTTGTTTTTTCCCCGATGATGATGTTGTAATTGGTGTCAATCTGAATCCTAAGCAGCCTAGTGAAATTGCAGTAAATGAAAGAGAAACAGGGATGACAAAGAAAGGAGACTAGAAACCAGCTGTGTACAACCTGCAGACAAATTTCTCGTTTACATTAGTGAAACCAGCTCTAGGTCAAAATCGGTAGCCAAGCAAACAACGCGACTGCGAAAAGTGTTCAAAATGTTGAAGAATCGCATCTTGAGCAAATATTTCTATGTGAAATTCGTACGGATCATCTTTAACACTAATATAGTCATATTTAATTTAGAGGACCATTTGTTTAATATTTGAAGATGAAGTTAAGCACTCTCCATAAAATTGAATAAATTTGGTATATTTTCCTTCGACGTTAAACCATACATTAGGAATAACTTTTATCACTGCACGATACTTTGTTTTATCTACTTTGTGAAATACCCAAAACAAGTCTGCTTAAAATTCTGTGTTATATGCAGTATTTGAAACAATGACATGATATTTCAAATAAATGCTTAAGATAGATATAGCGACACAAAAATCAATTATCTTACCAATTGCATGGCCAGCAGGGAATACTTTACATTCAACGTTAATGCATCCTTGGGACCGTAATTTTATTATATCCTTCCTTTAAATATTAAGTCTTTCGAATGATAATGCAGCCAATCGGCAAAACATTGCGGAGTTCACTATTTATGCTCTAATATTAACTAATGACGAAAAAGAAAAGAATTTTTACTAATGAATTTTGAGCAATAATCTTTAGTATTGCACATACTTCCATTTTGTGTTAGAATATATAAAATAACATAATTTCTTTCTTGAGTTCATGAAATGCTGAAATATAGAGGTCTTTCTTGACACCAATGATGAGCAATTGATGGCTTTGTACAGAATAATTTCATTTGCATTAAATATGAACGAGATGAGCAATTAAAGAACGATTAAATACAGAAGTAACACAATGATTATTTTTAACGCTTTTGTATTTGGGTTATATGTTGAAAGCACTGTAAGAAAAGTAAAATCCTAGATTCTTAAACTAAGTAATTATTTAAATGCATCCAATTTTGTTGCGAAACTTTTATTTTTGGTTGATAAATAAAAATTTCAGGCCTTGCATTACAGAAAACATGTCTTTTTCGAAAATTTACTGCCAGTACAGAGACATCTTTCCGCCGGCAGAGAAGAGTTCATTTGAAGGAGTGTTTTGGCAAGGAAGACTAAGATATTCTGGATCGGATAACCAGGTGTGGCGAAACTTGGATGCATCATTTCATTGTGCAATTTTAGCAATGATGACGAACTGAAGCTAGCAGCTCTGATAGCTAAGGCGTATTGACAAAGCTTGCTACACTCATGTTTTCTGAGAATTAGCCTAACGCTGAAATAAGTGTAAGTATACGTAGATTGCAGGAGAGTTTGTCAAAAATAAATGTAAATTCCACTTGAGATTTATTCTTTCATTTCTTAGATATAAAAGTTGCAGTTTGGTTTGAACTTCCCCTGGAACTGTTTTAGTTGCTGATAAAATGAGACGTAGTAAGTCTTGTGTGAAGACGAGACGGTGTCATGTATACAATAAAACAGCATTCTTCTCCCATCTTGAAATTATCTATGTATAAATATAAGAATAGTTTAAAGTGCTTTGGTTTGTTAGAGTTAGAAATAAACCTGTAGTAGCAGTGTAGTAGAATATTAGAATTCACAGTTTTAAATAATTAAATGAAATCACGTGAATGGTCGTTATATTGCATTGATTCTGCTGCTAAATCTTACATTAATATAAAACTTCCATCAAAAGCCTTACAGCTCTAATTCGTCAAATACGGAAAGAGCTTCTGAGAAAATATATGGGTAGTGTACATTTGAAAATAAGATCAGGACAAAACAACATTCTCGCTATAAGTACAAGAATTTAGCAGCTGCTGATTTCAACATTTATTTATATTCTAGCGTAACCATAAGATTTTGAAGGGCCTTAGCGAGTTTTTAAACAACTTGTAATAAAAGCATGCATGGGTCAGTTTGTAGTAAAGAAACTCGCAATGAACTGACAGGCCATTTCAGAAATAACATTGTTCTAAAAGCTGCTGCTAGTTTTACACTTTGTCGGTCTTAGTGGTGTAGTGGTTACCATACTTGCCTCCTACACCCAAGATCGCCGGTTCGAACCCGGTCAGGACCGATGGATTTTTTCGGGCGTAAAAATCCTAAGTATGGCTTTCTTCGGAAGGGAAGTAAAGCCGTGGGTCCCGTGTCGTACATTTACGGCACGAAAAAGAACATCAAGCCTGAAAGAGAGGCCTCTGAGTAAAATTTGTCGGCCTTTTCAAGCCCTTAGTTGAATGGGACGCTGATGACCTGAGATGTTAAAGAGCGTCCATAAATAAATGAATCAAAAAAAAAAAAAGGGTTTACACGTTACAGTTTTTCTATCAAGCGAACACGTAAAAGACTCAGTTATATTTTCAAATGCATAAAGAAGAAGACTTTTTATTGGCCAGATGATTACGTATTTTTAGCCAATAAAAGGACCAACGTTTGAATTTTTCAATTCAATTTTCCCGTTAAGCGGGTGCACACGGTATAGGTTTTTAAATTTTTTGTTTGATACTATATTATACTTTTTTTCCGTTCTTCAAAACAGTATCGGAAATTGAACTTCACGTTATTGTAATCACTTTCCGACCAAGTTTTACCAATCTCATAAATGCACCATAAGATACCGAATACATTAAAACTATTGTCTTTCAAATTATGTGATGGACAAGTCCATGTTACTGGATGGTACGGAAGTGTTCATAAATCGATACAGAATATCTACAAGTACAACGTATATTATTATTATTATTATTATTATTATTATTATTATTATTATTATTATTATTATTATTATTATTATTATTGCTGTTATTAAGAAGAAGAAGGATGAGGAGCAGGAGGAGGAGGAGCAGGAGGAGGAAGAGAAAAAGAAGGAAATGTAACATAGCAAATAAAGTGCCTCATGTCGGAAAGACAAATTTTTTCTACTGAAACTTCAATATATGCATCCCACTTTCAAACTTCCCTTCTATGTAGGTGTGCCAATTTTTGTAAACGTACATAATATTATAGCAGAGCACATGTAGATATTTCTACAAAAATAGTAAACAACTGGATCCTCCGGTTTCTAGAATTCATATGAGGTTAGGTCTAGGTTAATGTGTGTGTGTGTGTGTGTGTGTGTGTGAGATATATTATTTTATTATGAATTCCCTTTCCCTTTTCGTTGACTATTGTTATTTATTTGGTTTGTACTTACGAAAAGTAGGGGAACGGAAGCCGTTAGGCCATTGTGAACGGCAGTACACCTTGGTTCATTCGGTTACTTTGATTCACTCAAGGTTAAGTTAGGTTAGGTTAGCGTGTATGTATATATTAAGTGATTATGAATTCCGTATCTGTTAATTGGTATTTGGCTTGTAATTAAAAGAATTGAAAAAAGGCGAGTCTATTATTTTAGGCCAGTACAAAAGTTTTATGTGTGCGATGCACGTAATGATGTTTCACCCCTTTTCTATTTAAAACGGCCGCTTACACTGCTGGAGCACCACATGCGGTGGACACTGATGATACATGAGGTGCAATTATAAACGGAAACGGAATTTTTAAGGATGATGAGAATCGAACATCGGATTTCCTGCTCACAAGTCCGTGACTTAACGAAGAGGCCTGCTGTGACTTAAACATTGAATAGTTCGAACATACAGTAGGAAAACGGCACTTGGCATTCTGGAACTGTAACAAAATGGCTAGTATAAATATCGGTACGTAATACGTGTAATGTAATTCAAACTGCAAATCTTTAGATTGAAATGCTTACCATATGTAAGAAAAATGTTAATTTTGTTTCCCATGAAAAGAATTCTTGATACTCTTCTTCATATCTTCCTTTTGATTTACTTGGAATTGGTTCCTTCCTAGTTTTGATAGATTTATTTGATATTTCATTTGGAAGCCCACAAAATTTATCCAGATAATTTAATTTGACGCAATATGAAGCAAAATATTCTGTCTAGCTATTAAGTTACTTAAGATGTATTGTAAACTCGAAAGTAAACAAATGAAAAATAAGGTATAAATACCAGTTTTTGTTAAACATTTTAGACTAACTCTACTGAAAAGAGTCATATACATATTAAAATGTAGATGACATCTTCATAGTGTAACTATACATATAAATTAAAGATACAAAAGTATGTGTTCTCTGCCTCTTCAGGATTACTGCATCTTTTGCACTTACTTTCCTAATGCTATGTGTTTTTTTAAAAAAGAAATTGTTGTTTTATTGTTTATTATGCTCCTCATTTTCTTGGCAAGAGACAGTTCCCCAATCGGATTCTCTTGCTTCTTTAGATTCAAGCTATTTTGACGGAAAAAACGCCAAGAGATGTGAATTGTGACCTCTGCTTAAAGTGTTCTTCAATTATACAAAATGTTAAATTCGTAAAAAACGTGTTGCTGTTAGTGTTATTAATTAGATGACAAAAGAATTTATGGAAACTGTGTACATTGGCAGAAAAAATGGCGAAAGTGACCTTCGTCTTCTTTTCAGGTTGTGATATAAAACGAGCTCATTTGGTGTACTGTACCTTATCGCCTTATTGTAATCTAAGTTAACTGATGATTTTCCACGTTATCAACCTCCCCAGTGTCATCCATGGATGGCTGGGAGGGAAGAGGATATTTTCTGTACTTGGGTCTTGCTCATGACTGGTGCCTAAGCCCCCATGGGGCAACTTTGAGGGAAGCGATGAAAAGACCTGCCTCATTGAGTCCTCAGACGCTAGGCAGAAACCTTTCCAAAGCGCAAGCCACCATTACACCGCGCCACTTCACCTTTCCCTGGAATTTTTATCCCAGTAGAATGAAATGATATGAAATTGGGTTGCGAAAAATTTGTAGAATGTATAAAAACCAGGGAAAACCATGAAAAACCTACAGTTTAGGAGTCATATCTGATGAGCGGGCAGGGTATCTAACAATTGATATATTTTCAAATCTTCAATTTCTTCATTGGTAAAACACTTTTGTGTACAAACGCATTATCTTCATACAAATGTTTTCTTTTGTTCTGCAAACCGAGTATTTGCTCAATAATTAAATGGTTTTAAACATTTAAATAGTACTCTTTGGTTATGGTTTTATCCTTTTTAGTGTCCCAAAAGATTGATCCTGCACATAAAACCAACTTTGCCCATTTTGGCACTGAACAACCGGGGCATTGCTGATAATCCTAGAAAGTATTGGGGAAAAAAGTCAAATCTTGATTCTGACGTCCCAAGTGTTTTCCACAATTACAAATGGACGCACAAAATTAGTTATATTGCTGCTAAAGTGCTCGAAACATTGTTTCGATGCTTTTCAACAATTAGGCTTTTTTATCTGATGTTAGCAACCGCGTCACACTCCTTTGAAATGCCAATAGTCCCTGCAAGTTTACGTATTTTAAATTCAGCCGTCAATCATCTACTTGTTCAATGAGCTCTGCTGTCCTATCGTTTACAAAGAGCTTCATTACTGTATGTTACACAATTTGGTTCATTTTATGGAATTCTTACAACACGTTTGCTTTAGAAACTTAAGTTAAATAAACTATTTGCAACAGTAATTTCATAGTTCAAATGAATCTTTAAGATATAACAAATTAAAAAAAAAGTTAACTTGCCAACTGCATGGCCACCTTTGGTAGAGGTTGAGAACTTTTCGGATGGACTTCGCATGCAATATATTTTATGTAACGATTTGTAACTTTCTCTGACATAATCGTAACTTATTTTGATGCAGTAGACTGGGCTGTTAGGTGGCGTTCTTTGATTACGAAAGCCGCGTGATAAGCGATCGGCGGGGTGCCGGTATGCTGATCGCATGCCCCCTGCAATACTGCCCTCTATCACTGAAATCCTAAGACGGAAGTAGAGAGAGCAGAGGTCGCTGCAACAGGCCAAGAGTCGCCCCGGGCTGTGGTGCCAAATGAGAAGATGAAGATTGGGCTGTTATAGTATTTTGATTTTGTAGATAGTTGACTGATCACCTTTTTGGTCTAGTAGTTAACGTTCCTGATTGCTGGCCGGGAAAACCGGATTTGGTTCACGTTAACTACTAAGTAATTTTTCAGAGTTAGGGAGGTCTGGAACGAGGTCTATACAGCCTCGTGAAGACAATTGGGAAACTGCCTGATGGAGAGGTGGCGTTTGTTCTTCGATCTCGAAAGCCGCGTGATAGGCGAGCGGCGGTGTAACGGCATGCTGATCATATGACCCCCTGCAATACTGCCCTCTATCAATGAAGTCATAAGACAGAGGTACAGGGAGCAGAGGTCACCGCAACAGGCCATGGTTCACCCCGGACTATAATGCCAAATGAGAAGAGGAGAGAAGATAGTTGACTGTCTATCTTCTTGATAAGTAAAATCAGTACACATTTGTATGTTATATACATATTTATGGTTAAAAATAAAACAGTTCAGTGTTAATATTTCTTTGACTACTGGGCCGTTACAATCACATTTACGTATGTATATTCTTTGTTTTAATAAAATACATAAGTTACATTAAACAAAATACAATAAAAACGAAGATTGATATAGTACATATGTCCATACAGATCGTGGTTTCGAAATCACTGGCACGAAAGTTATTTTGCTAGTTTATGTTTTGCATTGATATAGAAATATCTTCGATGTTGTCATTGTTTGTCCTCTAGAAACTTTATTTCGTTAAAAGTATAACACATTTCGTACACATTCAAATGTAAAATTCCTATAAATGCAGTAAGAAGTTCAGACGCCAATATTGCTGCGATCTGTGTTACGACATTGTATTATTTTACATGACCTAATATTCCTTTTGCATTTAATATCTGCCGACATTTTAATTGAGCTAATTTTTATTTTTGTGACACTGCAGCGCTGTTATGACTAGCGTTCATCTTCGTGATTTATTCCAATGAGTAAAACATTTTAGGATAAGATATGAAGCAATAAACTACTCTTGAGTTAATAAACCACTAGCTTCTCTTCTGTACTTCTTCTATTTTGTGTGTAGAGATGATTTGTGTAGTTTCCGATAATGACACGTTCTCTTTGATACCTAGTTCTAGTGGCGGGCATTTTTAATGGTATATGGAAATGTGTTTCATTTACTGCTTTGATGTCATAAAGGAACACCGTTTTAGAACCCCCAATCCTGACACGTGTGCTTGGTATAGTATTTGCTCTGCTTTGAGAACAATACCAAAATAATATCAGTTATTTTCTTGAACGATGCAAAAATCGTATAGTTAAAAAGCCATCTTTCCGCCCTTACCGTCTTTATCGCCACTGTATAAACAGTGAGCACTTCCAGTGACATAATGTTCAATCTCTCTCTCTGTTACCAAAACAGCTTGTGAGTGCCCAAGAAGCATTAATACAACAACAACAAAAAAATGATTATTTATGGAAGCCAGTGTTCGGTATATTGCAAAATAAATGACATTTCCTTTTCCTTGTGAATACCTAAAAAAATGTTGTAACAAATCCCTAAGAAGAAGCGCAGTTTATATGAAGATTATTAAGCAAATAATTTGAATTTATTATCAAATGTTTACAAGAGTAGTGAACATTGGAATGTTTCTGTTTCATAAGTTGACGTGAATATTTTTCTTACGTTCTTTTAGCAACGTTAAATGTCTCAAGCTTCCGCCCTGATGTCAGTACAATTCGCCTCGGGCTTCAGATTTCGTCACACTTTAGCATTAGACGTTCTTGTTGACGTTTCGTACATCCTATGTTGTGCCTCCTCAGAGCTTATTCCGATATGTACCACCTATACCATGTAGTAGCTCAGTTTTTTTTAATAAACACAAGTTAAACATAATATAAATTTTATATGAAACAAATAAATAATTTCATAAGAAGATAACTCTCACTGAAGTTACCTGAGTTGCGGGCCGGCAAAGGATCGGGGAAGCTTAGGTGCTAACCTTTGGGACTCGCATTTGGAAGGTCGCAAGTTCAATTCTTGTAAGGCTGACCATCATGACCGTTGTTTCTCCTGGTCGCCTTGGCGAATGCTGAGATGGATATTCACAATTGACGAATTTTCTGCTGTCCCATTTTCATATTATGTCCCTTCGTTGGTTCTGTTATAGGGTCGGAAATGTTAGGATGAAGGGGGGCTGGCGCGGTGTGATGGTGGCTTGCGCTTTATAAATGATTCTGTCCCGGCGTTTATATAGAACCGAACCTTCCAAGAGGCTTGAAGTATTTGGAAGTATCAGGGTGTTCTATCTGAAACAGGATCTAAAAGGAAGATTGGATTTTCATCCTCCCTGATTGAGTATTCTTTTTCAGATTTTTCTTAGTCCTCACAAATAGCAAATGCCAAAAATTAGTTCTGAAGCGCTTCCTGACGTTGATAAAAATTATTTCTCAATTTATTCTTTCATTTTATGTAACATCAATGTGCACCACTTGGATGCCTAGCACTCAAAACGGGAGTTAAACCTTAATTAATCTACAAAGGCACCAAATTTCATGATAGTTTTTTTTCGGTTTTAATTTCACTTGTGTTAATACAAACCAATAGAAGTTATTTAGCATGATATCTTAGGCTTTCACGGCCGGTGTTATAATTAATACAATTCTTCTTGGCTGCTTTCCCGCGGGCCTTCGTTTAACATGTTACTATAGCTTTCATATAACAGTCACAGTCGTTGCAATTTATTCAAGACAATCCTTCCATTGCCGATGGTAATCACCAGCAGTTGAAGAAATCTAACGAAACCGTAAAATTTCTCCACCAATCAGGTTTTGCATTTTATGAGAAAGAATAATTACAAATCGTTATTTTCTTGCAAAGTCGATTGCGGATGTAGCTCACATTATCCCTCAATTACCAAGATCATAAGTAATAATGCATAAATACATAACACAAATAAATTTAAATTAAACAACTAACATAAGTAATAAATGAACAATACTTTTTCCGTTATGTGTGACCAGTGTGGTTGTTTTCTTCTGATTTTAAAATGCCCCACATGTTCATTTTACATTGAAAGAATGTTTCCTTCCATTTTCTAGATCTTTTTACCGTATTTGAGATGATTTACATAACTGTTGTAGGTTCGCATTGAAAACTGAATTTTACAAATGAAATTATAACTTACCGGCGCTCCATTATTTTATGTTCTTAAAGCTGCTCAACAAATTTCGGTTTCCACTGTAACAGTTCGCACGGTCCACTCACACTGAAGTATAAACATGGTGTATATTTTGTATGCCTAATCATCATGCTTTGTGCATTTTAATTAGTAATATAAATGTTATGTATAAATATGTTTCATGAGATGTAACTTTAATGTTATTTGTATGTAGTTAAAAGGGAAAGTTCTCTGGTGTAGCTGCTTACGGAAGCCCAGAACACTGAGGAGGCCATAAAACCGCCATACAAAGGGAATAGTAAACCAAAGGGGACAAGTATTATGCCGCTTTTTAAAAGACTTTCCTTTGGTGAGGATTTATAGAGTCAAGGTTTTTTAAATACGTAAGGGGAACGACCCCGCTAGGCAGTTGAACAGTTAACTTTAAACCAACGAAAAAAATAATTGTTTTAAACTTTCAAATAGTGGTGGGTGCAATGCGTTGGTAGGTGATTTTGAACCAGCCAATGGTAGATGGATATTTTGATTTTTTAAAGTAATGCGCGATAATTGCGCGTGCTTGTGTGACCCCTGTGGCTGTGTTAAGCAAACGTTTAATTAATTTGAATCGAATATAGAAGGAGGGATTTGCTCGGCACTGGCACTCAGTTCCAATAAGCACAGGGCATTAGTTACTCAGTTCTTAGTTCTAAACTTGGCGAGACACACTCAGTTCTCAGTTCCGATACGTCCTCTCAATTCAGAAACGCAGTTACAAGTCTACATTCGGTGACGCACTTGAAGTTGCACATTCGGCAGATGCATTAATCTGTAAGTTTTACACGCATCAGTTAAGTTTATATTCGACGGAGCTAAGGTCTACCGTACGTAGAACACCAGAGAACGCTAAAGATCTTGTGAATAATAAATCGTGTTTCGTGGATTATTTTACTACCCAAGTTGCTAGGTACTCGCGCGATTCTGGAGGGCTACATACTCCACTGAGAATCACTGTATTATGCTTTCACATAAAAACAATGACGGGAGTTACTCATGCAGTAAGGTACGAAAAAGAATATTTGATTTCTACAGTCTGCTTCCTTCTCAATTAAATCAGTGGATCATAGACTTTTCGAACTTCTAAGCGCAGATAGTAAATTGAAAATACTTAAATTCATTTCTTGAATACTCGGAGAGAACGTTTATTGATTTCATTTATCTTGAAAATTTAAAAAGCAAAAACCGTTTTTTACATTTTAACGTCCCACAGATCTCAAGAACAATGAAAAGCGTAAACCTGACAGAAAGGAAACGTGCTGCAAATAGTTCCTTCCGAGAATCGAATTTTGAGTTCACAAATTATTTGTAATTCTCTCTTGTGAGACACATTGATGAACTAAGAACACTCCTGTCATGTGTGCTCCTTATGGTGCTCTATTTTTATTTGTTTAGATGTTGCTGATACTGTCATAATTTAAATGTGTACTTAGATGGTTTAACTGTTTTTCTTTTACATAGATTCTAAGTTAACATCCTACCAGTAATAACTCGAGAAAAATAATTAGTCATGCAATACATCAGTGACTTAAAGTGCATATCTAATGTTAATATTTAATTAAGCATTTGCCTAACAGTTTAGTATCGATCTAATTTTTACCTTGTAAACACAACTGCACCACAAAAGGCATGCACCGAAAAGAAACCAGTACTTCTAGGTTGATGTTTGCCTAGGTAAGATACGAAACAAATGTGCGCCGATCTATAAGTACTGTGGGGCATCATACATTTCGTAATGCGAAATCTTTCCTGCAATCAAAAGAGCTCAAATTTTTAACATCAACACACTACTAGATTTTTTTTAAGAATAGAATATTTATTTAGAACTTTCATTACAAAGAGTATAATATTATTTTAACATTCCTTGTGTATTAACTATTTAACAATTTGTACTCCCTATATTTCACTACACTTCACTAGCCTCGTTGCTACACTTCCTAGGCCCGATACACCAAAACACTCAATTACCGAGTTATAGGGACCTTCCTAGTATTTCCACTCACATTTTACACATTCTTCACTATCTTACCTACTAATTTTTCTCGTTTATTTTGCTCTCACTTTATCTAAGTGCATCCCAATTTCCTCCCTCCCTTTTCTTGCTTTAACATTCAAAGTTTTCCCCCAACACTTGCCTTTGGTAAATTAGACCATCTTCGCATTTGCAACAACACACTACTAGAGTCAGCGTATTCACAATTGCTAAGCAATCATTTTAAGGTAGCTATAAGAATAAATTTCCTTAACCCATTATATGCAGCTCTAGCATAACAATGCCGTAATCCATTCGCACTCTTCGCCCACCTGCATATGGAATGCATTCCTTATCCCCCTTTGTCGCTGGACTTCACATTTCTAGCGCAATGGAAGATGTTGGTGGCAAGAAATTCAGGTCAGCTGAAGATGTGAAAGTGGCGGTGCAGACGCACGTAGCAACTCATTCCCACGGAATGTAGTTACTACCTTCAAGATGATGCAAGCGTATTGATGAGGAGGAGAGTGTGCAAAAATAATGTAATATAATCAGTGCATTATGATGAAGAGCGCGCTTTACATCACTGTTGCATTAGGAGCAACTTACATCAGCACACCTTTCTTCTCTGTAATATAGTACATTAATATTTTATGTATGTAGGTTATACAGTAATTTCCTCAGGACGGCTTCAAGACACTATTATTACATTAAAAGCGATAGATAAATTACTCCTGAATTCTGCAGCGTGTTTAGAGGCTGCTGTATCAATTCATTAAAATTCGGTTTAAATTCTGAAGCACACAAGAATTAAAGGTTTGTTGAATTTTCATCTGTGGCATGCACACACGTGGATCCAAGCATGTCTTGACACCAAAACCATTGCCTGTTTGTCTCTCAAATATCTGGTTGAGTTAAAATATGGCACGTAGAACATGTAAGACAACACGCTTTGCCCTACTTTTGTTCCCCCTTGTCTCTAGAAGGAAAGGGTGTGATCAAATTGTTTTTTGTTTCATTCATTACGAACCTCACTTACTCTTGACGAGAGCGAACAGATTCTGTCATAACTTTAGCCAACAGCGCATTCCCCAGCATTATTGAGGTTGTCAGTGCGAGTTCTCAAACATTATGTTTCCCACAGTGCACTGTTTGTATCACGAAAACAGAAACTTAAATTGAGGAGCGTTTTCACAATACTTTGCATTCATAAAAATGAAAAACAAATTGGAATCGTTGTTCTGAAACAATATATCGTTCAAACATATATAGGACTACAATTAAGCATTGTTATGAATGTTAGCCCAAATATTCTGAATGCAGAGTGTAAAGCTAGTAATTTTTCAAAACTCTATATCTACAATAAATTTATTTCGATTCATGTGACAACCTTGTCCTTATTTATATATAATTTGAAACTATAAAACTATGTTCGAAACTTCATTTTTAAAACAATATACACATGTATACGTATAAACTTAGAGCTTTCTCTTAGTATAGTGCAAAAATAAAGTATAGTGTATTAAAACATTGAAATATTTAACCCGAATTGAATAAAGTGTCTTATGCTGGAGAAAATAATCATTAGAAGACAAAAATAGAATATATAGGTATATATAAATTCATTAGTCACATTACTTTAGTTTCACAATGAACCTCATTGTTGTTTTTATATACCAAAATGCAGTGCTGAAAGACCTCCTTGGAAACCATGCCGGCGGCTTCCTCTAAAGATATATAGCATTAATAATAGTCTCGGAATTCCTAAGTACTTTAACACTTAATCTAGGTACACTCAAACACAGGCTGTGTGCCACCTCCCGGCAAGTAAACAAGAACTGATGAGTGTCAGGTGTAAGAAGATAGGGTAATTTGTAACTCATTACCTACTCTCTCTCATCTTTTGTCTACAGTGCAGTACTAATCTAATTGCATTGCTTAGAAATTCCAAGTTTTCCTATATTCTCACTCTTTTTCTGGCTTACGAAGTTTAAAATGTTTTACCTCTGTAGCCCGCTCCATTGATTTTAAGGTACATATTTCCTTCTTCAAACATAGAAACTCTGTATCCCTTGTTTGAATAAAAAGAATTTCTTCATGCTACAGAACTTGAACTTGATGCATTTTGTGTAACTATATTTTCTTAACAGGATTTTCAGATGATAATGGAATATGCCAGTAGCCGTGTCTTATCCAAGTATTAAAAGTTTCTAATTTATGTTAAGGGGTTTGTAATACTCTCAGAGCAAACCATCTCTTTCAGAACAGTGTATTATGATTTTATACTTTATTGCATAAGTATATGTTTACAAAACTCGCTCAGTTTGTTTTGTAATTTTATGAATGAAATAACTGTGTAACATTATAAACGAGTTTCTTACACTTTTTTGCATTCTACAATTATAAAAGTATATTAGTAGAATGAAATCGGTATTAATGTCGACTTTTTAAAGAATAACTCTGAAGTCAATGCCTTATATTATTATTTATTATAATTATGAGTTATGACACAATGAAGATTATTAGATTCGTTTTTCTATTCTTATTGTTGTTAGCGAAGAAGGGTTTGGTGCAAAAAATTGGGCCAAACTGAAAGTTTAATCGTCACAACATCGAGAAACTCCTATGATAATTATTAAAAGGAATATGACAGATTGTATGAACAGTAAAGATACTAAGGATATTTCAGAAACTTTAATCCTGGTATATATTTCAGAACGGGTTAGCATTATCAAATTCTACTAAATTCATTTGGTACCAAATAATTAATTATTAATTTTATTAATAATGTAATTATTCTGCGATGCAGAGGAATGATTAGTTCTGCTTTTTCAGTAATACAGAAATTTCTTCCATAAAATTATTTTAACATGTATTAATGACAGCATTTTAACAATGAAAACAATTGAAGAGATTGCCACAAAAATATTGCATAATTCAATTTGTGAGTATTTTGAGTTTGGGTTTCGGATGCTACCTTATTGGTGCAATGTATTTCAATAATCCATGATGTACTTACTATTAATGTATATATTTCCAAATATTATATTCATTACTACATTCACAGATAGATATTTGAATATTTTTAGGATTCAGTACACTACATGATTATATTTTTGCATGCAAACCCAAAAATAATGAAAGGTACATTGTTGGTCCATGTTCAAAGCTCACTCCTATGTATAAAGAATGTTGAAGGAGAAGAAAGACTTGTTGAGCAAATGTGAATTTCTGGAACCACAATATCGCAATGTCTATCAGAATATACGCGGTGAATGATTCCTTTTTCTTCAATATTAAGAGTGGTTATAGCACCGTGTAATGCTACAGCAGTGTAAACTTCATTATTATGTAACAGTTCACAGATTTTTACAAAAATTAGATTAATGATGAATGTTTGAATATTGTGAGTTAATTTTCTTGAAATTTTATTGTGATTGACATTTGCCAATTGAAAGGTTGTCACACTTGCATGTATTTTTTTGCATACGTAAACAATTTTGTTCACGAACTTGTAGTTTAAATGCATTATATTTTTTCACTACTACAAAAAAGAATATAATAAATTTACATATTGCACGAAATTTCCTTAGGTTTAATTTCAAACTGTCTATTTTTCATTCACATGGGACGCTACAAGTTTAATAATCTTCAATATATACCAGATTTTTGTTTCATACTCATTATGTACAATTGTTTTACATAAGCGTAGTTTAATGAAAAATGTTTCAATAGTATGTGTTAATTTTTTCAAGGTATAGAACGTTTTTTCTTCTTTGACTACAAACTGTAATGGAATATACTAAAAAACTATTTCCCAATTGAATCTTATTAAACCATATTTTCATTCACTTGTCCTGACGTTTACAAAATATTTAATTATATAGTAATTTCTCTCTTCCGAAATTTAATGACGAATTATTACTATGGTAATTTTAAGCAACATGTAACAATGTAGCACTTTATTAACGATTTTGACCAACAATACTGTTTATAATTCTGATATACAAAAAAATCCACTCCTCCATTTCCAAATTGGAATATTTCATTTTCTAAAACAGACGTGTTGTAGGTACTCCGTAAAGTGGATAAAAGTAAGTGTAGTGCAGTGATAAGTTATTCATAAAAATGTTTAACGCCTAAAGAAATTCATACCAAATTTATAAAATTATATGTACATTTTTCTCCATTTTAAAATAGACTGCTGGATTTAAACAAAGCCGCATCCCTTTGATTATAACTCTCGTGAAGAACATAGGTGTAGCAGAATTCATCGAACAGATTTTGGTGTGATATTAGAAGACTGGAAATTGCTGAGGTCATAGGTATTTCAACGAACTGATTTTGTGTGTCGATGCATAATAGTGAATGAGTGGATCCACCATCACACACGAAAATTGAAACAGCAAGTAAAGGGAGAGAATCTGATTGTTGGTTTCTGAAATTATACATAAAAAAGTCTGTTTCATTTGAGGGAAAGATTATAGCATCAATCTTTTGGAACGTTAAAGGGATTCTATTGATTATGTTCAAGAATGATAGAGGCACAAGCGATGATTATAAATGCAATTATTACACGAATTAGGTGGAAGAATGAGAAAACGCCCAGTTTGCGGGGAAAATAAATAAATAAAAATTAGCATTTTCACAAAAGTGTTTAAAATTGGAAATGTTAAGGATTTGAAGCGACTTGTTGAAGCAACTAGCATACTCTCCACATTTGGCTCAATTCGACTTCCATCTGTTCCAAAATTTCAACCTCTTTTTCTCTTATCAGCGTTTTTCACTAAATCAAAAAGTGATTGCAACTATAGAGAAATATTTTGCAAACCTTTCAAAAAACCACTTTATAGATGAAATAGGTATTGGAGCATCACAGATATCAATGTATTGATCTTAAGAGAGATAAAGTTGATAATATTCAAGTCAAATTCTGCTTCCTTTATTATTAAACCTGGAACTGACCTCGTAGATACTTAATATGATGAAAACTTATTAAATTCATTGCGAAGAAAAAAGAAAACTTTATTTTTTGTAAATCAGAAAGATTTTTTACAATATGTTAAGATTTCGGCAAATTATGAAATATAATTCTGATGCTGAACCATACACTTTTTGAATGTAAATGAGCAAAGTAAAGAAAGACTACACTGCTTCTCCTTTGCAAGCATAGGTGATGACCATCAACTATCTGGCACCCTACAACACATCCACTTGCTGCTATTGATTCCCTGTTTTCATGATAGCAGGCTGAGTGCGGGAACCATCGCCTACAGCTAGTTGAGGGAAATGGTAAAAGATGGCTCCAGATAAGCCTCTATGGTGTGTCACAAACCATCAAGTTTCTAATCTAAATCACATTACCATGCCTATGGAGTAGAAAATTCGGTATCTGACTCCCTCTCAGCACCTAGTAGCCCATTTCGTCGTTCCGTACTTTAGTGGGCGAGAACCATTACCAGCCGTTCGCAGGCTCAACCATACAACTTATAGCTGCAGCACACATTCACATAAGAGAAGATCGCGGTGTTGACACGATAATAGCGTTTTCTGGTAGGAAATCATAACACCGTGAATAGAGTCATCAGTGCCTCCAGTCTAAAGCAAAACTTTGCTGTTGTACTTCAGAATAAACCCTCTAAATACAACGGCAGATACCACCACCTGTCTTTCAGCTTTTGTCCTTGATAAGTTAATAATTGTTCAGTTAGTACACAAGGGAATAAAGCTGCTCACGTTTTCCTGTTACTTAAAATTCTCTATCTAGGGAACTGATATATGTTTTATATTTATCTCATTTGCCATTGACAACAAACAAATGTTTACATATACTATTCAGTTTAAGAAGTATCATTTAAACCATGGCTGCGCAAAGGTTAATACCTAAAATTCGTGGTCAATATTCCTTTCGTCTTCATTTTATCGGATTGTAATATAAATTATATCAGGAATGTTCATCCTGTAAATGTTAGTCCCATTTTCCAAAACATTTAGTATTGAAGTTCAGTGATGAATGGATATTTACAGAAAAGATTTTCTAATAATACTAACGCATGCACACGGATGTTTTAAAGTTGATCATCAAAATTTTTTTAATCTGTACAGGAACTCCTAATAAATTACAAATAATCTTCTAAGAGGGAAGTAGTTACATTCTGGATTGTCTCTCCACATATATAAACACAATAATAGATATTAGGGATCCTCAGTGAAGCAATATTAAATATTTGAATGCTAGAAAACAGATGTTCATTCTAAAAGTAATTCTTTGTATACAAGGCACTCAAATTATATACTGCATTTTGTACAGTTAGTGATATCAATTTTTAATACCATTACAATGTTACCACGGATACAAATGACATATTTTATAATGTGTTACTGTTTAATGTTTACATTTTTCATTATGGTTTCGAAATAAGGCAATAGTGAAACTGGTGATAATACATAACAACTAAACGAATTTTATAATATGTGAAGCAGGAAATATTGTCTCAAAATTTCCTATTTATTTGTAATTAATTGCTTCTGACGATTACTATAATAATTGTATCTTGTTTCAGGTAATCAAGAGTGTTAATATTACAATTAAAAAGAGGACCCCAATATTATATGTATTAGTGTATGTATATAGATGTCTTTTTACTAGTAAGTAATATCCAAGTTTTCTCTTTATAATACCATGATTGACAGTACATATCCTTTTTTATGTTTTTGTAAAGGTAATGGAAATGCTGTCTTTGTCGAAGGACATTAGGTTTACCTGAGAAAAGGGTCTTTTGTCAAACCCTCTCGGACAGACTGCTGGTGCCAAGGCGCCAGATGACATTAAACTGTAAACGCTAGGAATATATAACTGTACTTGCCATCAAAAGGAAATACCGCATACAGAAACACGCGTTTTCACAGAAACCAAGATATTAGCTGTTTCAAAGGGAGGCCGCATATATTGCAGAAACGAGCTCTGTTGCAAGAATCTAGTGAATGGTAGATGTCATTTTTTCCTCAGCATGGGAATAGAAAATGTATATTTCCTGGTAAAACCCAGGGTCCTCAACCAATCAACCAGTTTCAGAAACCCGACGAATAAAAGCAAACCTATAATAAACCATGCACTAGTGTGATCCAATAATGTTCTAGAAGCAACCAAATTCAATTTGTTTAGGGAAATTGAATTTTCACGAGGGAGGAGCAAGTTCGCATAAGAGATTTAATATTAACTATGAGAAGTTAAATTTTTAAGCATTCGCGACAGGAAGCAGTCATAACAGAAACAGTAAGATTCTTAAGAGTGGTGACAGGGTAACAGTAGTAACAGCCGTAACAGTAGCAACAAGAATGACAATTAGTCAGTATCCGCATTATTCAGTGTCATAGTAGAATAGTTAAACCCTCGCGAAGAGTCAAAGTAAATCGTGCAATCAGTGAGAGTTAGCCAGGCAGTGCAAGCGTAACAGTAAGATTATTCACAATTGTGTTAAAGTGAATATCTACGGGGGTGAATACAGAGAAGTATAATCCGCCGAAGCATAGCATGTTCTGGAACCTTGCAAGTTGTCAAATAAATTAAATGTCCAACCAGTGCCGAACTTCATTAATACAGAGAACAATCCTCTTCCCCCCCTAATGACTTTAAGTCATTAAAACAGTCCAAAATTTCCCTGAGATCCCTATCCTCTGCATTGGAACCAGAGAGTTAGGAAGCATAGAATTCATGACTCCGAGAGCCGAGGCAAGACAAGAAGAGCATCTAATTGTCTGATTAAAATAAATAACCATAAATCACCCATCCCACATCTCAAAAATAACTAACCCACACAATAATTACAGTTCCATATGAAACAAGGCTGACAACTCTGAAACCATGTCAGGCTGGAAGAATGTAGGAGTGTGTTTATTCCAGTGGCGTCATAACAAAGTTCAACAGGGTCACAGGTCCATCAAAACTTAGGTGCTTTTATAATTCAATAGGTTACAAGACATTAAATGAAATATTATACATTCTATACTAAAATGTAACATAAACATATAAATTTAACAATAAACTTAAAATAAACATAAAATTATTTAAAACATAAATCAAATAAAAATAAAAATATAATAATAAAACAAAAACCGCAGAAACGTCACATTGGATTTATTTTCTTCATCCCTTCCTTGTTATCAGCCGTTTCAGACCTGAGCTGTCTCACTTTCAGACCGCCACGGGTGGCCGAGGTCGTTATGGCGCGGACTTGTGAGCAGGAGGTCTGGGGTTCGAATTTCGCCAGGACCGTCCTCCCTGATTGAGGATTTTTTCCAAGTTTTCTTCAGTCCTCATAAATAACAAATGCCGGGAGGTAGCCTAAACTTACGCCTGGAACGATTTCTTCCTTAAAAATAAATCCTTTCCCAATACATAATTTCATCTTATGTATCATCAGTGTCCATTGCCTGTGGTGCCTTTATAGCAAAAACGGGCGTTAAACACTATTCATTTACTTTTAACAGAAATTTACCTATTCTCTATCTCTCTCTGTTCGATCCGCTAAAGGACCATGGTGGATACTTTTCCGTCCGTTTTTCCTTACCTTTTCATTCGATCAGCGTGTGCATGCTTGTGCATGCTCCCTTCTCATTACAGATGGTGCAAATTATCAAGCCATTCTCGTTGACAATTATCCGCCATGCCGCGAGGGGCACGTGTTTTGAGCGCTGCTCCATCTTACACTGAGATTTTAGCCCCAGTTCTATTCACAGAGAGATCATTTTCCTACATTGCGCAATCATCTGCTGCCTATCCATATCCCGCAAGTCATTCTTAGGATGCCTCCATACAATCCTTCTATTCTCCTCATCCACAATCCAAATGAAGTCCATCATTGCACAAACCCAAGCGCATACCTACAGCTTGTTTTCAGAGTGAGAAAATTATATTTTAAACAGAAATGTAGTATAATATAATAGAAAATATAATAATGATAAGCGTTTAATATCTAATTTTACACTTCCAAAACACATTTAAAAGTCGCTAAATAGCATCATTGTGTTCTTGGTAACATTCAGAGATTTAGATAACGCTACTCGCAAGCACCTCCTAGTACGAAATACGCGTACTATTTCTTTGAAAGAAGGAAAGTTTCAAAAATAACTGGAATAAATTTAATTTAAAATTGCCAATTTATTTATAAATATTAGGAACGTCTAAAAATAGTTCGTAGCACATGATAAAAGTTATTTTATTTTGTTCGTAGATTTTCTCAACTCGGCCTCCAGTTTTGCTTCTTAAACATCCTACTCCCAAATTAAAATATCACTTTTAACCACTTTACTTGAAATTCAATTCAGTAATCGGTTATTAGGAGTTTTTAATAAGTTATGTGGGACAATTTATTTTACCAACTGTTCATTTTATAACGATTTGAACTTTTAGGCAGTTATAGGGGAGTTTCATTCATTCACTATCCTTGATTTTTGCTTAATTTTAAAAATTAATGGTCGAAATTTATACTGTTGTTTCCGGCTTCGTAAACAACTCCGTACCATTGTTTTACGAGAAATACAGTACGTACAGTACAGTATGGGCCGGCTTACAATAGAATAGCGCGTGTTTATTGTTCGCATTGCTAGAAAATGGGGCAATAAGCAGTATCATAGAGTCATCAGTAAAATTGTTCATTGCGTATTTACTGAAGAAACGAAGAGTATGGGAAATTTGTTGAATGACTGTAAAGGAAGGAGTCGACACTACAAGTCTCCGTACAGAAAATGGGGGTTTCCACATTTCGACGAGCTGAAAAAATGATTAAGCAAATCTGCTTGCATATCGCGATCGTGTGCAAGGATGGAACAACTAACTACTGACTCTGCTATCAGCAATTGATTTAAAGTACATCTGGAATCCTAAATTCTACTGATTCTCTGAGGACCTAAGTGAACATTTCCATTCCCAGAAAACCTGTATTTGGACTAGTGGGAAACCTAACACGGCAGATGTATCACCTTTTCATGATGAAAACATTGTAGTGCTCTGTAGCGGCCCCGAATTATTGTCCGCACCTTTTTCCTACATCGGTGGATGCAGTAGTCCTCGTGAAAACCAGTCAGACGAAGAGGATTCCGTACTGGCTATTTTCAGCAGGGTAGTTTCCTCTGCCAGAACTAAATTTTCAGCATGCCTGAAATTGTTTTCATGCTTGTACAAGATCGCCTCGTCTTACCTAATCAGTTTTCTTGCTATGGGACAGTTTTTCTGCAAGTATTTTTAAATAGGGCCTCCTTTTGTAAGTTAGGCTTTTGCGGACCATTCTATTCTAGTCCTAGTAGATTTTTTATTTGGTTTATTTACGGACATCCTTTAACATCTCAGGTCATCAGCGTCCCATTCTATTCCGGGCATGAAACGGACGACAAATTTTGCTCAGAGGCCTCTTTTTTCAGGCTTGAGGTTCTTTATCGTGCCGTAAATGTATGACACGGGACCCACGACTTTACTTCCCTTCCGAAGGAAGCCATACTAAGGATTTTTACGCCCGAAAAAAGCCATTGGCTCGGCCGGGATTGAACCCGCGATCTCGGGTTTAGGTGGCAAGTATGGTAACCACTTCACCACCAGGACCAACTTGTCCTAGTAGAGAACGCATTTTCATGTGTCTGATGATTTAATTTATTATAATTATACATATACGTTTAAAATAACATTAATTAAAACACCTTCATTTTATGTTTGGATTAAGTAGTTTGAAGTTTTTTTTTTTTTTTTTTTTTTTTTTAATGAACTAAGGGCATGAAATAGTTATTTGTAATATAAGCACTTAAATGTTTGGACGAGGGTGAAGTTAAGAAGCGAGGCGAAACAAGAGCCCGTAAAATGCCTTTAGGAAACGTTATCATACAATGTTTTTTCTACGATAGCACAAAATTTACATTTAATAAATATTTCAAGATGAAAATGCTATAATATCTCTATTTCATTGCCGTCTAAACCGACCATAATAAATAAAGTGTTTTAGAAACTTTGAATGCTAAATGCGAGCAGTGAATATTATACATAGCTATAGAAAAATTCAGGCTAATGTGTGAATATAATTGTTACTTAATTGTAGTGCATGTAATATTTACACCATAAAACATTAAGCTAAATAATTAATTTTTTTACTACATTACAATTCTACATTAAATATAACAATTCTTCTCCAGTACGTAAACCGAATAGTAGTATATGGGTAACTAAGCAGTTTCTTTGCGCACAAGGAATTTAAAGGCTCGCCTTAGGCACTGACAACAATTGGGCTAATTGCACCTTGACGTACAGTTGTAGAAAAAATGTTTTGTAATTATGTAGGTTTGCAGTTAATTTATTTAAATATAATACTAAAAGCACAACTGCTTCGTTAATTGAAAAAATACATGTATTTGGTACTTACATTAACAAACTGAATGGGCCTGCTGACCTTTGCACAGTATATATGTTGATGAACATTTCCAAACCTCATAAATAATGTTCAATAATATTTTCCTAAACAAAACCGTTTGTAATGTAAGTTACATTTCTTAGTTACTCTCAACTATACAGCGTGATCCGTAATTCCCTTGAGTTTTTTTCTCTCCCCATCCTTCTCGGACTAAAACTCGATTATACTTAAAAAAAAAAAAAAAAAAAAAAAAAAAACCGTTTATTCTAAATTCAAGAGAATCATAAGGGTAGACTTCGAGGTTCGCTTGTAGTCCGCGGATCATAGTTTGAGAAACGCTGCTACAAGGTATGCTGAAAGATAAAGTAGCAAGAAACGGACTCCAGTAGAATGGCAAGAAAGCATATGGCGGGAAATTGAAGCTGTGACTCTCAATGTTTTGCGAATGCCGTCAGCAATATGGAGAGATGTGCATAAACATGCCTTTGTGCTAATAACAACCACTTTCAACGCTTACTATGAAATCATCATGCTTGTCATATGTCAAATGTTTCTGAATTTCGTCTATTATTTTGAAAGTTATAAGGCAAAATGAGGGGCCGATAGCAAGAGAAATGTCCCTTTAAAACCATTTGAAATGTTACTTTTTGTTTATTCAAGTGTTTGGCGGATTGTGGCTTAAAAACAACACTGTTATATTAGAAATACTCAAAACGTTTCCCTTATTTATCCTTCTTACTGCAACAATGCGGCAGATTGCTCCACTAACATCGGTGGAGGGCAGCTACTTGTGGATAATACCTTAACATTTCAGCACTCCATGATGGTTCACAAAATGTACTTGCACAGCAATAACTCTGTATTTGATTACATTTCAAAAGTCCTGTACAATAGAACAATATTTTTTTAGACATATTACACTTAACAGTTAAAGTTGAGGTATTAAGGACCTACTAGGGCAATAAAATGTTCTAAATTGAAAAGACTGCAGGGGGTACGAGAAGCTGAGGAAAGAGTAAGGTCTGTAGAGTCCCATTCGGCTGAAAATGTTGGCGGAGTTCATGACTTGTTTTTGTAAGCAACTACAGTACGACAGAATGTTTTGTTGTAATTTTTCTTACTTATTTCTATATCAAAATATTTTTACTAACTATAAGAGTCATTCAAATGAAAGTAGGCCAAAATAACAGTTTATTGAGTCTCTTGCCTATGGAAACATAATGAATTCTAATGACTGAAGCTGAAGATGTTTTATTTGGTTTATTTATTTGAAGTGAACTGATATCCGATTACAGATGATCAAAGAGCCCCTTCCTTCACCTCTGACGTTACCTCCAGTGGTCGTGATGCTGAAGGTCTTGTTGCCACTTCTTTTGTGCTGGATTTTATGATCTTTTGGATCATAGGGAGAAGGGTCGGGAAAATGCCGGAGATTGATGAGCACTGGAGATTGTTATTAAACACGATTTATTGTATTTCATGTTTATCGCAATGATTATAATGAAACGCCGTTACTTTGTGAGAGTCTTATATGTTCCTTTTATTGTCCCCACACGAACCTGGTCAGACTTATTGCAATTAATACAATGGTGTTGGTCAAGTCTGTTTTAACACAACAAATTTGATAGCGGTAATTTATTTTGACCGTATCACATGTCACAGCTGTCTCTAATTGTCTTTAATTCTCTCGAGCTAATTGTTTTACTTGGCATCTTCTGATCAACCACTCCCGAACTTAACTAACTTTCTTTCCGTGAACTATTCAACTTAACGTTTTGTCACTCACACCTCATGAACTTAACTACTTTCTTCCTTCACCAAAAACTAAAAACTTCTCCCTTCGGGCTTTCGAATCCTGCTATAATGTACGACTATTACGGCCTACCAATCAGGACGCTGTCTTAATTTTAGATGTCTTGATTCAAGAATTGTTTTAATTACCTCCTCATCGCTTCGTCCTATTGGTTATGTCACCTACTGCTGATTTTTCTACACATTGGTTGGATAAGAAATTCTGCGATTTTTATGAGTTTGTTTATTTCCAGAATACCGTTGCTTGTCCTTGAGAACGACGTTACTAGTTAAATCTTGTCTGACAAAATTTTATTGCCCCTTCGGCGACTTTCCGAAACATGCAATAGGATCTGTTCTCCCCATCCTGTTTGTCAAAGCTCTCAGGCAATATCGGTACTTGAATATCTCACTTAGAAATAAGGAACAATAGATTATATGTTTATGTTTCTTTCGTCCATGAACCCTAATAACTTTGGGGTGTCTTCTTAACGAAATATTGGGAATATTGTTGCAATCTGCAATGGAATACAAAATAAAAATCTAAAGTTTACATGACTATACATACATTAAAGATATATCACACAAACTTGATCATATTATTTACCTAGGGTTGCAGGTTTTGAGGCTTGTGGAATTTATCTCATGTCCAAACTCTCAATGAGCACCGATTTAGTTCCAGATGCCAGAGATGGTCATTGCAGGAGCCATTCTTCTACATGATAACTTTCACCCTGCACTACAACAATTTTCTATTTCAGATAGTATAGCATACTTTGTTTCTGTGTTTTTACGTTTGGAGGGAGTTGAAGCTGCAACTGTGTGGTTAGAAATTTCACTAGGAGGAAGATACTCTTAGGAAACGGTTTAACTTGCTACCCACTCATTCACACACAAGGAATCGTACTCTCTCATTGCCACGGTCGGATAAATGCTTTTGTCACCTAGGCATTATTTTTATAATTTACGTTCACTTATCTTGATAATAAGGTCTTATCTTAAATTTAGTAGAAATTGCTTTAATATTTTGCCAACTTTCCTTCCGTTGCAACGTTGCAACCGTCTACTAAATACACTTTTATTTAAAAAAGATGCTTTCTGTTAATATTCTGAAGGGAAGATTCCTCCAAGGTTATTGTGATATCATAAGTTACATAATATTTTACGTCACGGTTATTTTCATCTAACTGCTTAAAATGTAACCAGTAGATCATGTTTATATATCAGACCTTTAGGGAAGACGAATAAGTGAGTAAACTAGCCATAGGGAGCGAGATAGCCATTGCGATAGTTCAAAATATAGGAAATGGCAAACGTAATACACAGATTTGCCATTTTCTGCATCACAATCCTGTGATAGTAACGTTACAAGCAGATGGTGTGATGTAATCAGTTATGTAATTTTCTGCTTCAAAACTCATTGCAGTAGAGCTTTGGCAAAGTGTTGCTTTTGTGCTATAACAAGGGTTCGAATAAACAAAATTACACCGGAATTCAATAATAGACCATTTGCTTACCTCTAAATTCAATGACGTTAATTGTTTTTATGTAAAATGTTGAGCAACTTGCCAGGGGAATCCGTTTAGTCATTCTTTTCTCTGGTTGGACCAAACACCATCAAATTCAGTTACGGTCCTTGCACTTATCTTTACATTCAATGGCAATATTTCTTTCTTTAAACGCCGCAATGGCTTACTAGAGCGTTTCGTTAAGTCACTATTCGCTGTGGTTTGAACAAAGCCGCATCAAAAATTAATCATGGGTCATTTACATAGTTCTGAACTAGTTTTTTTCTGTAAAACGATGCAGTTTCTCACCAGAGGTCTCCGTCTTCGCTCGGTTCGAATAAACACTTGTCTTTAGAAACTACTACTTGTCAATTGTGGTGTTTTACAGGGAAAAAACTTTATATCGTCATTTGATTCAGAGGTAAGTAAGTTGCCTGTAACTGAGTTTTTGTGGTTTTTGTTTATTCGAATTTTGTTTTTGTCAAATTTCGGTTTTGTAAAAGGAATTGTTCCAAAGTACATGAGGTGATTCTCGAATACTTTGGCTATGATATACTAAATTCCTTAAAAAAATGTCTTTTAAAATAATAGATAGCGTTTTGCTTCGGTTCTTAGATACATTTATTGCTCGTGAGCTGGATTCTGTAAACTTCTGAACCTCTTTGCAATTTGACGAATAAGTTCTTAGGTTAACCTTAAAAGCTAGTGACCTGGTGTTAGGTACAAACATTCGTTTATGAATTTGCACGTTCTTTAATGCCGTTATATCTTATTAGAAACTCCGCTATTTTTGCCAAGTATCCCCAAAATGCTCATATCGTTACCAGCAATGGCTTCCTCTATTACTAGAAAAAGGGCGTTTTGCAGCTTGCTTTCTATGCTATTAATCTTTGTTACCTGCTAAATGCATGTATCTTTAAAACAGGCATACTTATAATCCTTCTTCGATGCAAGAAATGTTAAAAAAAAACAAACAAACAAACAATATGATATACCTCTCAAAAATGGAATTATAAAATGGTTGCTTCTTTTAAATCTTTACCTAATGTCTTAATTATGAAAGTGGAACTAGACTATGTAGATATATAATTATAATCATCAAAATGAATGTGTATTTCACAAGCGCTGGTAATTATAGAACATTAACAGATTTGGATAGTAAGATTTCGTTGCATATTGAAGTACGAATGGAAATAACGAAGGTTTTCAAAGTTTTTCTGTGTTAGGGAAAAGCCAGCGAAACCGGCAAAAACAGATCCACCGTAATGACCACTACGTCACAACGATGGTCACCGCGATTTAAACTGTGCTTCAAAGGCTAGAGCTACTAAGTTATCTGTTATTGTCGCAGTGGAGGGAAGCCAGTATAAGTTTCCAAAGCATTATATCGTAAAGAATGGCTTAGTGTCACTGCTGCAGGAACGCGATTATTCAGACGCAGGAAAGAAAAAGAAAAAACCCTGAGAATGAAAAGCTTAAGTACAGTCTCACGGCTGATGTATGAATTTTATGACCCCTCAGTTATATCCCTATAAATTATTGTTCACGTCTTGTAAGTACATGGTTGTAAATTTAAAGTCACAAACTAGCATTCAAAAACGTCTTCTACCGTCTGGAGTACGCGGCGCATAATGACATATTTAATTACTAACGCTGCTGTCAGCAACTTGATGAAACGTGCTAATAATCATGGTATAAATGCTGCAATACTGTAGATTGGAATTTGTATGAGTTATAACATCCTATCATTATGTAATTATTTACGAGCATTTATTTCTTGCAACACACTTTTGAATGCAATGGTACACTGCCATACGTGCTGGAGAAAGAAATCCCGTTCATTTCGTACAAAAGAAAAATGAAAGCCACACTCTTTTGAATCATTATTTTCTTACTTAATCTGTTTTTATGTCTCTTCCTTTTCTTATTTGCACCCTTGCGCTATGTTTGCTCGGAAGAAATATGGCTCGTTTAAACAGAATTACACTGGATTCACCTATACTTTATTATGACGTGTTCATTCTTCTTAACTTCCCCTCAACCACTCCATCTCTTGTGTAACTGCTCTTAACGTGTGCACTGAACGTAACTTTGTAATCTAATACCAGTAGAAACAAATAATTTATGTCCGACAATTTATCGCTGCAAAAAAATTAATATGAAGAGACTGTAGAACGTGAAATCATTGATAGATGGCCATGATGGTGGTTAATTGCAAACACGAAAAAGAACAAAGGGATTTACTGAGCCTTCGGTAATTTTGTTGTTGAGTAACCTTCGTTGTGCACTAATGTGTCTTCATTACAAATGCTGAACGCACTTCATCTCTCATATATTATAAAATGACTATTATACTTAGAACAAACAACTAGCTCGGCTAAATAAAGCCTTCTTCTAAGAGGTGAAACCTAGATACAGTATGATTTGTAGCTTTCCTTTGTGAGTAACGTGACTCAACTGAATTTTAATACCTTTTAGAAGAAACTG
Organism: Metallyticus violacea; assembly: GCA_030762175.1. Lineage (NCBI taxonomy): Eukaryota > Metazoa > Arthropoda > Insecta > Mantodea > Metallyticidae > Metallyticus > Metallyticus violacea. The sequence goes on along the minus strand of CM060846.1, from coordinate 85,980,768 downwards.
CAAAATTAGTATTTGTCTGTTTGAGAAAATAACATAAAACAGTTTAGTCTTTTTCTCGATTGTAGGTAAATGTTCATAATTTTAAACGTTATTTCCTTGTTGTCGTGTGCAGAATCTAAACTGATGCAAATAAATCATTCTGGTACACACACATGGAATGAAGCAAATAAGTTCAACATTTTAGAATACAAGAACAACGGAGAAATTTCCAAGAACTCAGGTTGTAAAACAAGAGCAAAGATTATACTGCACAGTGCGGTAAGAAAGTCCCGTTGCCCTTTAGTAAATGATATTAAACATGTCGTTTTGTTTCTGTTCAAATTGTATGAACTAGAAGATGGCTAATATTTCAAATTACACCATTGAGCAAAGTGTTATTGGAAGTTGTTGTGAGCATGAACGAAATCAAACAGGTAAGACTATTGAAGAGATGCGCATCGAATTTCTGCAGGTTTTCAACGGAATCCCTCCCCGAAACAAACACTTTTGAGATGGAAACATAACCTATTTTCCAAAGGTGACTTTCCATCAGAGGAGAACAATGCAAACCTGTCGAAGAGTCAGGGGAGGGATTGCCAACGAAGTCGACGCTTAAATGAACTGCGGAATTGTGTATGACAGTATTGTTAATCAACATCGGTACACACACATGTTGAGGATCTGGTTTGTTCCCCTCTTTGATGAACATGGAATTAAAGAGACATGTTGATTTTCGGCATGATGGAACATTTATTCCTTAATGCCATCACAGTGCACGAATATCTTGATGAGGTTGTTGAAGGGAGCAAGATTGGCCATGGATCACCTGTGCCGCCAGAGCCACTTCCCTAGCCAGCACAGGAAGCCCAGACCTCACCACAGTCATAACGCGCTAAGGAGATTCATAAAATGCATCGTTGTGCAAGAACGTTACGGCAACCCTCGTCAACTTAATGGTGTTGTGAGATGTACTTTCAATCGTGTTAGGCCAATAATGCGCTGAAAAATGTAGCACAGAACTTTGGCAGCGCATTATTTTACACTGAGCCGTTTAATAATTAACTGCTTATATTACAGATGAACATCTAAAATTCATTTTTAGTTCTCAATCAAAAATACTATAAATAATTGTCATTTGATTTGTTTATTGAAACCGGAATAATTCAATTAGACTCCATCATAATTATCCATAAGGAATAAATTAATTACTTGCCAAGTAATATATACGAATAGATCATAGCTGTAAGGTTAAGTGTACCACGCATGTACCACAGTCTAATATGAGTGTGTGTAATGCAAACCTGTACCGTAGAAATGTGTCAAATTTAAGCATGTCTAACGGAGCATACAACGCATAGCTCATCCAGCTAGTAAGCAAGATAACACCCCCTACTTACTGCGAAGAAAATAGCGATAACGCGAGAATACTTATTCAAGAGATGGACGAGTACTTTAAGGTTAAAAATGTCCAGGAGGACCTGAAAATAATATTCGTAAAGAGGAACCTCAGAGGCAGGGCGGAAAATTGGTATCGGTGTACGATGCCTGAAGGTATCTCAGACTTCTCTTCCTAACACCTAACCTCACAGCAGAATTTCATACGGATGGAAATCCAAAATGGGAAATATGACTACAGAGACTGAATAGGCATGATGCATTACTTCATACCATTGGCAAGAGAAGTAAACTTTTGGATCCGCCTATACACGACCGAGAATTGATGGTTCTAGTAGCCAATCATTTTCCACCCAGTATTAGGAACCACCTCATTGTCGCCAAGCCCGCAAGCTTCGCGGAAATGATAGAGCTGTTAACTGCCTTTGATCTTCAAAGAACCAACACACTGGATCACCGACGCGAGGATGCAATATTCCAACAATTCCAGAACGAGTACCGCCCACCACGAGAAAACAGAGCTTTCTATGGGAATGGGGCACAACCCCGTAGACCGATGGTAAATGGAGACACCATTACGAGCAGGAGGCCCCATATAAACGCCTTACACACTACACGTGAGGAACGAGAGCACCGGGAGTACCGAACCAGAAGCCAGTCATACCAAAGACGTGAACGGAGAGACTGGTAGCCATTACGAGGTCGCCGAGATATTTCACGGAACGACCAGCCCACTGGAGAAACTCCGTGGAATGGATCAACAGACAGGAGAACAATGGAGGGCATAGAAGTAGATAGCCGAGTAGGGTTCATCCAGAGGATAGAGCCCAAAACCTCCCTACTCAAAATGGAGACCCAGGAAACGAGGCAACCCGCTCGAGTGAGCCCGAATAGAGTGCGGGGAAGTTGCAGGTTCACCGGACGACAACAGGACGGAACGCCGACAGGGTATATTGAACACAGTGCAAAAAAGCAAACTACCACTCTTCTCAGTCATGAATAACATGAGGAAGTTATCGGGACGCTAAAAATGAAAATTAAGATTGAAACTACGCGGTTTTAGACAACGGTGCCACTCATAATGTGTGCAGTTTAAACTTTTTATGAAAAGCTTGTCGCAAATAAAATCAAATTGATGAGCCTACCCGAGTGAAAGCGGGATCGATAAATCGAAAACTATGTGCTGATAGAAACAAGTGATGTTACAGTGAAGAGTGTTTACATGAGTGAATAAAGTGCATAACCAAGGACGATAGGCTTAAAAACATCATCAACAGCAGACATTCATGAGTAATTGCTAAATTAGGACGAGTCAACAGTATAATATAACAACAATAAAAGGCAGATTGGTTGGCAGAATTAATATTTGTACTAAATCGTAAAGAGAAACAAGATTTATGTTGTTAAGATGTAAATTGCCATGGAAACTACTGGATGAAATTCCTTGTTTCATGAACAAACAGCCCTTCAAGGGGGCGTGTGAAACCGGAATAATTAAATTAGACACCTCATAATTATCCATAAGGAATAAATTAATTACTTGTCAAATAATATATATGAATAGATCATAGCTGTAAGGTTAAGTGTACCACATATACCATAATTGCAATTTTATTATTATTATTCCATGTATTGTTTACCTGTGTTCACTGTAATATGAATCCGATATTAGCTCTTGGAAGATATGTGCGATTGTTAAGTGGAAGGCTGTTTTCCTGCAGACATGCGGCCAGACCCGAGCAGTCATTAAAATTTACCTGAGAGAAATTGTTATGTGCTTTATAAACAAACCCAACCCTAGATGTTCCATGGTAACATTGAGTCAAAGATAAATGAGTTCTTCCGCATTGAAACTTCGTTTTTGTTATATTAGGTACTAGAAAAGTGTCACAAACTAGAGTGTTGCAACTGCAGGAGAGTCGAGCAATAGCTTTTGAACACTGTACAGGAGAAGTACCATTAAGTGTTTATGTGTCTACGAGCGAGAATGTGAAGCTACAGTTTTATTAAGTGACGATTCTGTGTTAATTTTAAGTTTAGGCGTGACTTTACATTGTAACGTCCGTTCTCCAGTAATTGAGGATAATTAATTGGCGTTATTTATTATGGACACAGCTAGCTACCACATCGGACAAACAATTTAAATGCTAACTTCTGTGATAATGGTAAAGGAACAGATTCCTAGCAAAAGTACCGCGATCATGCAAAAGTGACACACAACGGGCGTTAAATATTTCACGGAGTAACCGGTTCTCCGCCCAGTATTATGGATTGTGAACAATAAAGAAATGTTGTTGGTGAAAAACCATAAATCGGTTTATTATTGTGTCAATATCCTCACTATTTCCCTTTCCCTGTTATATCAGATAACCAGAATTCCAGCCAGAACAATCTCGTCGAAGCAAACTATAAGTCAGCGGAAACATCATATGAAAGGGGAATGTCAACATCAACCCCTGAGAATCCTATTAATTAAAATACTTTCATAATCTCCCCTTTATCCTTACATATAATTAACACCCAATATTTTATAAATATCGCTGCATTATTTGTAATAGAGATAGCGGGATTTTATGACCTCCCTGTGCATCCCAAACTTTAAACAAAATTCTTGTGTCCCTTTGTAAATTAACTTCTGAGCATCCCTCTATCATATAATACAGCTGAGTTCTGTAATAAAAATAATAGGTATGAATAAAATTTTCTCATCAGAAATGTTATATTAAACTGTAGAACTGATATCAAGTATTTCCACAATTTTCTATGTATAAATTTTAAGTACACTCCTTGCTGTCTGGCTGAAATTGTATAATAAAAATAATATTTATCTTCTAAACTTATGCACTAATTTTTCTCTTAAGATTTCCAAAAGTAACATTTAAAAATGAGCAGCATATACAGTGTGATCCGCTTAAAGGAATCGAGATATAACTAGTAATTTGAAGTGTAAATTAAGGTTTATTAACACACCGTTTTACATTACTTTATGTTGGAACACTCCAAGTTTAGGAGAATGACCAGTGCAACTCGATGTATGAGTCTCCAGTTACTCTAAAGACAGCATTCCACTCATTTCACTCAGGGCAAACCTGGCTACTCCACTCATTTCACTCACGGCAAACATGGCGTTATACACGCATGACAGAATTTTGTTCTGCTAGCCACAGAACGTATCGAACGTCCATATGCTTGCCGTGGCCTTTCCGTTGCTCTACTAAATATTTAGCGCCGGCTTTTCCTATACAAAATATATTCGTCAGTTTTTTCTCAGAAAATTAGTAGTATATCACTGAACTTTTATGTAGATATATTTTATGAATCTCTTTGCGCAATGATGCTATTGTTATTTTTATGAGGATATGTTTTAATACACAGCAAAGAAAAATGTTTAATAATGACAGGAAAAGGGCAACAACCCCCCCCCCCCGTTTTTCCTCTCTGCAACTGTGAAATTTTTTGTCATAATAGTTGTATTCTTTAATAAGGGTCTTAAAAACAGACGCATAGCTCGCGGTCAACCCATAGCCTCGAGCCTGGTAGCATACTAAAGTATTACTTGAACATGAAATGGCATGATTCCCTCCCCCCAAGTACTATTGCTTTAAGGTAGTAGGGAGTAACTTAATTTGTAGTAAATTTACGACACTGAACTTATAGCTTTAAAATCCCTCCCGGAAGACATGTAGTCAAGATTTTCACATTTAGAAAAATTCATCGACCTCGATCGCGTTTAAATCCTCGAACTGACGAATACAGGAATGTTGCAGGCTCGAGTTTAGGGCACCTCCCCGGCATTTGGCATTTATGGGACTGAGGAAAACTTGGGGAAAAACCCTCAATCAGGGAGGACGGTACTGACGGCAATCCAACCCCAGACCTCCTGCTCATGATCCCGCGACTTAAAGACCTCGGCTACATGTGGCGGTGGATGAATTGGTTGCCCGTATGGACGCAAAAACTGCAGAATATAGTCGTTTCAAATCAGTGCTCTCGCAATGTAATCTCCAGGCATTTTACAGAATACATTACTCAGGGGATATTACGAAAATTTGAACGTTTCGTTAATTGTGTGCAATGTGCGTTTCTAAAATGTTGAGTGCCCACGAAAAACCAAAAATATAGAAGTTGCACATGTATTCTTGAATTTTTATTGAGTTTATTTTTAGGGCTCTCTTTAATATGATTTGTCATTAGCATCCCTTTCAGTTCAAGGATAAAACGACCGATAAGATTTGCTCAGAGGTTTCTTCTTTCAAGGCTTGAGGTTCTTTTACGTGCTGAAAACTACAACACAGGACCAACGGTTTTACGCCCCTTTCGAAGGAAGCCCTGCTTAAAACTTTTAAGCCCTGAAAATCCCATTGACCCTGTTCGGGTCGGTCCTGGTGGTCTAGTGGTAACCATACTTGCCGGGTAGGCCCAAGGTCGCGGGTTCAAGCCTGGCCAGGGTCGATGTATTTTTTCGGGCGTAAAATCCTAATTACGGCTTCCTTCGGAAGAAAGTAAAGCTGTGGGTCCCATGTCGTAGATTTACGGCACTGAAAATAACTTCAAGCCTAAAAGAGAAGGCCCCTGGGCAAAATTTATGTCTTTTCACCTCCTGAATTGAATGGGACGCTGATGACCTGAGATTTTAAAGAGAGTCCCTAAATAAATCAAGTACAACTTGACCCTGTTCCCGTTTTGACCGCAACCTTCTAAAAGGAAATTATGTTTATCAGTAGCTCACCAGGATTTGAGCTGGTACGAGAGAGAGCAGATTAACATTTTCTCATGTGGTGATGTGATGAAACATGATTGAATCAAAACACCCATTAGTGGTGCCATCTAACTTCACCACAAAAGAAATTACTCAAGCAAACGTCAACACGATTGTGTTCACTGTTCTCTGGGACCTAGAAGTTGTCCTTCTTGTGAATTTTACGAAGCCGAGAACAGCATTTATAGCGCAAGTATACTACATAACGCTTTACAAGCTGAGACGTGGGGAGCTGTCGGCAGAAATTGTTTCCCGTCATGACAATGCACGTCCACACACCGCTATCAGAACTGACAGCAGGATTCAGGCATTTCGAAGGGTACTTTAATTTAATCAAGATCACGCACCACTGAAATTTATATTTTCTTTCACTTTAAGAAATGGCTTTGCTCTCAAAAGTTTGACATTAGTAAAGAGCTGAACACGGTAGTGCTAAATCGATTCAATTTCCAGACGGTGAATTATTGTGCATAGAGCACCCAAAACTTGCTCTTCGGTACACAAAGTGTTTCACGGAAAAGTGAAGAGAGTATGCATAATGCGCAAAAGGAATAATATGTTTCAATTGATTTTTATTCTGTAACGAATGACCGGCCTTTACTTTTGAAACGTACCTCGTACTATATAATAGAAATTTAGTATATAGCAATTCTACTTTTGAATAAAATTCATTCATTAGTTTCGGAGATGTTTCAAAATCCAATTTTTGGTGCACTATATATAGTATCTTTTTCCCTTAAAGAACGGCAGGAAATGACCGCTTACAAGATGATGCTGGAAGAGGATATTTAAGCTTCTATGACGTAAGGATTTATTGATAACTTATACCGTACATGAGATATATGGTATATGTGCTCATGTAATCATCACAAAAAATTCTTCAAGAAGTGAAACATCTACAAACCATTTTCTTAAACCATGTTTAATTCATATTTTCCTTTACGAGAAATATATTTAATACCTTATGAGCTAACAATATGAAAACACAAAAATGCAAAGTGACTAAAGTAATACTAAATGAATACTATATCTAGAAGTTTAAAATGAAAGCAATTTTTCAATCTCTTATAAACATTGTTATAGTATAAGCAGAGCATAAAACGAAACTACACTTCACGCAAATATATTATTTAATCCAAATTTTGGCGCAGATTCGGAAAGTAGACCAATGGTATATCATATAATGGATCAGCAAATAATATTAACCATAATCTAACACGCACATGTAACAAAGAACTGAATTTTTTACTTAAGTCCTGGTGTTCGTACTTAGTACAGACGACTTCCTGGCAAAGAGAAAAGCATAATACGTCTGGTGAGTATTGAATATAAACTCTTAACCACCATTAATCTGCCATCCTGAAAACGTGCAGGTTGTAGGCCCGTTTCTGTAAACTTCCTGTATGTATATTTCAGCCTTCATCCAATTAGAAAGTCAGCTTCCACCAGGTGCCGGCATATATTTAATTGGCATCATTTATCTTTTCGCGAATTCATACAAATCCGGATTTACAGCCATAAGCTACTTTTGAAAAATCCTGTATCAGTAGCGAGCTCCATCAATTAACACTTGTACAAATGTTTCTATAGAATAATCGGCTGTACAGTACAACATGCAGCGAGTGTGAAAGCGTCTAACGATAACCAGCTATACTTGTCACAGTTTTACGTTCTGTGATATATTGACCAGTATATCTACATATCACATTTCCTTTATTTCTTTCTAAGGCAAGATAAGGTACCTCAAATTAATATAAAAATGTGGTGCAGTTTGGAACTATTAGGACTGATGTTTTTTTCAAATTATGAATTAATATTTCATAGATTTAAATTCATATTAGATTGTGTAGATGCACCATGGTCCTTGAGCCACAGGGACCCTTTGTGCACTCCTTCAAACTTAATATGTAGTTTAAGATCTAGAACTTTAGTGAACTCTAGAGTCTTCCTTACGCGTTTAGAAATTACATCCCCTAAAGGTCAGAATGCTAATAGAGCTGTTTTTTGTCTTTCCAGAACTTTATATTGCACTAAGTAAGATGTGCTGTGCAGTCTCTTCAGACTGCTGACAATGAGGGAATATCGTCCGTGAGTGTTTCCGGAATGACCAAAGTGCAGTAGCTTTCCTGTCTGCTTCCCATACCTACTCAGTAAATCTTTAGCCAGAGTTCTGTCGGATATCATGATAAGAAAATTACCCAATTCTTGATCGGGCAACTTCTTCCACCTTATATTCTTCCTTAGTCCATTGTCCTTCTAGCAGATACGTCCAGGTACTATGAAATCAATTTTAGTTCCTTCTTTAGCCACTTTATCTGCTGCTCCATTATCTTCTATTCCCTGATGTCCAGGCACCCAACAACTTTCCAACTTTCCAATCCTTTGTGGAAGGAGGTTACTAGAAATCAATACTCAACAAATACACCCTATTTGGTAGACTGTTCTTGGTGATTTGGTTCATTCTGTTGAGAGTTAACTTAATGATTTGCTTAGATTGTGCATTGACATTCAAAAAGTTATCTTAAATTATGGACAAGGAAAAAAAAGTATGGCATTTAAACTAGGTCTTTGCCAGGAATATAAGTTCTGCAGCAAATATTGTACGAAATTTAAGCTGCGACTCATTTTCACCATTCACCAAGAAAATTGTAATTTTTTGTTCACTTGTTGTGATCGTATTTTCCGTATGCTAAGGATATTGGATTGTGTACTTAATTCCCGTTACGATCGATAATTCCAATTAAACTGGGCATATTTCGAATATGTGACAACTCAGATGTATTTAGCAATTTATTATACACGTGTTTTTAATTTTATTACCTCCAAGGAAAAATAATTTTCATTTTTAAAGCTGCCCTCCGCTTTTGTCCTTCATATTTATCCAATGAAATTCCCAATCCAGTCTTTGGCGAGTGCTTGATTCTTCAGAACCCAATATGCAACACTCACCCCACAAAATTACAAAATAGCTCTCTTGAGTTTCGTTGGAATAGAACAATCTTCTTCGAGCATAATTTCACGGATTATCAATGTCGGTTCTGGAAGGGTTGGATGCTTCAGAGCGGTTGATATCAAATTGAGTTCTGCTGTCCACTTTATTATCTTCAGAAATATCTTTTGAATGCAATATACACATTTAAATTACTAACAAACTATGAGCATTTGCATTTCATTCTCTTGTTATCACCCCCTCTGCTCGCTAAATAACTGGAAATTTCCTCGAAAGTATTGTAAATTTCTCAATAACCGCGAACCTACCATACTATCCCATGCATGGAATAATAGAGGTTCTGTGAAGAGTGATGTACATTTAGGGAAAACGAACGAAACACTGCTTAAGTAGCAATATATTTTACGACTGAAATAATAATTTTAATAATCAATATTTAATAATTGCATTCAAGCTTCCTTCACAATAAGTATACCCGTAGATAAAATACGTTGCATTACTTTGCGCATAGTAAAGTGAAGCAGTTGAACCAATACTGACATAGTATCAGCTGAACCCGCACCGTTGAACTTGGGATACTCTATGCATTTGAAATAAAAATGGAAGCTTGTTTCGGATGATTAACACATTTCCATAAGACATTTTCAGCCTGCTATGTACCGTATATGTGACTGGTTAGCAACTGGTATTTCTTAAGCTGTATTTTGCCTACTTTGTCTGTTTGGAATGTACAAGAACATTAACTGAACCAAAAGTTAGTTTAATTTAGGGAACTTGGTGAAGTGTACAACCGAGCATCGAAAGGTTTAATTATTTATTCACAAAGCTGTTTTGGGGGAAAATTAAATAGACTGTTGATAGTACGCCTAAAAATGAAATATTCCCAAATTTTCAAAAGTAAAGTGCAACAGGAACATACTTAAAAGACGTATTTTCTGGGTAGCCATTACGAAACAGAAAACTCTTTTAACCGGGGTAATTATGCGAAATTGCTAAAATACACTGCTGAGCATGACCCTCTACTAACTAAGCATTTAAACGCCTCCACTGTTTTAGAGGACTTTCTTCCTAACAGAATGATCCCATAAAAGTAATCCTGTCAGCTACTGAATAGGAAATTAAGTTCTTTTTATGGTCGTTTTTGTTGCTGACACCACAGATGCAACAAAGAACTTTTCCATGTTCTATTTATGTGTATTCTGAAGATATTCTAGAAGTATTTTAAGAATTCTGTTTGGTACAAGAATGACCTACCATCTCAGGCTATTAGAGAACTTATTCGGCATTTCAGATCAGAACTTAAATTCATTAGAAATCAATCGCAAAATAATGTTTTCGCAGCTATTAGGACAATAAATTTAAAATTTGTTCAAACATTAATCAAAATCACACATTCAGAGATCTTGTTTATTATGCCAATGTTCTGAATCTCGTTTTGTCCCAAAGGAACTAATCAAATATCTGAGTTTATATTGGGCTTAACGGGCTTGCAGCATTTTTTTCTAGATTCCCATAATGTGATGCAGTCTTCCAAATGATAGTCCAGCAGGCTAGAATCACTACTCAAGGCTAGTAAATAGTGTGAGCAGGAACAGGACACAAGTATGTGATGTTTTTATGCGACGATGGAACACTGATAAGGTTAAGGCATATATTTTACAGTCGGATGATTTTCTATCAATTTAGGAAGATTTCAAGTTTATTTTTTAATTTTTCGTATTAAACACACCCAATAAATATTTGTTAACAAGTGTTTTACATAATATTAAAAAACAAGCAAGTGTTAATATATAGCGCCAGAAACAAATTAAGCAATTTGCCGCGCATTATGCGGCCATAGGAAATAATTTAAAAAAAAATCAGCGCGTCTCACAAGTAGAAGAATATTCGAAGAGCAGAAATTTTAGCAATGAATGCATATATTGGGAAGTGTTTGACAATAATAGCAATCATTTGACTTTCACTTTCAAGCTTATTATGGGATGCAATTTGTATACTTACAATTAAATGAAAAGCATAGACACTATTCAAAAGAGTTTCGTGAAACTTAATTTCAAAAGCTACTAAGTACATTCTTTGACAAAGAAATTAACCATCGCTAGAATTTTTAACCATCGTCAGAATTTGTGTCGATCGGAGAACTTCGGGGACGCTCGTGAACGCTGTATTCACAAGTGCATGCAGCGAATGCACACTGCAGGGAGCGCTTTGCCTGTTAACGTAATGGTCACATTCTTAAGCATCTTGAAAGAAAACATTAGAGTAGAGTAGCTGTGGCCGAGCTCTTTAGAAAGCATTGCTCTTCTGTATAAGCTCCTAGGTTCAAATCCCATACAACGTTTATTATTATTATTATTATTATTATTATTATTATTATTGTTGTTGTTGTTGTTGTTGGTTTATAAGTGTATATGTGGAACATTATGTTGCCTTATACCATATTTGTTTTAAAGTACCGTATAAGTTTTATGGCATTACCTATGCACACACAAAACGTTATCACAAACTAACGTGTGCTTTACAAGTAGTTAAATAAATACGTGAACAAATAATGTATTTTCTAAAGTGAAAACACGAAAAAATAAACACAAATTGATATCGTGTATGAATCCTCAGTATGTATAATGTCCATAATCTTCGGGGCATAGATGATGTCAGATTTTTACAGTAATGTGGGCGAGAGGCTACAATGGTTTCTTAAATTTGTGCCATAAGCTACCTTTTATCCTCCTTGCATGTGCACAGAATACTTGTGCAGCATATTACATTTAGTTAGAGCATATACTGAGAGAAATATTATGATATATAATTTATTGACTTTAAAATTTGCTGTATATGGGAAACAATATTACGAAACTAATTTGTCATAATATGTTACATAGCGGAAGGTGAACCTGCGCTCTTAACCATGGCAACACTGCACACTCTGCCACAGAGCTAACAGAGCACTCATACTAGACAGCATCTTTAGTGCATGCCATATAACAAAACTGTTGCAGTGGCTACGCAGCCTTGCTGGTTACCTTGTGAATCACGTGCTGTAACGAGTAGGACTTAGAAGAATTTTGCGTTCAAGAAATGACACCTTTTCTGTCAAAGGGTGCAAATATGGAAAATTCTTTAACAGGATTCGACTGAAGAAAGAACTCAATGTACTCTACATTAGTGAAGAGTTTCAAATTAAAATATTTGTGAAAAAGTAAAATTATTCATAACTGGCTCAATATTAAAAACAAGTATTCAAAAAGTCACCATTTCAGTGTAATTATTTTATACACGTTCTGTCAGTATGTCTTCAGCAGTAAGATCATTTTTGGCACTACAGAGAATGAGATATAAATATTTTTCAATAGAAGTGAACAAAGATACTTATTACCACACTTAATAACACTTTTGTGAGAAGAGGTGGCCAAAATTGGTTCTTAAATTCCGTTGATGTTATTTTGCCTCCGCTTTTGCGTAAGAACGTATATTGAATTTCTTCAGTACTGCCTAGCTCCTCCTGCTTTGAGAATCGTGTACCGACATATTTTGATCATTTTAGGAATCTGATGAGGAACCTTGTGGGTGGGTTTATTGATTTCCAAATAAACAATGGTTCGAAGATAAAGCATTTCTTACTGAGAGCAAAGTCTTTCGGAACAAGGTTATGGTCATTGACACGAGTGGCCGAGGTCACTAAGACACGGATTCCTGAACGGAAAGCCAGCAACTCGAGTCCTATCAGAAATATCCTCCCTGAATGAGTTTTTTTCCAGGATTCCCTGAGTCCTCGTCATTGCTGGTAGAAGAGGCATGGAACGCTTCCTTCTCCCACAAAAAAGAAAAAAAAAAAAAAACTAACTAAATTGCCCATTTAATAGCATCTATAATCAGTTTTCACTGTCTGTGCGACCACAGTAGTGAAATCAGTCGTTAAACATTCTTTTAAAAAGAAGAAAACAGGTTACAACGTAAGTGGTGCAAAAGAAAAAAGGAAAGAAGTTAAAACGAAAAAGAGGGGGTTGCTGTATTGCACAGGTCATACTAATGACTGCAGTACATTTCAGCAATATTTTCAATATTTGAGAATAAATATCGCGATTTAGATAATTTACAAATCCAGGTGTGTACGTGCATACAGTTATATTCATACTTTTTAATGCTTCTTATAACCAAAATATTGTATTACATGCTATTTGCCTTTGAAATGTTATTTGATAATTGAATTTGTAGAGTACGTAGCATTTTAATTGTATAATGACATTAATGTTAAAGGATCGGCATTACTTTGCTTATATTTTATTTCACATGTTTCAAGTTTATCATATTGAAACATTAATAACATTTTTTGAAAAGGCGACTAATGACCTTTGTAAATAACAAGAAAGGTGCACACACACTAGGAAATAGTAAGTCATTTGGAGCTATGAATCCTTCAGCAGTACTTGGGAGTGGTGCGCCCAGCTCACTCTCCTTTTTGTAAGAAAAAAGTTAACGTGGATCACTCTGAATAAAACAGAATGAGAAAAAACGAAAACACTATGCTTTTTTTTAGGAATTTGCTGAGGTATCTTTAGCTTCCTTCGCAACTTCATTAACTCATTCCACTCATTATTGCGAAGATGGGATATGAAAATGTAAACACACACATATCAGTATAGAGTACAAGTCGTGCTTTTCCGAAATACGTGTTACGCAAGTATCACTGACAACATCCACTTGAAATAATTTTAACATTACCGAGAAATTTATGCATTCTGTATTTGTTTAGTTCTGTAATAATGGGGAATAAGCATAGTTGCTTGCGCGCATTTTCAGACCGACTTTTAACACTGAGCATGAGATTGCTTAACACTGTCAAAATTTCTGAGCCAGGCTTCTTGGTTTTTCGTTGAAGCACGGGTGTGCAAATGGACATAATTTCTTCAGAGAAAGGCTTTTAGTTGTATTTTAGTAACTGTTAGTTTTAATAACAAATCATTTATATAGTCTAAAATTAGCGTTTTCTCTGTATCTACACAGAGAGTTTCGGTTTGGTAAGGTACCTAGGTCTAGGAAGTAAAAAAAGCAAGCATAGAGAAAATGGCAATGTTCCATAGTAAACGTTGCATTTGTTGGCACTGGGAATGAAACTAGATATGGCAGCATGTTTATTTTGTTATCTGATGGCATGGTAAGGCATAGGGATTTACTAGTCGTTACATAATATTCTAACATAATACATTACTGGCGTTTTTATCCTCAAGGTTTATTCGACGTAATGTTTTTAAACATTACATATATTTTCGAATGCATGGGTATTTTTGTGTACTTTGAGTTCGGTAATTGGTACCTAAGATAATGTTTTGCGTACTATCTAAAAAATTTATTAAAAATAAGAGTAAGAACACCTCCCTTCCGTCACATTTCGGCTATCTCATTTCCTTATACTTCATTCGTACATTCGTACATTCGTACATTCGTACATTCAAGAGCATTAACTACAAAGCGATCCAATGAACTATGAACCAACTTACGGTGTTTTGGCTATAGGCGACAGCGGCGACCTTTGCCATATGTGGCTAACGTACAGTGGCAACAGTTTCCGTACTACTTTTAAAGGTTTTGCTTCCCAACTTTATGAAAGGAGATGCTGAAACTGATTACCGTTGTTGTCCATGTATTTTTTCCACTTCTTTAAAAAACTTTCATTCACTAGTTGTAGTTCACTTTGAGTAATGCCAACTATTTTCTTTTTAGTTCTTCCACGGTATGTGAGTTTGTCTTACATATGCTATTCTTTAACTTATCCCTGAAATAAAAGTTGCAAGGAGTTAGATCGGAGAATAGAGGGAGCCACAAATCCTTAATAATAAGCTTGTCATTCTGAAACACTCTTTCAATTTCCCTTATTTAAATATTGTATGTATGAGCTGTAGCAGCGTGTTGTTGAAAAATGCGAAATCACACTGGCTGTCTGTTAATTCTCTAAAAAAGAGCGTAACGCTGTATTTGGTATGCTACAATAATTTTATATGTTCTTAACTTTAACAATTCAGTAGCTCTTTGTACGGTGTCATAAAATGCTTGTTTGTGGTGAAATATTTATGGGGGAATTCTGAACTGAATGATAATGAAATGTAATATTTCTTCCGTGAAAAGTTTACACTCTCTGTTACGTTTCTTAGACTGAACACTACCAGTGGCCTGAAACTCATTATAAAGATTATGGGCTGCTGTAAGGTTTGGAACTTTTACATCCGGCAATCATTCTTCAAATCGCTTTTGAGGTTTATGAGCTGACGGAGTAAACGGATATGAATCGTAAATAAATATACTTTGTGCAATAGAAAGCATGTATTGAACCACAATTCACTTCGTGATTAAATACAGAACAAAACAAACCACTCGTAATAACTCAACTCAACTCAACTCAATCAATATCGGATCCACACTGACAGCCAGAAGCAAGCGTAGCCATGTTCCTGTCAACGGCGGGATATAGGTGTGCAATGCTAGGGAAAAAAACCGCAAATTGGTTCGTAGCTCATCGGATCGCTTCGTACATTTTCCATATAAGCGCTAAAGTAAAAGCCACTAACAAAGTATCAACTATTATCATAATACACCATTCATTCTGTAGCTAATTTTCATGCTAGCAATTCTGTCAAAAGAATCGAAAACTTAGATGAAAGTTTTAATACAAACAATTTGGTTTCAGGAAAAATACAGCGTGTCCATATAGTCCCAATATAATTTTTGAACATGTTTACGTAGCAATAATATGATTAACTCTAAATAAATGCGGTATTTTGCAAAATATTATGCATCTCTAAAAGGCACTTTAACATTTTTATGTGTAGAGATGGATCATTAACACTTCGATCTCTTTCAATGATTTGTTAATGGTATGGTATGGTTACCGCCACGGGTGGCCGAGGTCATTAAGGCGCGGACTCGTGAGCGGGAGGTCTAGGTTCGAATACCGCCAGGACCGTCCTCCCTGACTGAGTTTTTTTTCCAGGTTTTCCTCAGTCATCATAAATGGCAAATGCCAGGAAGGTACCCTAAGCTTAGACCTGGAACGATTCCTTCCTTAAAAAAAATCCTTTCCCAATATAACATTTCATCTCATGCTATCATCAGTCCACCGCCTGTGGTATACCTCTGTAGCAAAAACGGGCGTTAAACACTATTCATTAGTATGGTTGTTTAGGAAAAAATCTACGGTTCATATTAACGCATAACATTTACCTATACGATATCATTCAATTAAATGCTGAAACAAATAAAAGTATTTCAGAGTAACAAGCTACCCTGAAAAATTCCCATACTGCTTTGTCTCGCATGGACAAAAACTCTAAAATAAAATTCGAACTGGGGATATTCTCTACCCATCCCGTATACTTCTAAGTTCACTTCATTGTGCAGGGCGAAATTTGTCTGTGTAGATTTATAGAAATGGCTGCAGCTGCTCAATAGTGAAGAAATTGCTGAATGTCTTAGTGATAAACAGCGTGTTAGCCACTGGGTGTCACGCTATATGGGACGTTAAAAGCTTAAAAATAAAAAGGCAAGGATTAGTGATTTTCATGTTACAATAACTATGGCTTAGGTTCTAAATCTACCATATTAATCATTTGAAGTTTGTGTACTGCTTGAGTTATTTTGTATATTTGGTTGTTTTTATTTTTTAATTTTTTGTAAAGGCATTTTCTTTAAATGTGAGTGATGCAGAATATTAGGCTCTTTGTTTTAGTAGGGTAATCTCTGTCACCAATCCTCCCCATCTACCTACCTACCTACCTACCTACCTACCTACCTACCTACCTACCTACCTACCTACCTACCTACCTACCTACCTACCTATCTACCTACCTATCTACCTACCTACCTACCTATCTACCTACCTACCTACCTACCTACCTACCTATCTACCTACCTACCTACCTACCTACCTACCTACTTATCTGTCTGCCTGTCTATCTATCTGTCTATCTATCTGTCTGTCTATCTATCTATCTCAATTTTCAGCAGTTGCATTAACAGTGAAATAAAAATAAAATAATTGGACTTTTGGTATCTCAATGAGTGAAGTGGTTCATGAAGGGCTTGCTCTTTTACTTGTTTTCAAGAACATTAATCAGCGCCCCCGCTGTGACATAGAAGTAGGTCTCAGCAGTAAGTCGGACTGCATCTCTGGTATAATCTTATTACTCATAAAGTTTTTCAACGTCGTTTAAAACAAACATTAAGTAAGCTATACGAGGCCTTTCTCGCCATTTTTCATGCATCATATCCTTATATCTTCCATTCTGGCAATGCAGAGCCTTTTCTTAGACCAACGTGTGCCAAACTGCCTTGGAACAAAATAATGCCGCACTGAATCTGAAACATTTGCTTCTAATCTCTAGTAGCCTGGAATATAAAGCTACAACAATGGTGATGATGAGCACAGCTAAATATGGTTTTCCCCGTATCCAAAAGCGCAACAATTGAATTGTTATATTTTTGGTAATAGCAGATTTTGTGTAAATATTTACAGTTGAGAGTTTAAAAAAATATCTGTACTAACTGATCATAGTTTTTATAAGCTTAATATATTTATATCCTAACGTATGCAAAATTAATCAGCTTCCATACGCTTTATTTTAGTTAACCATTCATTGCCTCCAGTAAGATTGTGCATTGATATGTAAGTACAAAAAATAATTATAGTAAACTTTGAAGAGATTTGTAATGACTAAAGGACGGATTCTTGTGCACTATGCATGCACATATGCACTTAATAACCAAGATATACACACCGTTAAAATTGCGGATAAAACTTGCTTTAATCTAAGAAACTTAATTGTGTCAATGCTTTCATGAATAGTATATTTAATTAATATATAACCAATTAAATACCTTATTGCTTAATGATTTTTTATTAAACTGAGGTTCAAAAACCAATATATATATATTATATTTTCAATTCAATAATTTTTTCTGTTATACATAGACATAACTTCACTTTATACAGGAGCTACTATATATTTTCTAAATTTTCTAAATTCTCAGATAATTTTCTTTTGCTATTGCCCAGAATATTGTAAATGACGGAAAACTCCTTCCAGCACCGCAAGATGCTTTGGAAGAATGTTAAGCACTGAAAATGTGGTGTTAGATAACCTGATATAACGACATTTGTTTCTCATTCTCCTTTTAATAACATTATTATTAAAAGGAGAGGAAAGTTTAACTTTATTTTTAAACATTCAAAGTTAAATAATTATTTAATTATTTAAACAATAAATAAAATTCTATTAACACTTTTATTGCATACTTAACAATCTTGCCATCAGTTGTTACTGTTGCAAATTCTTCAATTAACTGCTTAAACAGGTTTTTTGATATCGATAGTTCTCTTGCCGCTAAACTGTTCTAATACATAATGCGTTGTACACATTGATATAGCACCAAAATTAGATGAAAGACTTCCGCAGGCAAAGATCAAATGTAGCGAGCTTAAGTTCAGCACACACACAAGTCTACTAATAATTTCCATGCTTGTATACGAGATTGATGTATAAACATGTAATTAAAATCATCGATCACGAGAGCCGCGTGATAGGCTACCTACGGGATGCAGATGTGCTGTCCCCCTGCAATGTTGCCCTTTATCAAAGAAGTTGTAAGACGGAGATAGAGGAAGCAGAGATCGCCGCGGCAGGCCAAGGCTTACCACGGGCTGTGGTGCCAAATGAGAAGATGAATTAAAATCATTTTCAGTACTACACAAGAAATCATAGGAGTTTTATTAGTAATTACTCTATTGTCATATTATTAGGGGTGGTGCGTCCGATGCTGTAATCCCCGATATGAGAAGTTCTAGTGGCCTGGCCGTGTCGAACTGCGCTGCTGGTAACACTAATTAGCGTTGAAGTCGCAGCAACCAAACTAACTTTTTTTAATAAATTTGTGTTCTTTTGTAGCAAAACGATCACTGTATTCAAAATGTTTTAATTGATAATCCCACCATGTTTCATTGGGATCTATATGATTTTAACGTTTTAGATAAGTATGAAATTAACAATTGTCCCTGGTGGTTATTTTTGGTCTTTCTTTTCAATGCTTCATGTGCAATTAAGATCTATAATATTGTTTCAAAATTTTACAACTTCTGAAGATTTCATTTTAACAAAAGTTGTAGAAAACAACCACAACGTCTAAAAATTGTACCATCGTCCACCATCGAGCCATCGCGCGGGCTCCTCTCTCAAAAAGTGATAATTATATCTACAGACTCATTTAAGAAATATTATCTTTGAACACTTTATGTAAGCTATACTAAAAGTGAAATATAAAACAAATTTCAAAAAATATTAGATGATGATGTTTAATGCAGAACCACTAAATTGCTAGTACCATATCATCAGTGAGTAAATGTAAAAAAATGAAACAAATATTCCTCAAATACATTACAGAACCAGGCTATCCATATGTATGCGTAAGTTCGCAAGGATGACGAGCTAAGAACCTTGCCGGAGTGGTGAAGGAGAGGCGGTTACTTAGTCCATGACTAATGCGATATAACTGGAGAATAAACAAGGTCATGTTATTCAAAAACAAAGTGCACCCGAACAATAAAATACATCAACATTGTTTTCAAACAGAGCGAAAACATAACAGTTAAATAAAGTGCAAGCTTTAAAAACGGAGTGTCTCTAGCCATACTGCTGCCGACATAAATGCTCCCTCTGCCAAGATCCTGTTGTAGCTTGTTAATCACCTTGTCTTGGTTCCACGTCATTGCAGCCGAGTTATTCGAATATTGTAAGTAATCGTTTCATCGTGGAAACATTCAAGGAGAGTAAACATGCTCGGCGACATTCCTTGTACAGGACTGGTTGCTATTTTATCTTACCATGTCCGTACAACTTCAAAGTAAGCCGTTTCATGATTTGCGATCATTACAGTTTATGTTAAAATCCGACTACTAAAGCAGCGCAGCGGAAAACTGATTACTCATATAGACTTAATATATGTGCCTCATCTGTAACCTAACAGGAACAAACTACCGACCAATTCTGAAATACTTTATACATTTAAAATGGAATTGGAAGACAAGGAAGGGTTCAATGTCTACAAGTGCGCGCACGTTTTAAGATTCATAAGCCTTTTGTCTCTCCAGCTCATTAAAGCGCTTTACGCTCTAATAAGCAGTATTTATGCTCTCCTCTTGTTAAAGTCGTAAATTTTACAAGTTTCCATGTTTCATATTAATCGTTACCAGATATAAACATAGGGAAATTTATAAAAGTATAAATTCAGTTTTTACCGTGTCACAACTTTATTCAAATAATTACCCTAATAGTTTAATAATAAATTCATAAATCAAGAATAAAATATATTAATTTAATCAAATTCTTGAAAAAAATATGTTGGAGAGTTTTGTCTGACATAATCTATTCATGAATATTTTACTTATTTTGCACAACACAAGGCATTGGAATTCGGAGCATTTGAATTTTAGGATTACAATAATTGAACACAGATACAAGTCTTCGTATTGTTTTTCTCCGCACGCAGGCCGGGTCCAAAGCTGCCAGGTCATACCTGCATACGTCGACAATCAACGTGTATTGCGGCTGATAACGCCAGTCAGTTCATGTTTAGGTTTGCAACAGTGAGGGATTAGTTTGCTATTGAGTTTCATTTCTCTCTTTGCCATAGTTCAACGATTTAACACAGAGTAACGTATTTTTATTTATGGCTACTTTTTAAGAAATGTATCAGTTGCTCAGTGCCTTGCAGAATATCAGAAACAATTTTGGGAAGTTCATCCGAGAGATCTACAGTTCGTAAAATAGTGCTTTAGTTCAAAACATCAGTGTCAGTGCAAGGAAATAAGAGACAATCATACAGCAGCACATTCTGTTTCAAAATTGCTAAAATTTCTATCCTACAAAGTTACTGAAGTGCGTGCCTACAACCCAACTACTTGGGTGAAAAAAATCGATTGTGTGAAAAAGATACACACTTTTTCAGTATTTTGCCGATCGCACGGGATCACGTGTGGGGAAAAACAAAACTAAGACCCAATATATACCCTTGAAATGATGAAACTCAAATACTTGTTACACAAATAAATAAGTATAGACGGTGCAGCGACTCATATATTGATTCATATGACTGCCTGCGCAGTGTGATTCCAGATTCCTCCTTAATCGCTTTTAATTTGAAATTTCTTTTCAGGCGATTATAGTAAATTCTGGTGAATATGTGACAGGAAATACGTAAATGATCGAAACACTACTGTTTGTAATCATCCACGACTCAGCGTCTAAAAGCTGTAAGTGATAGCAACAAAAGAACTGAATAGCAGATGTTCCCTCAAGCAGAATACGTCGACATGTTCCAATTCTATGTGGAGGATGGAGGCAATGTTCAACAGACGAGAAGAAACGGTATCCGGATCGTCGACTACATAGTTCACAGGCAGTAGATGACCGAAAGTACATTCAGAACGACGTCAATGGAAACTACTAGTGCTGTTTATTTACGAAAATAAAGATCATCGACAACTGCCCGAAAATCCGCATCGCAGTATAAGAGCCTTCGCTCCTGACTTGGGTATCACTAGGGACGCATTGAAAGAAAATCATTGATATCCAAATTGGATGATGCTCATGCAGGAAATTCATGGTAAAGATTTGGGAAGATGCCACCTGACCTTCTTGATTGATGGCACCCGTAATCAGACCAAACATGCACTGCTGGTCCGATGGAAATCCTCATCAAATCCGCCTGTAGAGGTGTAAGGTCGCTGTAGTACCAACGTACGAGGGTAGGACCATAAGTTTCTGACCTTGCCGATAAGATTTATCGCCTTCACAAAATCATTATCTGATGCCATACCTTATCTGTTAAGTAAATGATTGCAGCTGTAACTTCCGCTCCGCTGTGTTCAGTTGTTCAGATCTATTTGCATAAATAAGGCTGTGGGTAGAAGATTGTAACAAGTTCAAAATAGAGTATCGAACTGCTATTAACTTCTTCACAAAAGAAGGACTTACTCCAAATGAAATTAAACAGCAATTGGACCGTGTTTATGGGGAAGCATCCCCCTCATATTTTACCTTCAAAGAATGGGCCAAACCTTTTCGAATGGGTGAAGAAAGTATTGAAGAAGAAGAGCGTGCAGGTCGGCCCTTGGAGGTGTTCACTCCTGAAAACATCGCTCTTGTGGAAGGAGAAATTATGGAAGACCGGTGGCTCAAAGTTGCAGAAATAGCAGCAAGGTTGGGCCTTTTTAAAACAACAGTCCTTCGAATTATTCATGAACATTGAAGCATGAATAAGGTTAGTGCAAGATGGATGCCTAGACTTCTTTCCTCAGTCCAAAAGCAGCAACGAGTCATCTGTTGTCAGGCATTTTTGGAGTTCTGCAGTGGCAACGAGAGAACAGTTGTGCAAACCATTTTTACAGTATATAAAACTATGGTGTTCTACTATGATCCCTTGTCCAAAGGAGAATCAACGAGTGGCGTAAACCTGGAGTAGCACATCCTTTAAAGACCATGTCACTCCGTCAACCAAGAACATCATGACCACAATAATTTGGGACTGTGAAGGAATACTTTCCATTGGCTTCAATGCAGGAAATGGGGAGTACTATGCTAGCCTACTACACATACTAAGTGCTTCCATCAAAGAGAAAAGACGAGGAAAGCTGAGTGGTGGCGTGCGCCTTCTTCACGACAATGCACCTCTTGTTGCAAATGAAGCTGTGAAGAAATGTGACTTCAAGGAGATAGAACGTCCACCCTACAGCCCAGATATAGCTCCCAGTGACCATTTCCTCTTCTCAAAACTCAAGAAGGACCTTCGAGGAAGGAAATTAAATGTGACGAAGAAGTTATGGATGCTGTTTATGCCCATTTTACCGACAAGAGGTCTGACTATTTTTTTGGAGGGATGGAAATGTTCATTCAAAGATGTAAGAAGTGTATTACAATAAAGAGTAGCTATGTTGCAAGTGAAATATAGTTTTTGTTTTTATCATACCTAGAAAATGGTTAGGCCGGAAACTTATGAATCTACCCTCGTATGTTATGGAATTTTTCATTAATGCGATTTCTATCCTCGTCATCATTCACATGGGCTAGAGATTTTTGCCCTTTCTCCAGAGGAAATTAACATCTTAGGGTATGTTGTAGAACATTCCTATGGCACTGACAACGAACGTAGATTTACGGCACGTAAAAAACGTCAAGACTGTATGAAGTCGTCTCTGAGCAAAATTTATCGTTCATTTAACGCCCAGAATAAGATGAGACGCTGATGACCAAATAATGTTAAAACACGTTCATAAATAAAATAAATCAAACCTAAATCAGTTGAACGGCACACTATCTCAGCACTAAAGACATACGGTGCAACACCTACATCATGGCTGTCCAGGCAAACCCTTTGCTTATTTAAAATGATACACAATGTAAATAAATTTGATAGCTTGGCTATTAAGGCACATATTATCGGTGCTATTAAAAACCAAATGACTCAATAAAACATTTAGGCGAGACGGTGAAAGGTTAGAATAAATCGATTATAAAATAACAATTTAATAATAACAATAATAAACACAGTATAATAACTGCACATGTTTAACATGTTTAACATAAAACGTATAACATTCGTGATTCCGATGTCACTGGACACCCATGATTTTGCCTGCCAAACCAACGAATACCTCCCTCATGCTAAGTGGTGTTTGACATGGCTAAACAGTCCTGAACGGCTTAGGTCAAGTTATTCTAGGGCCTTCGTTATAAACAAAACCTAAAGTGGTTGTAATGTAAACAAGTATGTAATGGTTACTGCAAGTTACATGATAAAGTTTTGACAGGTTCTATATTGTGCCCTTTTTAAGAAATCATGTCTGATAAACAATTCAATTTTGATAAGCTCCAGTACGCCTGTGACATATCTGTTTTCGAAGAGTCTATCTGGCAAGGATAAGTATACAGGAAGATCAGAAGATTGAAAATTCAACAATTGTTCTGTGACCACTCCAGAAATATACATTTTTGAAGAGCTACCTATAATGATTAAATGTATTTCATAAACTTTGAGCGTTTAGTTACATCGTACATTGTCTTTTGTTATGGGAATGAACTCATAGTGACCGTTTAAAACTTTTTTTTTCCATTTTGTTACTAAGCATGGATCCATTATTATGATATATAAACAAATAACAATCAAAAGAATAGAACCGCTGTTCTGCCAGTTCAAATAATTATCTAAGTAAACTATAACGAGCGTGTTTTATTTTTCGTATCTAACCGAGTTTTGGGCAAAAACGTCGAGGTAAAGTTTGTAGAGTTCTTGCAGTCTCTTAAAATATTGTAGAAAACTGATGGCGACTTTAAAATAATTAAGACTGACCTAATTCTGGAACGCTAAATATATAAACCTGACTATAAAATATGAAAGATTAATTGTATTTAAATATAAAATTAATTCCGCAAAAGTATGTCAAGTAAATCGGTACATACCATCAAGTAAAAAGAAATATTTTTATATTCAGGGAAACAGTTTTTAAATATTTCCTTTTACGTTTTCTGGTAACAATTTTTCACATTTTTAATAATAGGTGAACTAAATTTGGCTCATTTCAAATTCTTCAAGCTTACATACCAGGATAAAGTCTTACATTCCATGAAATTTTTGTACAGCATACATACTTCCGAACATTAAACAGATAAATGACAGTGTTTTATTACATTAGTGACGTAAATTGAGATATTTGAAAATGCTTACAGTATATAAATATATTTATATGTATACCAAAGGGATTTAAATAAGAATATGAATATTAGGAAATATAATAAAAGCAGTACATATATAATCAATTAGCATTGTCATGTATATCATGAAATTGAAATACGTTTTATAATTATTGATTATTCATTTCCAAATTCGTTATTGGAGTAATGGGTCTTGTTGCACAGTTGTTCTGTAAAAGTAAATTTTAATCCTTCGTTTCCATCGAATAATAATAATTTAAGACTAGTTGTGAGGCTTTAGGTGTATATTTAAAAGAAAGTGTTAAAATGTCAAATTGCCCAAATATTCTGGTAAATGATTTTCTATTATTTGTACTTCTAGCGCATATTCCCACAGTTTTCTTTTGTGTTATAAGAAGAAAGGAAACACAATATCATAAATAAAGCTGGTAATAAGATCTCATATAATTTAAATACCCTTTTCTCCATCTTTTATAGTTTCGAAGAAACTAAATATTTCTAATCGAAACATGTGATGGTTAACATATACATTGCAGTTACTCAGCATGTGTACATACTGCCGCAAAAACAAGTTCATAACTAGCGTTGCTCACTTTTTTTAAATCTTTGTTAACATCAACGCTATGTCAACAGCATTAAGCTCAGTGATGCCAAACCCAAATGATTCACACAAAACTTTTCAGATGAATATAGCTCTAGAACATTTTGTTCCATTGATAGTATCGAATTATCCCATAAAAGTGTGACACTGATCTTCCTTTCATTCTGTAGAAGAACACGCTTGCTTTCAGCAGTTTCCCCAAAATATTAAATAATTTCGCAATTGAACCACAAAAATGCATAATAAACTTTAATGAGAGTAGCTTTGAAACTTTGAGTCAACACAATGAGCAGGGCGTGTACTGTACTTTCTAAGTTTCTATCAACTTGAGGCCCTAGCAACTTCAAAATGTAACGTGGCGTCACTTTTGTTATGGTATAGCAGTACAGGTTAAGCTATGAATTGTTGACTCGGTTCTTAACTATTTTAAAATTGTTTTGCTGTAATTGTTCCGGTTCTGGAAAACTGAACTTCGGCAGAATGTTCAAAGGTTCATATTACAACTGTTGCACTGCCGCAATATTTCAAGATGACGAGCCAAATTAAAATTAGCTCTTCTGCATTGTTTCCTGCATTATTAGTGGGACAAAGTGTAGGCTTGATTGATCGTGTTGGTTCTAAAACTTGGTGACCTTAGAATAAAAGAGTTTATATTCAATACATTTTACAGGAGAGCGATCTGAAGTTTACAGTTGCTTGCGGGGATCCCTCCCCTGACCAGGGAAATGTACACAGAGATCTGTGCAGCCTGTGGTTTTTGCATTTAGGACGGCACCTAGAGTCTAAACCGATCCGCCTTTCGGCCGTAGACGATCTCGTCGCCCAAGCGCGCTAAGCAAACTTACCTACCAGGATCTCATTGAGTACCCACGCGGGCAGTGTGTCTCAAGGGAGTGCCGCAGGCGCGTACCTTGGGGGCAGGTTTTTCCACAAAACAGTTTATATTCAATAAATTTTACACGAGAGCGATCTGAAGTTTACACGGGATTGTACTTGAAAGTTAAGGAATGTAAATGCTGAATTAAACACAAACTATCTGGGAAAGAATGCTACTTCAATGAGGATACGCCCAAGAAAGACTGATACAGAACCAACTAAGGAAGTTAGTACGGGAGGAAAGAGCAAAAGGCTACAACATGAAGATGGGATATAAGAAAATCATATTAAAGAGACAGTGAGTAAACTGGAATATGCTGCCTCAAGTACCAAAATCATAATGACCCCAATAACAACACATCACTCACTCAGAACCACGAAACGTTGTCCAAAAAAAAAAAAGCAACAAACCGAAACAGGAATTAATAATAGTAACATTAATTGCACAGACACTCGGAACAGAAGAAGAGAAGAACTAGAAAATGCACTGCAATTGATCAAATTCGATATCTTAGGTCTAAGTGAAATGAGAAGGTATGGGGAAGCCATAATTAAAAAAGCAAATGTCGAGCTATTTTATTATAAAGCAGAAAAAGCTGGTCAGAAGGAAGCGGGTTTCACAATGAGAATGGGCTTAAAACACATGGTACAAGAAGTGGTGGGAATTTCAGAAAGAACTGAAGTAAGAAAAGTCATGAAGACGAAGAACCTGCTGGAACTTAGGGATTAGAAACAAGAGGGGGGAAAAGATTAATTCATTTCGCATAAGTAGATTGAAAATAGCAAATACGTTCATTTTTTTGTTGAATTGATTTATTTACGGACGCTCTTTAACATCTCAGGTCATCAGCGTCCCATTCTATTCAGAGCGTGAAACGGCCGACAAATTTTGCTCAGAGGTCTCTTCTTTCAGGCTTGAGGTTCTTTGTCGTGCCATAAATGTACGACACGGGACCCACGGCTTTACTTCCCGTCCGAAGGAAGCCACTTAGAATTTTTACGCCCGAAAAAATCTATTGATCCTGGCCGGGATCGAACCAGCGATTTTGGGTTTAGAAGATAAGTATGGTTACCACTAGATCGCCAGGACCGACATATACGTTCTTCAGAAAACCACCTCACCTGAAATGGACTTGGCGATCACCGGACGACAAGATAAAAAATGCAATGTAAAACATTTTATGAGAACAAATTGGAGATGTGACAGACGTTCAAGGGGTAAACAGCCTAAAATTTAGCACGGACCACAGGAGGGTAAGACAAAATGAAGAATGAAAACAACAACAACAACAATAATAATAATAATAATAATAATAAAAATAATAATAATAATTTGCACAAACACCTAAAATAAGTATAGAAAAAGTAGACAGGAAGATCTGCACAAGTTGCAAGAACAACTAATACAGGCCAGTTTTAACTCGGACAAAGGAACCCATGAACTACAGAAGATGCCAAAAAATATATACACACTTCAAGCAAAGAAAAAACTGTGTTAACATAACAAAACTAAATTAAAACAGAAAATGATGAGCACTAATCATCTTAGACTTTTACAGTTACAACAGTTGCTCAAAATACCCAACATCGGCGTCGACACACTTCTGAGTACTTTGAACTACTGATTGAGCAACGTTTGCGAAAGTGTCTTCAGCGATTACAGCACATGCCGTTTTAATTTCTTCCCTAAGTGCTGCCAGTGCAGCTGGTTTTCTGCGGTATACAACAAACATCCTTAAGAGTTCCCCATAGGTAGAAGTCCAACGGAGTTAGATCCAGAGAACGCGATGGAAACGTGGACATTGCTTTGTAGATTTCTGCGGTGAGTTCTCAAAACGTTCCAAAACCATAGCCGAGGACGCGGGGCTTGTTGCTGTGCGAGGTCTCCCAGATCTGCCCTTGTGAACATCGCATACAGAGTTTCAAATTTGTCTCGAATGCGTATAATTGTTACTCGCTTTGGCGGCTCTGTTCTGTACGCACGTCTCCATTGCCTTTGAACTTCAGCAACATTCTCCGTTTTCCAGTACCATTTCAAAATTGCTTTCCGATGTTCAAACGATAATCTTGGCTTCATTTTGTTGTAGCCACGCTAGCATAACGTAATGTGAGTCACATCTGTTTATAGAACATCATACGTTAATCTTGCTTTCATTTGTTGATTGTTGATTTACGATAATCTTGGCCTCTTTTGGTCATTGTTGGTTTATTTGTCACGTAGCAACGCTATCATAATGTATGTGAGTCACATCTGTTTACAAAACATCATACTACACATTACTGTTCTTTTTCGGTTCAACTTTGAAATATATTAAATAGATATCTACTGTGAAAGTGTGTATACATTTTTTGGCACCATCTGTATATGATACCCCAGAGAGGTGCATAAAACAAGAGAGCAACGAGGCCCTGAAAATGTCCTCCAATATGAAAAACAGGGAGAAACTGAGCATATACACTATACAGCTGATCGCAGGGCACAAACACAACTAATGAGAGGCACATCAGATCAAAACAGATTAGAGTAAGCAGAACTGGACAAAATAACCAAAAGAGAAATAAGGAAATATATTCGCAACTACCGCACAAAACAAACGAAACTAAATATGGAATCATCAAAATCAATCAAGAAAGCAAACGGTAATTTTAACAAAGGAAAGAAATGAATACTTGGAACAAAGAGTCCAGAGGGGAAAAGCATAACATTGAGAAAAGACATAATCAGCTCAGTTGCAGACTGCTACAAACACCTATACACAAACTCCATCCCAATTCAGTCGCGGAACCAGATACCGAACATCCCAAACACACAATCTCTACCTATCCTGCACAGCGAAGTTCAAACTACCATTAACGAGCTCAAGAACAGAAATACCCCCAGGCGAAGATGAAATACGAAATGAATTGCTAAAACTTGCAGAAGACCAGTTAACACCTAAAATCACCAATATCTTGAATGCAATTCTAGAAACAGAAGATATGCCTAAACAATGGAAAACCAGCACAGCTGTTCTTCTAAACAAAAAAGGCACCAGAGATGATATATAATTACAGACCTATAAGCCTGATGTCAAATATACACAACCTGTTTACAAAAATATTAACAAGAAGAATAACAAAGATTTTGGATGAAAATCAACCACCGGAACAAGCGGGTTTCCATACAAGATTCAGCGCAATAGACCATCTCCAAACTATAAACCAGCTGATGCAGAAAGCAGAAGAATTCCATCTAACACTATATCTCGCCTTCATTGACTAAATTTAGGCCTTTGACTCGTCGAACATGCAAACATATTACACGCTCTGGCAGCTCAAGGAATAGAGGCAAAGTACATTCGTATCCTATACAAAATCTATAGTCTAAAGTTTCTCGAAAGTAAAAACAGAAGAAGAAGAACAACCATTCCGACTAGAAAGAGGAGTTTGCCAAGGCAATCCAATCTCTCTCAAACGCTTCACTTCTGTAATTCAAGAAAATGAACTAGCATTATTTTTTCGGAATCAACATAAACAGCGGACGACTAACAAATCTAAATTTGCGATGATGATGTTCGCCAAAACACCGAAAGCTATAACAATCATGTGAGCATAGTAAAATGCAGGGTTGTAACTAAACAAACTGAAGATGCCGTTAATCAGACCTGAAACCCCAATAAAAATAGATGGACAAATCTTCACACATATGAGCGAATATACATACCTACGACAACAGATTTCCTTTCATGGTAAAATGGAAAAAGAAGTACAAAATAAGGATCTCTTTAACCGGGAGAGAATTTTGAGCCCCTAAGTTTATATTGTTAGACCAAATACTAACTATGAAAATCTGATTCCAGACGCTCGAAACCTGTGTATATCCCGTATTACTATATGGGTGCCAGATATGGTCAATAACAGAAAAAAAGAAGAAAAAAAAAACAGAACAAGATTCAAATATGCCAAAGAAAAATGCAACGCTAGATCCTGGGAATAACTTTTAAGGACGAAATACCTACAGTATGAATAAAGCAGTTATCTCAGACAACAGATATCGCACAAATAGCTACCAGAAGCAAATGGCAATGGGGCGGTCACGTCGCAAGAATGCAGGAGAAGAGGTGGGCCTACAAAATCTTCGTGTGGGACCCCGGAGAGGAAAAAGGCAGACCCAAAAGAAGATGGACAGACCTCTTCAAGGAACATGCAGGTCCAGTTTGATCACGAGTAGCAGAGGAAGAGAAAAATGGAAATCTCCCTAGAAGCAGCAAGTGAGAAATGGAGTAACCAAAGAACAAATCAGTCAGTGTCTTAAACAGCACACGAACAACTAGCGTGGAATAGCTCACCACGTTAGGAAAAAGCGAGCTTTCTATACTTGTTAGGAGGCCTTTGCCCTTAAGGGACTCAGTGGGCTATCTTTATCTTTATTTACATGAGAAAAGGAAATTTTATTGACATTTAGACGTTTACTGCTGTTGTGGAAATGCTTGAAATCGGTTTTAAATTGAAATGGAATAACCCGGATGTCTACTGTTTACTATGTTACTCAGCTTTTGGAAGAACCTAAGCGGGATCAAACTTTACCTCTCATGTATGTAAAATTTCTTTCTTTTATTTTCTAATCACAACTATAAGGTTTTGCAGTACCAGAGATTGGAATATTTTTGTACCTTTTTGTGCATTGCATATCATTTTCTGAGAGATTTCCTAGTGTATTTAAATAGAAATTCATACAAACGTGTATTGATTGTTTCGAATTATTACTTCTGTTACTTAAAGCCTTTAGCAATGGTTTATTGTTATTATGAACAATATATCATTGCCCTGAGAACATAGTTTACGTTTTTTAATAACTTTCTAACATATAAAAGAACATGAAAACGTTTTCTTGGTTTTGTAGCTTATTTTAGCGAGCATTTATACTTACAATTACTTGCACAATTTATTATTCAATTTTTTTTATTGCAATGGTTGTTTATATGTTCCAAACCTGCTTGGGATTTCATCATTACTACTTTCACAATGAAAAGGGTAATGTTCTGATCCACAATCTTCTAAAATTTTCTCTAAAGAAATCTGCACATCACTATGAATAAATGATTCTAACATTGTATGCAATTGCGCTAGTTTACCACGATTAATGAACAAATCTTCCAAGCAGCTTAACGAAATCGTATCGGCTATTTTACATTCTCGCTCACTTGTCACGCTTAGCAACAAAGAAATCATTGAACTCAATAACATACTCCAGTGAGACAATTGAAATCTTTTTATTCTTACCGGAAATAAATATTGCGGATATAACTATTTTACTTTGTTCATAGCTTGGGATCAAATTAAGATTGGCTAATAAAAGTTGGGGGGTAGAGAGAACTACGTATCCACTATTATTCTATAATAAGTTAAGTTACTTTCAAAATAAAAAAAAAATTGTAGCTAGAACTCTTTTTTTTCTAAAATCACCATTTTCAATGCTGTTCTTAATTGTTGCACTGCTCTTGTTAAAATGAGCGATAAATCGTCCTTGAACTAAAGTAACAATCTTCAGTGCAAAAAAATATTTTAACTTTTTCAATATTTGAAAGATCAGCTGGCCTTTTGCTAACTTTTTCTCGGCTTGCATGGTTACATTCATTACATACATTTAAGTATATTTTAAAATCTGATTTGCTGTTTTGCTTAAACTAAATTTCATTTGAGGCAATTTCATTTTAGGAAGATTTTACTATACTATGGGTGAGAACTTTATGGGTCAATAGGCCAATAAGGATAATAATTACTTTAAAATTGTACAGTTAAAATGTATGATGTTGAGGTGTAGTTACTTTTTCCATATTACGAACATTGTCTCGCACAGCAGAGGTTCTCGGTTGGTATTCTTTCAGTCCATATGGCTATTTATGCCGGGCAACTACAAAAGAGCGGCCAGGACCCACAAGCGGTGAGACACGGACGTAGACGGAATCCCTAACACTATTTTTAGATAGAGCACCTCCAATGCCGGTAAAGCCTCCCTCCAAGGAGTTCCAGCATATCAGAAGAGTCCCTATCAATATCAGACGTCAACACAAAAACCTTTCCAATGCGCAAGCCACCGTCACACCTCACCAGCCCACTTCACCTGGCACTTTCAACCCTGTAACAGTACCAATGGAAGGAAATGAGGTGGAGTAGGATAGCGGAAAAAACGTGGAAAATAAAGCTTCGTCCTAGCATTAGCCTAAGCGACAGGTGAAACCAGAAAAAACCCAAAATCAGGATGATCGGTCACAAAGGATTTGATTTCTGGACCTACTGAATGCGAGTCCCAAGGGTTACCATCTGAGCCGCTTGGTTATCCGTGGTTGTAAATGACATTCTTTCTTCTTTGGCGCTACAGCTCAAAGAGTTGGGTCCAGCCCCGGCGACCGCTGCGTCTACGTTCGTGTTAAAATTAAAATTGCCGCTCAGATTTTACTTTTAGCACATGTCAGAATGATATACAGAATTAAAGCATAGGTTTCAAAATGTGAGAGTTCGCCCACTATTTTTAAATATTAATAAAAACGAGAAAACTTTGCATGTATTTATATATGTTACATTTGCAATTTCCGTTTTGAATTGCTTCTCCTTTAAAATACATTTTCATTGAGTATAATTGGCTATCAGCATGTTCCCCATCAGCAGCGGATTTCACGCACTACTCTGTCGTTAACATTCTTCTTGCTCTAGTGTGTGGACTGTTCGCGACGTGACGTAGCAGGCTTTCATCATCAACTCTCACGCCTCTTCGTCTACTTAATTTCCTGGTGTCATGCTCACAAAGGCAGTGGTTAAGAAGAATGAAGAAGATTCGAGAGAGCGGCATTCGACGACTGGGCAAAAACCGAGCAACGTCCTTGGCAAACTAAATAAAAAAGCCATCTTAAGAAGGAAGCATTATTATTATTGTAATTATTTCTTGTGACGAAGATAGATTGCTTGCAAATGCCAAAGATAATACACGCGCATCAGCAATGAATGATGTACATCGAAGTCGGTTAAAATATGAACATATTGTGTTAATTGCTCAATTAGTATTATAGTTATGTTTATGAGTGCAAATATAAAATTGACGGATCTTAAAAATAGTAAGAAATTACTGCAGTTCTTTTCCTTAGTTTTTCGGAAATTAACAAAAGAACCTATAAAACAGGTCTACTGTGCGTTTGCTGTTTTAAATTCTTAATTCTTTTTCGATAATTGTATGTGCTGATTACAAAAATGTAGCCCATTTAACTGTATCGCACACAATTTCTTTGGAACTTTATGTCTCCAATTTGTAGTTATGAATATATCTGGTAAAAAACAATGAACCATTAGTCCCTTATACCAATGCCCTCCAGTAAAATAAATGTACTTAAAAGAACTAGCTGATTGTTTCCGGACGTTGACAGTGTATTCCATGCTGTTAATACCATCATGTATTGTGAATTCTGTTGTTAAATTGGTTAAGCAATTGTTGAAAGGAAGAAAATCGCTCACAAATACTTTCATTTCCTATCATTATCACATAACATACGTTTGAGAACAATGGAAAGGAGGCGCTGCTTAAATGCATCTTTGTTGTGTTTGGGACAGTTTTGTGTTAAAAACAAAGAAAAAACAATGAAAGAACCTGTTGAAAACCATAGTAAAAATGTATTGGATTCTGAGAAAAATCCTTTACCACCTGTTCATTTTAACGTTTGTGCGATGAAATAATTTTGGAAGGAAGTAAGCACTTCAGACTGTTTCAAATATCTCACGGACAAATTTCATGCTCTTTAGGATATAAAAATAAAAGAAGGTATCAGAACACTAGTTAATGACAGGAAATTTGAAAAGCTGTGCTTCCTATAATTCGAATTTCATTTAAAGAAATCATTGAAAGATTTCTAGGAAACTATAAACACCCTCATTGTGCTAAAATTGTGAACAGCCTGCTACATAAATTCTCAGTTTTGAGATGCAACGTGCGCCTCAAACTGCATCTACTCTTCTCACATTTGAATGTATTTTGTGAACACCTGGGACGGTCAGTGAAGATAAAGTTAGAGGTTCTATCCAGATATTCCATCCAAGGGCGATGGAATACACCAACGATTCCAAATTACTGTTGGGTGTTCTGAGGGATTTCTACGGAAACACACAAGAAAAAAAGCCAAGAGAAGAACGTTCTAGAACAAACGAACAAGATTTTATGGAAGTTGATTTAGCTAATACTGAAATGTGAAATTGTTAAATAAAATGCTATTAGTTTCAATTGTAACACTTATATAGTTCATTAGTTATGTACATTTTTGGAATAAAAATATGATAATTAACTCTTGATTTGCGAACACATTCTGAAGTCATTTCTGAAATCAATGGTACTTAAATATTTACATTCATATTTCAAAGGAAAAATGGCTCTCAAAAGGTTTCAATTTGTAGACATATTATCATTACTCGTATGCTTAGAGTGAAATAAGCCCTTTGGCATTCAAAAGTAAGAGCGAGGATGTAAAATTCTCTAAATGTGCAATAAAGACTTTGACAAACAGACAACAGTTTCGAAAATTAAAAAGACAGTTTAAATAAGATTTTATTTTTAACCTAAATAGCCAGGGAGACCAAGTGTGTATTGCCAAGGCTACAATAAACGGAACTAGCCAATTGGCTAAAACTGTGGTGATCTTGATGATGACTAACAGGGCAAAGAAACATGCCGAAATCAGTCAGTATAATAACCGGCATGTACTCTTTCCCTTCGTCTTTGTTTCCATTGCCATCACTTAGCTGCAATTTTTGTTACTACGTGTTATAGTCCATCGCATTTAGTACTTGTTTAAGCTGCCTGGTAAAAGATTATTATAATGATTAATGTAATGTGCAAGCTAATGATGTATGTGTAATTAGAGCCGAGCTGTTGATGCCTCGTAATTAGGAGCTAGATACAGCAGAAAACCGATTTTAGTGCGCTGATGGCTCAGCATTATCCCGTTACAAACCCTGCCGCCAACCAGTAGACTGGCTGCACATTCCCCACTCCACATCATACACGAGCGGAAACGGTGCAACGGACTTCTTTCAAATGAATGTGGGTCAATCAATTGACCTCTCCTGTACCCTACATACTACTGCAATAAATTGTGCCAAAATGTGACCGAGTCACGAATGACAATTAAGAGCGCTTTTCTCCGTCCAGCTGCTTCCTTGGTATTATAGACTGTAAAGTACTTACATAGCCATAGTACTTGATGACAGGCTACAAGAGCTACATTACGCTCCGAATTCTTGATCAGCGCTTGGAACTTAATATTTTGCAATGGAAACCTTTCTGTTACATCTAAAGTTATTACGAATTACGAGGAGTGTTCTAAAGGTTCTCTGACTGATCAAGAAAACACCAGGTTTAAGAGAATTCTTTTTTTTATTTTTTAACATATTCACCTTGTAAATCGATACGTTTAATCGAACGAATTTCCAAAAATTTAATAGCATCAGTAAAATAACATTTGTTCAACTGTGAAAAATAACCTCCAGTCTTGGCTCCAATCTCATCAATTGATGGGAATCTTCGTTCATGCAGCCATTTCTTCAGGTTTCGGAACAAAAAATAATAGCTTGGAGTCAAATTCGGCGAGTATGGTGAATGTGGAAGCAATTGGAAGCGAAGATCATGTTGTTTTGCAGCATTCTAGACGTATGTGAAATCTCACTATCTTCAAGAAAGTGAACTTTCTTTTTCGCAAGGTGTGAACGTTTAGCCTGAATAGCATCCTTCAATTGGCCTAGTAGTGAAGCGCAATGCCCCCTGCGATCTGCTCTTCTAAAGATACTCTCAAGCACCACACCATGAGCATCCCAGAAAACCGTTGCCATGACTTTTTCTGCAGATGGAACAGTTCTTGCTTTCTTTGGCGCACTTTCACCTGTTGCAATTCACTGTTTTGCCTGCTCCTTCGTATAGTGATGAATCATGTTTCATGTACTGTTGCGAAACGTTGGAGAAACTCATTGAAATTGCCTTTAAACAAATCTTAACACTTTCGGGAAATGTACATTTTAATGTTTTTGGTCCATTGTTAACAAACGGGGCATCCATTGAGCGGAAAGCTTTCTCATACCCAAAAATTTTGAGCGAAATTTAGTGGACACTGTCTGTCAATATCTTTGCAGTGCTAGCTAACTCGCGTACCTTCAATCGGCGATCAGGGAGCACGGCATTATGAATTTTTGTCACACACTCGTCCGTCGTAGCAGTTTTGGGATATCCTAAGTGCTCAACATTTTGAATGGATGTATCGGCCATTTTTAGCCGCCGAAAACGAAGGGGAAGAATCCTTTAATGTGGAATGTAACTCCTTTTGTATTTCTGTTAGGGTTAAGCCCTTTAAAACGAAGTATTTTACTATGGCACGTATTTTAGTTTTACCCATTTTGAAGAAAATATTAACACTAGTTTGTTTATACGATCATAACAAACAAGTGACTACGTTTACGCATCTAAAACTTTACAGCTCACCATCTAAAGAATGATCTTAACAACTATTACGATAATTTGACCATTTTGGCGACATCTCTTGAATCAGGTCAGGAACTTTTACATCACCCCTCATATAGTATGATTGTCTAACTCTGAAGCATATTTGATGTAATCTTCATTTCTAATGAGCATTTTCTTGTTTAAAGCCAGAGATTTTCACAGATATCTTCACACATTTCATTTTACCTGCTTGTTGTTTACCTCTTCATGGTTTCTCGGACCTCGTCCTTTATGTCACGATATGTATCTGTTGTTTTTCTCTTTTCATTCTTTTCCTTACCATGTTTGCTTTCTAGAAGACTCTATCTGGAACCGTGGTTGTTGTTCATTGGGTAGAGCACGTAGCTGACAGTATGATTGGTCCTAGTTGGTATCGTCATCTTTTCTTACATAGATACCCCGCTTGTGCGTGGACAGCATGAGCTGATTCTTGGACAGAGGAATGATAAGTTGGTTTCGGCATGATTATGAAAAATGTATTAGAACATCGACCAACTTCACTTTTGTTCATACAATGGCACAAGTACTTAAGTATTCAGATATTCAAATTGAGTAATTATTGAGTTTCCAAATGAAATTGAGTAAAATGTCGAATTCTTTTGGGTAAATTGATTTACTTGGAAGAGTTTTGTGTTAATTTGTTGATTTGTTTCGAGATTAAATGTATTGTGTTTCTTAAATAGCTTTTAAAAGGGTTAAATAAGTATTTTTTTCATTATGACTGAGTCCATCGAAAACTCTTTCAATTTTAGGTAATTTGATAAATGTTGCTGTGCTTTTGAGTAAAACGTCGGAAAATTACCTTGGTATGTTTTCTGAGAACATTATATTTTAATATTTAATGTTTTATATACATTTCGTCTAATATCAATTGTTATTCTTTTGGGGTAACCTTCCCGTGTAATTTGTGTTTTGTTTTTGGAGAAATGTGTCGTTTAATTTGATTTGTTCTGTTATTTTAATGCGGTGAACTTTTAATTGATGATACCAAACACTTCAGTTCTTCTTTAACTGTTGTAATTATTACTTTCATATGCACTTCTTTAAAGTACATTTTATGGGAGTGCATTTTTAATTCTTGCTCCTGCCTTGTGAAATGAATTCAAAAGTTATCTTTAACATTTTCTTTTCTGTGTTGTCATATTGGGCACACCATTTGTCATATTGGGCTTTATCATTTCAGTTTCCAAATATTATTCTGCGTGCTTATGTTACGCAGTACTAACGGTAAAATAATTAATAAGGAAATAAGATTGATGACGAAATATAATGCTTTTTCGTCTTCTTGTGCTTATTTTGGGGTTATATTTTAATTCATTTTAAATACAATTATATTTCTAAATATTTTAATTTAAAATAGCATAACTATTATCAGCAACAAAGGCTGAGTTTACTTAGTTAGCACGATATAAAATTACTCTTGTAATTGCTTTATTAGCCTATATAATAATATCCACTTTATTTGTATTTCCAGCTTAGTTAAATTGTTTTATTTTACTGAATTATTTAATGTAAACTTTATTTTATTTAGTATCTAATAGCATACTCCCTCGAGGAGCTAAGGGCATAAAACAGCATGGACGACGCTGACAAAAGTGTAAAGCCACGAAACATATGCCTATATCACAACTGTATGGGAAGAAATGGTCGATACTAAATGGAGAAGAGCATCTAGGAGGATAGTGCTATAGAGGCAAATACTAAAAACATTGTTCATAAACAATGACTATTGATTTTGCTCTTGATTTTACTCAGGCCAACCCTACTACAGTGAGTAGCTTTCTACGAAAGTTGGGTGGAGTTCAACATAAAATATGAACGTGTTTTTAATTTACAACATTTTGTGCCCTAATCTGCTTGTTTATTATATTTATGCTATTATTAAATACCGCTACTTTGGTTTTTTATTGAAATATTTTCACATGAAGAACAATGATTACTAAAATTGAAGAAATATATTTTGTAATACTTTTTATTAATAATCACCTAATTCGCAGTAATTAAACTATAGTATTTGATCAAAAGGTCATGGCATGGCATTATTCTGACAGACCTTCAGTGACAGTGACAACAAATGAGATCTAGGTGATGAATTTAACATAACTCACATAGATATTAAATCCCTCAGCACTCGGAGTGACCAGAGAAGATGATTTAATATAGAATAAATACAATTATTTTGTAAACTAATTTGGAGTACGATTACTAACGTTTGTGTTACCATATTTACATGTGGGTAGAAGTTTTACCTTCGAGAATGATATTCACGCTGAAGCCAGGTCTCCGGTTTCGCGTGCACATCTGCCTTTACTGGTCCAGACACGCCTGTCTACTTCTACTACTTACTCTCTTAACTTACGGTCCGACTCGGGATAAAATTACATTATCACCAGCTTAATTTCAGCAAACAAATCAAATCTCCCTTAAATTCAACTCTGCAAAAAACAGAAAATGGATATCTTAAACGGATGTTAATTAGTTTCATGAGACACTTTCAAAGCGCTGAATAAGAAATACAAGAAACGTACTTCTCATAAAGAGAAAGGGGAAAAAAGTGTTAAAACACTTGCACTTTCCCCATCGGAATCGGTAGCATGTTTTGTCTCTCGGTGAAATACTCGGACTCTCTTGCCTGACAAAGAAGAAATGTTTACCATTTTTCTTAGAAATGTTTACCATTTTTCTTTGAATAGTTGTTTTTATCCATTATACTGCTGAGGCACCATTGATATTATATGAGATGAAATGATAAATTGGGAAAGGATATATATATTTTTTTAATGGAGGAAGAGCTCCTGCCGTAAGTTTGTAATACCTCCCCGGCATTTGCTATATATGAGCAGGGAGAAAAACCTGGAGAAAACCTCAGTCAGAGAGGATGGTCCTGGCTGGAATCAAACCGCAGAACTCTCGCTCACAAGTCCATGCCTTAACGACCTCGGCCACCCGTAGCGGGGAAGGATTTACTGATTGTATTGTTTTAACATTGGGGTTTCTTTGTTAAGATTATCTTTATCGGAAAAGGCTTTCCGTTATTCCTGAAACTATGTACCAATAAACTCCGTACACTTTATTGGAAAAATGTTAATGGTGTTTTTTTTTAATTAAGCCTCAGAAATACCGCAAAATAGCTGTTGATTTTCCATTCATGCACAACAAAGATGCTTTTGATAATGGCATTAAAAATGATCCTGCTATATATTGCGTCTTTGAAATTTCGCTAGAATTTTAAGCCGATTTAGGGGGAATATTTGTTGCAAAATCTAATGATTATGTTAACATTTGCTTTCAAAGATTTATGTTCATGCTGACTTCAACATACTATGCATACGTGAATGAAATGAAGTAAAACTAATAAAAATTAATAGGCACTGAAGTTACATAACATTCACTGCATTTGAAGAGCGAAAAAAATCTAAAGTAAACATTATTTAAACATCTTCTTCCGAAATATTAGTTCAAAATTACAAACATGGAGCGAAAACTAAATCGTCGCATTTCTTTAAAAAGAATATTTAATCGTTCAATGAAAAATATGAAGCATACTTATTTGCTAGAACCAAAGAATTCTGCAACAGGCTTACATTGTTTGTGTTTATAGTAATGAAACAAATTTCAAGCTCATTAGCTGAACTATGATGGGGGAAAAATGTCAGCCATAAAACGTTTAAGAAGCACCATATCAAACATTTAACTCACCCCTGACCTTCAGTGATTGGAAAACAAGTTTTGGGGTTCCAAAACGAGTGCAGGCACCTGCAGCGCTAAGTCAGCATGACATAGACAGTTGCCATAATGCCTTATTCGCATAAAAAGAATTTATTGTGGGGATGTGGGAGTGCGGTCGCCATTGCAGTCAGTAAATCAGAAGTCATTATTACCCGAATCCAAGAGCAAGGAGAGGAGGTCTGAAGAAACTATATCTGAAAAGTGTGGGAAGACCTCGATATTTGCCAGTCTCTTGTTGCATCACCTCCAAGGAAACTAAACAAGGTCTTGGATCACAATGGTTAATGGACATCGTACTTATTAAAAAGAAAATCAGCTCCTAGTCTGTTTCATTTCCTTTTATAAGCAAACGGGTTACGTTTTTCCTCATAAATTCTATTTTAATAGTAATTCCCAATATTCATAGGATAGCTTGCTTTTCTTTTTACAAGTTAGAAGACACCTTATAATGCTCTCCCTTAAGTTTATATCAATCCTACTTTCCTCGCATAGCATTAACCACCACGGGTGGCCGAGGTCGCGGACTTGTGAGCCGGAGGTTTGGGGTTCGATTCCCACCAGGACCGTCCTCCCTTACTGAGGTTTTTTTTTCCTCAGTCCTCATAAATGGCTGATGGCGAAGAGATACCTTAAATTTAAGCCTGGAACGCTTCCTTCCTTAATAAAGTTCTTTCCCAATTTAACGTTTCATCACATGTATCATGAGTGCCACTGCCTGTGGTGTCTCTGTATTTAAAAGGGACGTTAAACACTATTAAAAAGTACTTTGTCTAAATATAACTTTTTTCTATTTGGTGTTATTTTAGAAAACAATGCTTCTTGTATTTTACATTCCCGTTAATGTGATTTTATTTCCATTCCTCCTTTAATAATTCAAGACAAATTCTTTATCATCATTTGGCGAGTTGCAACAAATTCAAAGAAACAGAAATATTGCTAATGTAAGTATGTATATATTTACGATTAGTGGAGAAAATTATGCATTTGGTTGCTTCTTATGTACGTATTCTCCTTGGAATGTCTTTGAGTATATTTTAATCCATGATTTGTTTCTTTCCATCCTCAAGTATAACAGACTACTTCTAGCTGATGTTTGAAGGGTTGCCCAAAGAAACAGTGTACTGGGCGCTATTCTCTATTCCGTTAATGTTTTCAATGGTGTTTAACGCCCGTTTTTACTGCTAAGGCACCACAGGCGGTGGACAATGATGATACATGAGATGAAATGAAATATTGGGAAAGGATATTTTTATTTTGGGAAAGAAACGTTTCAGGCCTAAGTTTACGGTACCTCCCCGACATTTGCCATTTATGAGAACTGAGGAAAACTTGGAAAAAGCCTCAGTTAGGGAGCACGGTCCTGGTGGAATTCGAACTTTAGACCTTCCGCTCACGAGTCCGCGCCTCAACGACCTCGGCCACCCGTGACGGTATTTTCCGTTAATGTACTATCGAGAGTAGAGGATAAATTTCAAAATACTAAATCTATAGGTAGACAATAAAGTTACAGTTTTAGAAACCTAAATACCTTATACTGTAATCTTATGGACCATTTCATCTTGTTTGAAACTATAAAGGACCAGATGGAAAAATTATTTTAGAGGTTAACTTCAAGACTGCGGTTGCAGTATAGGAGGAAGAATATTAACTACACTTTTGAAGCTTTGTAGCCCATACAGAGCATAGGTAGAGATAGAAATAGGAACAGTTAAATAAGCTGCAATAGACAAAGATAAAACATGAACTTGCCCTTCGGCGGCAATAAGATAATAAGGAATTAAAATGTGTTGCTGGAACAGCTAGGGGTACAATGAATAGCTTTCATTGTTAATCATGCCCTTGGAGGAATACTTCGAAAACAGCGACTTGTTAGTAGCTGCAACGGTTGCCTTTGTGTGTGCAAAATCTACACTAATCATTGATAACGTTATCGCACAATGCTAAAAGGAGTGCATTCTGTGTTATCTTCTGGGCAAAGTCCCTCATTCTGCGAAACCTGGAACTTTGCCATTATGCCTTTTATTAATTCATCTTCCCCTTGGCCAATAAACATGTCAAAATGCTTAAGAATATAATATTTACACCATACCCTTTTTATGCTATTCCATTCTTTCTCCTGCTCTTGTATTCTAGAGACAAAGGGCTCGAATTTTATTTAGCGGCCTGTACCTGACATGATATTTCATGGGTTCGGAGATTCAAGTAGTTAATACAAACTGTTCTTTCCCAGTCGATTTTGTAATAGCAGGATAATTTCAACATTGTACATAACGCTTCTCAAGAAACACTTGCAACACATTCCCTCAACAACTCAAATTCAATAAATTTCCTAAACCAAAAGGGAATCACAAGACCAGAAGCTTGAGCAAAAAAGGCTCTGGTAAAAGTGACCTAATAAAATTAAAGATTGTAATACAAGGTTATATTATACCATTGGAAGATATTATTCCACATCTTTAATGTTTACTGTACCAATTTACTGAATTTAAATGTTAATTTTTATTTTATGAATAATAACATTGTAGCATATTTAAGAATTGTTGAACACATACAAAGAAACTGTAGTATAGCTCTATCAATGTCAAGGATACATCTAAGAGGTCTTTAACGTTTTGCAACTTTGTAAATTGTTAACAAAAACGCAGCACTTCTCAGCAGATATATGGACCTAAGCAACAATGCAAAATTCAAGTTTAACGGTCTTAATGTGACAAACTATTAATAGGTACTTTGTGATATTGTGTGCCCCAAAATCTCGAAGAAGTTCGTCCCAAACAACATAGTAAGAATGATAAATATTACGATATCGCAAAAAAAAAAAAAAAAAAAAAGAAAAGAAAAGAAAAGAAAGAAGGAAGAAGGAAGTTAAAATTGCAAACAAGGGATCTCTTCAACATTCTGTGATGATGGGAAATATTTATGAATATGTTAGTGTATAATACTCAGATACTGTTAGACTAGTCAATGTAACAATATGGCGTAACTTAGCAAACTGATTTATAGTTACCATGCTCTTTTAGTGCTGCCAAATGCATTCGGCACTGGATGTCTATAATTTTGTTCAGCAGCTAAACCTTCCCATATGCCTCTCTTCATCTTTTGTATTTAACGATTCATGTAGCATTAGTCTTTGGAACGAGTGAAAGGAATGCATACTTTAAGTTGGTTTTGTTTCTGTTACAGGTAAGAGTTCACTTACAAAGGATTAATTTATTTCATGAGGAAAAGAGAGTGTTATGTATATTTCAATATATA
The DNA here is from genome assembly GCA_030762175.1 of Metallyticus violacea. Classification (NCBI taxonomy): domain Eukaryota; kingdom Metazoa; phylum Arthropoda; class Insecta; order Mantodea; family Metallyticidae; genus Metallyticus; species Metallyticus violacea. The sequence continues at coordinate 85,936,962 of CM060846.1, read as the reverse complement.
AATGAGTTGCAAAATGTGAATATTTAATGCAAGTTATTTGAAAATGAAAAAAGCATTTATTGCAAGCTTGATTAGCAAAATTGGTAATTAAAAAAGTGTAACTGGAGTGTGTTATTAAGTTGGTTGATCATCAATGCTAATACCTGTATTTAGTATTATTTTAAAATTTCTGTTAATAATTTTAATTTTTAATTGGGATTGTAAAATTTTACTTTGATAAAACCAAACTACAATTTAACAACTTGTACTTTTTAACAACCACACTCCGCTAGCAATAAATTTTGTTGTGCCATTGACCGGTACTCTCTCGTTAATGCCATGCAGCATTTATACATGAGAAATATTAGGAAACATGCTGCTGTGACAAACCCTTAGGAAGAAAAATAAATTTCTAACACGTGTTCTAAAATTTATTAACACGTGTTCTAAAATTTATTAACACGAATTTAAGGTATTAACAATTTTAAAAATGCTCTCCTTAAGATGAAGCATGACAGCAAGGAAGTGCACTTTGAAACAGTAATAATCACAATAAAGAATTAAGTTTTGAAGTATTTGTTTCTAAATTGTAAAATATCCAAATCATTAAGACAAAATACATAGTATAACCGAGTAACAAATGCATATAAAAAACCTTAGTGCACGATACAACACTAGCCTGCCCTTAAAGAAATTTGATAAAGAACTTTCATAAATGTCTCAATTTTCAAAAAAAAAAGCGATAACAAAGCAAACAAATACCTGGATTACTGGTGTAGTAAAATGAGAAGTTGACCCCCAAAAATAAGAAAATTATTAGTGAGAATACTAAGGAGTTGCCGTCCTCGTGCAGCGCATCGAGTATCAACCCAAAGCATGGGACGGTGACTCACCCAGAGCTGAAAGATGTTTTCCCCAGGCAGCTCTCGACCAACTCTTCGATAATAACTCAGCAAAGGTCAGAAAGATAGCACTATCCCTTACGAGCAAAAATACCAGTGCATGCTCCCACCAAATAGTAGTAGACAGTGTTTATAAGAAAAACCAGAAAAGACCTCATATTTAGGAGAAGAATGGGGGAGGAAGGGAAGAAATAAAGCCAGCTACGTGATGTAGCATGTCACGGTACAAAGGAATATATGAGTAATGAATGTGGTAAACTTCATTGTTGCAAATATATATATATATATATATATACACTTGAAGAGTTAATATTATTATATTTAGAAGAAACAATATACATATGCTAACTCGTAATTTATAATGAACAATGAAAAAATTATTTATTTTATTTCTTTTTGTAATCTATTAATATAATATAAAAGAAAAAGAAAATTAAAGTCACTATTAGTAATGTAACAAATTAACAGTAATTATAGAAGCTTTGAAAGGATAAAACACTAAGATAAAGTCACTCTTGAATTCGCTATATTTCGAACTCGTTGAGCTCTTCTATGGCAAGAAATATGGCGATTTCAAGTGTGACTTTATCTTAGTGTTTTATCCTTTTAAAGCTTCTATAATTAATGTATATATTCGATTCTTATGAGATTTGCCAATTTAAAAATTCACGAAAGAAGTCAGGAGTTTAATCCATTTTAATGTAACATATATGTGCAAGATTTGGTGTAATTGCGTAAAAGAACATGTCATGTTATTTGATGTACCAACTTAAAATTCCACTAAATAATTCCACTAAATAATTGCGAGGTTTGCTAATTATACTGATTATGTGTGTGTAAACGTTATATTATTAAACAAAAATGATGATCGAAAGAAGATTATATTATATGCATGCTGAAAGGCAATGTTCCTATATCTCACTTTACTTCAGTTAATTTACGTACGAAAATAGAGCAGACATGTATAGTTCAGCTTTACATGACTATTTTTAAACTTAGACACCTCTGCGGCCCACAGACATTCCCCAATAACTAGCAGTGTTAAAACCGTGTCAAAGCGGAACAACTTTTCTCGATTATGTAACAGCAATTTAACGACTGGTTTCACTTCATCATCTGATTCCAAGTGATATCCTTTGGAGTATTTCTTTATCTTTGAGAAGTTAAAAGTCCCTTGAAGGATACCTTGGACTGGAAATGTCATCGGACGAGACCTTTGTTTCAGTATGCGATATCACCATGCCCCTATTTTAGATATTTTAGATTTTCAAAGCTTAATGGTTTTGTCGATAGAAATGGAACCGTTATTCATAATACTTCTGACTTGCGAGTATGGCTATCTGCGAGAGACATAGTTGCAATTTTTCGTTTTCTTTCCTTTATTTAATTCATCTACTGACTCAGGCTAGTAGTGATCTATTGACCTGCTATTGCTTTCAGACTTTAAACGGCTCTAGCTTCCATTCCTTTTGGCACGTGTCATTTACCAAACGAAAAGACTGCTGCCAACTTTCCGTGCTCTTATTCTCTCAGAAAGCAGAGTGGCTGTAACTTTTTAAAGTCAACTTTAGAGATATTCGTATTATTAGTGCAGTTCAGATATCTTAAGGGGGAAAAATAGTACATAATGCTCATGTATGGTACTTTCCAATTAGATGCGTGAACATTCAGTTTCTTTCCTGCAGTTACACATTCTCGTTCACTCTTTGCTATGTACGAGAGTAATTAAAAGCTCTCTATAACTATAGTATAACAGAACGGCAATGAATAGTTCTCTGAACCTGTAGCTTAACAGTAGAAAAATGCTCTTGGGTCATTTTTAACTTCCCTGCTTCTCATTGCTGTACTTCTTGAGCCTTTCTGAGGATTAACAACAGTTGCAGGGTGTATATATCACATAACACATTCATATTTTTTAAGTAATTGTTTCGTTTTTTATACTTTGTGGCAAAGAATGAGCAACAGTTTGTTCTCAAAGATAAAATGGAGTAAATGTCAATGTTGAAGCATGCTGCATGAATCCATTATAAACATTGTAACGATTAAGTAACTGAGGACTAGGGAAAATATAAACATAATCTTTGAGAAAAGATTATGGGAATAATCAGCAAGATGCCCATTTTCAGGTATAAAATATTTCACAAATGAAAGTTTGTTTAACTATTGTCGTTGCTCTTACAAAATCCACTGTGTATGAAATTTCATGAGGGATATAAAAAACCTTATTTAGTGATTATTTCTTTTTCTCCTAAACTATTCATGCTAGGGTTTCTAGTTTGTACAGTCCCTTTGTTTCCCGTACACAAATGATCTGATATTTTTCGAACATTCTAGTTTCATATTAAGGTAATTGAGCAGCATTTTTTTAAAAAATGTCAAAAACATTGCCATTATTTAAAAATGTGTTAATATAATTTATTTTAAAATATTGCTCTGAGAAAGGTTATTTTGTTGGTAAATAACGCAAATCTACCTGAGAAAATGTTCTACTGTTCTCTAGAAAAGAAAAATTGAAAATAACAGATTTAACGTGGCGAAGATAGAAATACCCTCTTCCCTTAAATTACTTTTGTAATACCATTAATATTTTCGTATAACTACAAATTAACTTAAATTAAATTAAAAAATATTCCACAAGAATATCGTAAGATAGTCATACTTTGAATAAAGTAAACATAAAAGTACAAACAAGTATATTTAAAGCAAAACTTTTTTGAGAGTAGCACAATGAAAAATCAAAACGAAAGTAGTTAATGACGAGCAAGACTCATAAGACAGTAAGTAGTTGTTTATCGGCATGAACAGTTTCAGTTTCTACAAGCTTTCGTGTTTTCCTTGCTTAAGCTTTAATGGTTTATGGAAAAAAAAAAAAAATGCTCAAGGAGGGTCTCGTTATGTTCACTCCTCCTTCGTTACGGAAGTTGTTTCCAGTCTTGTTTGAACAAAATCTCCCAGTTCTTATACTTAGGATCCATATTTAAGCGACCGCAGGATATTTACACTTTCTTCCTGATCTGATTGACTTATAATTTACTTGACAGGTTTCCATGGGTTTTGAGAAAGGTGTGATCTGATTCATGTATAAAATAAGGAATTTACTGTTTTCTGTTTCCGGTCCGTTCCATATCCTGGTGTACAGATAGGGGGGTTTAAATAGCCTCATTGAGTGCAGATAAACTCACGAAAATTGACCGTAGTGCCTATTAGATTTACTTTTGAAATTTGAGCTAAAAACTAAGGTGATGGTCTTACAGGGAGAAAGGTAAATAATATATAAAATAGTAATAAAAACACAATCATTAAATAAGGAAAAAGTTTCAATTATATGGGCTCCTTCCTGGGAAGTTTTGATAAAGGTAATAAAATTATTCAGATGTGTGGAACCATAAAAAGAACTTTAATTTAAAAAGCTTTAAATTATACACAATGGACTTTTCATAAAGTGATAGCAGTTTCCGCTGTAATCAATGACTCAAAATCTTGAATCATAAATAAAGAGTAATGAGGGGAAAATAAAGACATTTTGAATGGGATTTCTTAGATTCGTTGAAAAAAGTTTAAAGAAGATATAAAATATCTAATTGTAATGAAACTAGATCTAAAATATTTTCAATCCGAGCAAAATTAACAATTAAAGTCAAAACAGGAAATATGTTTTTAGAATGGATAGAAACAGTTAGCCAAAAACAGAGGGTAAGAGGGATGTTAGCAGACGAAAAGAAAGATGGGATTAAGAAATGACTGAAAGTCAGAACAGGTTTATATAATCTAATTCTCAATAGTAGAAAAAGAAGAAAATAAGAAGAAAAAGAAGAAAAAGATTCATCATGATAGTCCCCTTCTATTAAATGAACAAAAGAAGACTGGTGCTTTCAGCAAACCTGTTTCTTTATTTTCAGTCAACGTCTGTCATTGTTAAACTCGACAACCAAACGAAATAACTATAATCACTAGTTGTAATTCCAGTCTTCCTTTAACGAGAGTTCGACAAATTCACAAAGCGGTTAAAATGTTTATTACCAATGGAGTATTAACAATGAAGAAGAATAAATAACAAATGTGTCAATTTATGTACATAGTTGGAAACCAAGATACAATTGCGGTTCCGAAATTACAATGAGTTCAAAAAACATTATGTTTTGAATACATTATTATTATTATTATCATTATTATTATAATTATTATTATTCTAAAGTTAGTGTTATTAATAACTTCCCTATAAAATTCTGATTCCGTAGTATAAAAGGCACACTTTTTTAAAAAATTACCACAGATAATTTGCAAGAACAAAGAATCTGTGCCTATTCTACTTGCTCTCGCTAAGCACATACCTGACCATTAAAATCTGCTCAAATATCTTTCTTTTAGACACTAATTCTGCCATTAATTTCGTCCATGAAGTAAATGTGAATAGATAAAGGAACTAAAAGATTTCTGGTTTATGTGCGTATACAGGTCGTGTGGTCTCTGTGTTTAATTCGTTGGTGGCATATAATTGAACTGCAACCATGCTTTCGGATTTTTGCGGTAATATAATGTTCAGTCATTAGTTTTCAGATAATTTAGGTAGAAACACGTCTCTCTTTTTACTAGCATAATTTTTATTGCTTTTAAGTTCCATTGCCCTGAACTCGTACTGATGATAATGTGGAAAACAGCTGAAGAAGCGTAAAATACACAAGCTGTAGCACTAAACTAAAGTGTCATAAACAGTAGAGTTAGCATCTTTATGTGAAAATGAAATGCACAAACAGTTGTATTCATGTTACAGATGAATATTTTGTTATTCAACAATTAACGACGTAAAGTATAAGGCTAGTAGATAGTAGCAGTAGATAATTTTGCAGTAAAACAGAAAACAGTAAAATAATGTGGGCAGAATTTTTCAAAGAATAGGTAAAAAAAAAAAAAAATGTATTAGTTCACTATTCCAAGTTCTTAAGCTAAGAGAGAAGAAATTCATGACAATAAAATAAATGCAACCGATGTATTTAGATACTCAAAGAAATTATCTATTAATACAATGCAAATGAGTGCAATTTTCATTTTCCTGCTAAGATTTTTACTGGCTCGTTTATAAAGATCGTTATAGGTATGAAATTAAATTTTTACATTGAAAAGTGTCATGTCGAGTTGACAAAAAATGTTAGCCATATGCCCATTTTAAATTTTCTGAACCTGCTCACAATGGGTGGAAATCAAAGGAGATTGAAATGCAAGTGCATTTAAGATTTTTGCGAATTCTTCTCAAACCGCCTTTAAAATCGCTTGCATAATAATTTAATTCACAATGCTGCCTGGTTTTTTCATAGTTATTAGCCAGACTCTCTTCTGTGTGGGCATGTGTTTTTTTATAAATCTAACTCAAGAAATTCATTTTCCTTTGTGTTCGCAATAATTATTCACCAAAACTCACTGTAAAAATATTATTTACATGTTTTCATCAACGTTTCGCGCAGGCGCTTTTTACATTCATGTATCTCGTTTACCTTAACTTCTGTTAGTGTAACACGTTTCATTATACCTTTTTTAATGACAGGAATGAGTGAAATAGGTTTTCAAACCGAATCACAAAGACTGTAATTTAAATACTTCCGCCGACAGAGATGAAACAGTTTTATAATCGCTTTTAATGGCATTAAGCTTTAAGAGTTGTGACCGGTCCTCGCATACCCACGCATACCTAAGAGTGAATGTATTTAGATAAGTCAAATAGTAATAATTATTAAATATTATAGTAACCTGTAGTAACAAACAGGAACACTTCGTGTATCACGGAAGTGTATTCATGGCTACCTGAACCGCCTGTGGTGCCTCAATAGTTAAAACGGGCGTTAAACACCATTCAAAAAACAAAATGACTACCTGGACGTATAACTCTATTACAATAGGGAAAAGGTTGCCTTTTGTAATCCTTTGTTCCCTATTTTGCTGATAATAGCTAGAGTAATGGGGTCTCTCTATTGTGACAAAAGCTAAGTGCATGCAGTGGCCGAACAATAGCTCATTTGTATCTTAGTTGCTGGAGATGCTTCAAAATTCGTAAAGCAGGTGCCGGCTATGACGTCATTACACCATATGATCAATGAGAAGTCAAATAGTTGCTGGATTTAAAGTAAGCGCGTTTGGGAGCGAAAGAGCTCACCAGTAATACTTTAATATTTTAAAGGCTCAGACGCCATGGGCGCTAGTATGTGTACTCCGTGAGTACTTATAACCACGTGGACGCACTTTGATTTCGTATATAAGGGGAAACAACTTCGCAAAAGTACCTTCGTTCGGACTATCGTTTTTTATGATCAATATCGCTTTACCAGATGCAGTAGACGAGAGGCACACAGATGCAAGATCAAGTAGCATATGTAGTACGCGTCATTAAAGTCACAGGGGTAAAGAACCAGATGACCAATAACGAAGTGTCAAGTGATTAAACATCCGAATGCGTTGAATGAGGCAAATTTGTGAGATTTAAAACACCCCTCTCCATCTCCCTCCTCCCGTGACCACTAAGACACTAAAGGCGACTTCGAACCTCTGAACGACCCGGGGTATGAATAGGACCCTCGGATACATCACCAGCAAAGACATCAAATCTGCATTTAAAAACAGCTTCAGAATACATGTTAATTCTATAAATATTGTGAACAGTTGGTATATATATGTAAGATACTAGTTCAGAGTTGAGCTGTATACAATAACTAACTAAAGACTTGAGCGTAAGTACAGAACAATCCGTTTAGAGGTCGAGAAATAAGTGATAATTTAAAGTTTGTATAAGGAATTTTAACATGCCATTTTACCTAGCTTGAGGTAGAAACTCTCCGAGTTTAGATTAAAGCCAGTGCAACTCGATGTGTCCGTCTGCAGTTGCATTTCTGACTTCTAGACTTCACACCTGCACTCACGACTTCGCTGAGCACGCGTAACAGATTACATTTTATAGTGGTGTTCACGTGTTTACCGTAGCGTGTCTGTTGCTCTACCGAATACGTACCTAGGCTTGTTCTCACATTATAGATTAGTGTACGACGCATGAGCATGCACGCACATGTTCACACCATTTCTGTTGTATAAACTCGGAGAGATTCTCTAATTTGTAATATGCAAATTATAACATCTACCTCTGCTTTTAAACGCTGGGACTTTATTTCTCGATGCCTCTGTAAGGTTTATTCACCCTTGCCAAGAGATGTCTGCTGCTATCGAGCGATACGAATTTCTGTCTCCCAATTTATCACTTCTACTTAACTAGATATTATTTTCATTTAAAATTTGAAGGAGGATGTGCACTATGCAAATGGATAACTTTCTTATATTAAATATTGCAACAAGGCTTAATATAATGCGCAATTTATCAAAATTACTTAACTTAATGTGTTCTTCAAATTATTTTTATGTATGCTACATTATTGAAAATGTACGTGTACGCACACCATGCTGTACAACTCCCACTGCTATCGTCAATAATCTATGCCCCTTCTTGGCACACTCTCCTGGTGCGAGGCCTACTTTACTGTAGGGTGTATATTCAGTATGGTTGGCGACGCACGTAAAAGTTCCGCTAAGAAGGGGCATTTTATGAATATGCAAAATATTATTTACAAAATGGTGGAATTTTATACATAAATTTATACAATATAAATGAAAACAACGGTGGGAATTTTATACATATAATTATACAAAATATTAATTACAAAATGGCGAAAATTTTCCTTCCTTACCTACCTTGGTAGGTAACCCGCGACAAATGTTAGCGGAGAAGGAACTTTATTTTACTGATTATACAAAATAGTTGGAATTTTTACCTATAATAATACAAAATGCTAATTATAAAATGGCTGGAATCTGTTTCCTTATCGACCTAGCTAGGTGACCGGCAACAAAGATCAGGTAAGAAGGGCCATTATTTTATTGACCATAAAAATATTCATTACAAAATGACGGCAATCAAATGTTTGTAACATATGCATGTTTTACCAATGTCGGGGAGTCGGTCCTGGTGGTGTAGTGATAACCATATTTGCCTTCTAAACCCAAGACCGCGGATTCAAACCCGGCTAGGATCGACGGATTTTTCCGGGCGTAAAAATGCTAAGTATGGCTTCCTTCGGAAGGGAATTAAAGCCGTCGGTCCAGTGTTGTACCTTTACGGCACGACAAAGAACCTCAAACCTGAGAGAAGAGGCCTCTGAGCAAAATTTGTCGGTCGTTTCACGCCCTGAATGGAATGGGACGCTGATGACCTGAGATGTTAAATAGCGTCCGTAAATAAATCATACCGAAAAAAAATTACAGATTGGGGATATTATATTACACAAATTATTGATTCAATTTTGTATTGTAGGTATACCTTCATGGGCGAGTATACTTTTGTGGATAAGTATACATTCAGTGGCAAGCTAACTTTCAAGGGTGAATTATATATTAGGTGGCAAGCATACTTTCATGAGGAAGCATACATTCATGGATTGATTATACATTCATGGGCGACCACACTTTCGAGGCAAGCATAGGACAAGTATTCTTTCAGGGTCATTCATCACTACTATGAATGGTTAAGAACCGACTATTAATCTATTGCTTACTGTGGCACCAGAACACTTACAAATTCCCCATCCTCCTGATGACGTCACGTGCAGATACAAACAGGTTTTCGCCCCTCCCTCTAGTTTTCCTCCAATAAGGTTGATTTTTCACCCTCCGCTCTTGCAAAGCACTGTTCAGCACCAGTAACGGTACTGAGAAACTAGCGAAGCAGGCAATATGATTCACGACGTACTACGCCAACTAGGCAACATGATTCACTACGTACTACGGCAACTAGCTGCATTTTCGCGTAAGTTTGATTTTGTTACCGTGTCTACGCTACAGCAGAACTGCCGTACATTGTTCACGTAGCCCGGACCACCTACTCATTTAAGGTATGTTGTAATATAATTTGTAAAAGCTACTTTACATTTTCAGTATCTTTCTCATAGTAACAGCTTATTTTCTAAGTTAAAAAATATTTTCCACCACCATTTATCCAACAATATTATTTATAAAGTAAATTAATAAGTATTTACACAATTTTGCACTTTGCTTGCACCGTTTATCAATGTTAATTAATGTAATATAAGTGAGAATTAATTTTATATTTGTTTATACCATCGTTAATATATTTTACAACGCATAGCATGTCAACCTGGTCAAAAATTTACTTCTCACTAAGGATTCCATCATTTGGGGAATTATATGATAAGCAATAAAATAATGCTCGGCCTTAACCATTCATAATAGTGATAAAATGCTTGTCGAATGTTTGCTCCTGTAAGTATGGTCACCCGTGAATGTTTACTCAATCCTGAAAGTATGCTTCCCCAAGTATACCTGTCCCTGAATGTATGCTTGTTACTGAATGTATGGTTGCCCTGAAAATATGCTTGCCACTAATGTATAGTTACCCATAAAATTATACTAGCCACTGTATATATACTTATCCACGAAAGTATGCTTAACACCGAATGTATACTCAAACGTTGAAAGTAAGCTTGCCACAGAATGTATACTTATCACAAAAGCATACTCGCCCATGATAGTATGCCTACCACACAAATTTTAATCAGCAGTTTGTATAATATAATATCCTCATATTATGCTGTGGTAAAAATGTATATGCTTTATAAATGCTTGGTTGCCGTCATTTTTAAATTAATATTTTATATGATCAATAAAATAATGTTTCTTCTTACCTGATCTTTGTAGCTACCAAGATGAGTAAGAATGCAGATTCCCGCCATTTTGTAATTATTTTTTGTGTAATTATATGATTAAAATTCCCATCATTTTGTAATTAATAACATTTATAATAGATAAAATAATGTCCTTTCTCTGTTAATGTTTGTCTCGGTAGCCTACCAAGGTTGGTAAAGAAGAAAATTCCCGCCATTTTGTAATTAATATTTTGTGTAATTATATGTATAAAATTCCCACAAATTTTGATAATATTTTGTATAGTTGTATGTATAAAATATCAGCCATTTTGTATAATGAATAAAATAACTCCTTCCTGTGCTACACTTGCTCGCTGATGTGTGGGAGACCAATGGTGGTGCTAGTCGCAGAAGCCCGTAAGTGGCACAAGGAAGGATATATACTACTCACGTTACTTCTCCGATTCACTGCTTAGCACAATTAAGTTCGAGGTAAAGGAACTAATAAATTGTACTGAATTGTAAGCTAGGAGCTTTCTTAATAATCGGCACTACTAGCACTGTATATCTGTCGATAAAGCACATATTCGTAACTCAATCCAGAATAAAAAAAACTGTGTAACTGATACTTTATGCATGAAATTTGGTTCATGCATTATCGAAGGTTAAATGTTTATAACCTCTTCTAGACTTGTTGTGATGGATAAATTAATATTTACATTTCTATAAAGAGTTTCGCACCACTTCAGTTACACGAGTTAATTCATGTTCCTACAGTACCATTCGAGTATGCAAGACACATTGCCTTTTGATCATTAAATCTTAATTGTATGCACGTAGCGCGTTTCTCTGGCTCTGGTACAAATTATGCTTCTTCGTTAAAGAACTGGAACATGACTAAGTAGAACCAAAAATATAACACTATGCTAATCTTAGAAGAAAATTGAAAGATCATGTAAGTGTTTAGTTACAAAAATACTGCAGTATTTCATAACAAGAAACAAAAATAGTCAATATTTTCACAGGTATTGAACATTAAATATTCTAATCCTTTTGAAGTTAGTGTTTCACAAAATTAAGTATTTCTTACAACAGTCATTTTTATTTTCGTTTTAAGTTGTCTGCTGTTTAATTGTTTTATATCGGCTGTATCTTGCTATTTATAGATTTATTATCCATATATATTATCGCTCATTAAAATCATACACTTACTCTTTATCATGAAATCGTCATTTAATAATTAAGATTAATTATTGTTAAGTTTATTACGTACGTTTAATTATTAAATAAATAGCTTAATCATTTTACAATGCTGTTCTACACTTCGTTGATTTTATTAAAGAGTAATGTTTTTGCGTTTTAGAAACAAACTATATAAACCTAGAACTGTATGTTTCAAAGGCTAGGTCAAATCAGTCTGCGTAACTTAGGCATCGGTATTGCCATCAACAATTTTCGTTACTCGCAGGGCTAAAATGCACTGCTGCTGGTGCTATGTGCCTTGCTGCTGTGCTGCTGGTGTTCTCAACAGCGGAGAGAGCCGAAGGTAGTGACTGGTACAGCTGTTAGCTATAACAACGCTTCACTTTAAATGGTGCAATAGCTTAGGTGGTTACAGCGTCATGCTACGCTTGTGAAAATAGTGGGTTCCAATCCTACAACTCCATGCTTTTTTTCTTTTCTTTTCTCTCTCTCTCTCTCTCTCTCGTTCCCTTGCCAGAGTTTAAGAAGATTTGCCACAGTTATAATGATTTACTCGCTAAATTAGTTGCGTATTGGAATAAAAGTAGTTTTGCCACATTACAATGCTTTACTCGCTAAACCATTGAGTCCACCGGATTCTGGGATTTGCCCGAGATTAGCCGACAGGTTAGGTTAGTGTGTGTATATATGAATTAGTTGCGAATTGGAATAAGAGTGCATTTTCCACCGTTACAATATTTCACCCGGCAGTGATTTATCCGTTCCTATTCATTTATATTCAAGAAAAGGCGGCGAGCTAAGTTTGTCCGTTCTCTCCGCTGTCGCTCGTGTTTGGCTAGCTACTCGGGCGCTAGCAGCAAGAGCTACACCAACAGTACGGACGCGTTGCCCCAGCAGAATGATGCTTTCAATCCTGCGTGTAACGTCAAGTGCTATAAACCATAGATTGTGCGCTAGATGACGGCCTCCGTGACCTTATGTTCAGCACTTTTACCTGAATCTGGAGGTCCCGGTTCGAGTCTCATAATGCTAGTTGACTGTATAGGCATTTTCCCAGAGTTTTTTCTTAGCCTGAAAAGATGAATACCAGGTAACTTTTACTTACTTTACCACTCATTCGTCATCTCTTTAGACCGTCGTATTTACGAGGGAGTTAAATTATATACATATATATTTAGATAAACATGCAAACTGCAGTTCAGTTTGTGTTAGTGATACTTAAAGGTGACTATATGGCTTCAAGAGTAAAAATATCACGTTAAACCTGTTACAAATACAGCATTGAGAAAGGTAGATTTGTCGATTCGTCTAATTGCAAAAGAATTTGACTATCTATTGTATAAGTGCAATACACCCTTGCCCGCTAGACAATCACCAGTAACAACCCAGGCTTTCCACTGCCAATCCATTGCCAGAACCTACGAGGTGGTAACAACAATATTCGGGACTGGTGCTGCCATCCCAACAGTAGTTCCAGTAGAGTATTTAACCGCTAGATGGCAACACTAGCACATCTGATGAGTGAGTGTTTAACGTTTCATGCAGCTGGATAGACGTGTTGAGATTCTACATTACTTTTCAAAATACTCTGTGTGTAGTGTGTGGCGATTTTACGATGGATCCAAGATTATAACAGAGAGTGTGCATGAAATTCTGTGCAAATATCGGAAAACATGCTATGGAGACCCTCTCAAAGATTCAAAAATTATTTGGGGGACAAAGTATGAGCCGTACACATGTGTTTGAATGACATGCTCGGTTCAGGGCCGCCGTGCAGCTATTGAAGACGATGCTCACACCGATAGGCCCGTCAGCTGCACAACGTCTGACATTGTTGCCAAAGTTCAACATCTCGTTCGTGAGGATCGACCTCGAACTATTGAAGCCTTGCTCATGAAGTGGAAATTGGTTATTTGACATGCCAATGAATTTTAACTGATGAATTGGGCGTGCATGGTGTTGTCCCAAAATTTGAGCCAAGGATCCTGACTGCTGATCAGAAGGTGCAGCGTGTTGAAGTTTGCACGCAGCTTCATCAGACCGTCTCCGATGACCCAACCTTCTTGTTCAGGGTCATCACCGGCGACGAGAGCTGGATGTACGCTTATGACCCTGAGGCAAAACAGCAATCCTCCCAATGGAAGAGCTCGAACTCACCAACACCAATAAAGCGAGATAAGTGAAGAGCAAAGTCAAGAGCATGCTCCTCGTTTTCTTTTATACCAAGGAGATTGTGCACAAAGAATTCGTCCCACCAATTCCAACAGTGAATTCCACGTACTACTGTGACGTTTTGCGACAGCTTTGTGAAAATGTGCAGAGACGACGGCCCGATCTTTGGTGACAAGGGAACTGGCTGTTGCATCACGATAATGCGCCCTGTCACAATTTCTTGTTCACCAGGAGCTTTTGACGAAAAGCAACATGACGGTTGTCCCCCACCCACCGTACTCGCCTAATTTGGCACCCTGCGACTTCGCTCTATTCCCCAAACGAAAATTAAGTTGTAAGGACGTCGGTTCGACACAATTGAGAATATTCAAGAAGAAACTAAATACACTCAAAGAACATGACTTCCAAGATGCACTTGGAAAATGGCAGAGTCGCTGGGACCGGTGGAAGGGAACTACTTCGAGGGTGACGGCGGTCATTAGTCTCAAAGTAAGTTTTGACCAGATGACAGCACCAGTCCCGAATATTCTGGATACCACCTCATATTAACATAAAGAAAAGACTTCAATTAGTTAGACAAAATCGACACGGTACCTGCTGACTGATGTAAACTTTTTTCACAATGAATCCAAATTTGAGCAATCTGTTATAGGGAAAAGAATATTCTTATATTGGCCTGCAAGGTGAACAGAACGTTCCACACGAGTGTGTTCTGTTTACTGTTAAACATGAGGGGGAGGGGGTCTATTAAGTTTTGTGGATGTTTTTCTGAGAATGAAGTTGGCGATGTTGTGAAAATTGAAAGAAAGAGGGATCAGAAAGTATATTATAACATTCATCATCAGGATTGCTTCTAGGAGGGAAACGTTTCATCTCAGAGCAAGGTAATACTTTTTTTTTTTTTTAATGGTGTTTAACGCCCGTTTTTACTACTGAGGCACCACAGGCGGTCAAGGTAATACTAACTGCATACTGCATGAGGCATATTCTAAAGAAAAGTAAAGGGTGCCGAAAGATAAGGTTTGGCTGCTTAATTTCAGGACTACATGGAATTGTTATGGAGCAAAGCGAATAGAGGCGTTAAGAAAATGCATTTGAACTTCTTAGGCGATCTTTGAGAAGTTACCAAATAAGGGTGAATAGGTATTGAATCCAAATAATTTTAGGTCCTAGGGAGTTCTAAACCAAATGCTTAGAGTTCGCTAACCACTTATTAATGCTAGATGGATACTCTGATGAATCGAAAAATTGCCTCTGTCACTATATTTTTGGCCTAATATATATTGCATCATCTATTACCTTGTGTTTCTGTTAAAAATATAAGGACATTAATTAGCAGTAATGTATTATTGACTACGTTCTTTTAGGGTTGGTCTATGGGAGGGAGTACTTAATATGTATTTATCTGGGGTATCAGCTTTACACATTGTACTCACTTAAAACACTGATCGCTCGGGTTCATATGTTGATGTTTGCACATTTACTTAATACCCCGTGCTTAAAGTGCGGGACAAACCTTAATACCTTCGTTTCATCCCACCGTATTCCGAGTGTCTAGTGTTATCGCTTTAGTGCAAACAGTAAAAAACCACTACGAGTTATCCCAAAATTCTGCAGCATTGTCACTGTTACATTCGTACATCAAAGATAGAGCAGAAGCTCTGAATGTCTCCTGTTTCTCATATTTCGAATATCTGATTGTGTCTTAATTAGTAAATAGTGATAAATGAATAAAAAATTTACTCTCACTTCCGCACCCGATATTTGTTATCATTATACAATACTGAAAGGGATATCAGAGAAGTAACAACGTTGTTTTCCTGAGCGAACTTTACTACACCACATTTCTCAGGCATATCATGTTAGCATAACTATAAACAAACAGGCGGGTGTCTGTAATCTTAGTTCCAGGACAAAGGGCATCAAGGCTTGTCCCATACTGTACCTGCCTTTTGTATTAACTGGTTTATAAAGCTTTCAGGAAAGCAAAGTAGGGTGATACATAAGGAGGTGTCATTAATCTACTTAGCACATGTGTATTAAATATTTGGACGTTTAATAATGCCAAGGCATGAGTTCGGGTTATAAAACTCGAGTAGTCGTTCTTTATTAACACAAACAATGTAGTATCACCACAGTGCTCCAACACATTATATGAAGAGAGCTTCTTTCTTTACAAACCATGCCAAATATTATTCATGGCATATCCGGACCAATTTAATGTTTGCTCAAGCTGGATTTCGGTTACTCGCTCAATCAAATTATACAATAAATGAAACAGACACTTGAGAGCGTTTGCCTGGTTTGACTCTCTTTAGGTTCACTATGTAAGTGCATGCACGAATTAGAATCACCTCCATTTGGGAATATATTGCGACGCATAGACAGTTGCTGTGACAGTAGAGCAAGCAAACATGGCAGAAATCCGACGCAATAAAATGAAACGCGCAATGATCTCTGAGCTCGGGGGAGACATTTTGAGCACCCCTGTGAGAGCGGTTAAGAACATGGAAGTGCGATGTGTGCTTACTCTTGGCAACGACCAAACGGAGGTAACAGATTCGAAGAGTTTTAAGCCGAGCCGCGCGGAGGGAACATGACAGATTTATGTGGTAACAGGTGTTGGAGCAGAAGGACGCCACACATCACTGGGGAAGTGTTTTGGCCTCCCGTGGCCTGGAGATGTGGCGACATGTTGCGACTTGACACAAGATTACTGTGTGGCTGCTGACACACGCAACTACCCCCACGTCACTCCGCCTGTCACATTACCATATATCACCCCGCCAACTTGACATTCCTCCAGCCTAGCCGCCATAGCTATACGCGGTAAAGACGCCTACAATTATGTGACCGGAGACTTATCTTCCTGCCATCTTATAAATATAATGACAGAGCGAAGCTTCAAGATTTACTGCATGGGTTATTACAGCTCGGAATAGACAACTTGGAAACGCATGGCGTCAGATGAAAAAGTGCTCTTGATTTTGAGAGTAATGGCGATGCATCTTTAAATACGAAGATAAAGAAGAGCTATATACTTAAAGAATGAAGTACTTTAACACATTATATGTAACGGAAATGACTCGTGGGGCTACTAATGAAGACAGAAGATCCCTTTTTAAAATTCGGGAACTTACAAATGAGAAAGCAAGAAAATATCTGCAGTGCTACCAAATGAGTAATGTTTCCATTTTCTTATTTTAGTAAGATGTTCTTGAGTAAAACAATTTTCTTTTTGAGAGGTATTGTTAAATAACTTTCTAGAAAACCTTAGAACTTGAGCCATGCGATTTCCTCTGTATTCAAAAGTTGAACATTATTATATAGCAGCCATCCATATTTTGATCCTCCGAGGTTAATTTTTTATGCTTCTAATTAAAAATTGCAGTTTAATAGCAATTATTTATTTTACTTCAACAGGAGGAACGTAAATAAGTATATAGCGCGTTGAACAATATAGTTAGTGCTCAAGTGAAAAAAAAATTGTAAAAAGAAAATAAGTTTGAACAGCTTCAAAACACTCAAAATGATTTCCAATTGCATATACATGATTAACATTAGCATATGACGGCATTTTCATGATTTTGTCGACTGTTTCACAGCAACTGGCACATCGGCAGTCACAGTGGTAATTCCCGGAGAAATCCCTGCAGATATATCCTAATCAGTCTGTAAATTTCTCACGGACGTTCTTTGTAAACATAATTGTATATATAGTAATATTCTACCATGCTACATAAAACGCTTTAAAACACTTTGCCCTTCCTAAGGTGTCTGACTCTAAAAACATTCTCGGCTATAACCGACAGAGATGTAATACAGAATTGTTTGCATCAGCTTACGGAAAAGATCAGCATTATGAAGTATATAAACAGGAAAAATCCTGTTTTTCCCAAGTATTGCGTTTTGCAACGTCTTTCTTTAATGTTCTTATAAAATAAATTTGTCAAAAGCGGCATATAACCTGGATCAAACGGTCAATATTAGATATTGTGTTTATTTTAAGTACAAGACACTCAGATAAATGTTGGTTAACTCTCTGACCGTGTGGCCATATTATTGATCAGTGAATTTGTGCGAAATCTTTCAATGTACATTTTAATTGCTTATCTTTTGTAATAAGCTGTGTTTAATATTTTTACTCGTGTCCAGGCATAATTTAGGAACTATTTTTACTAAGGTACTTTAGCACTTGACTGGAACCACAGATTTTCACCCTTCCATGCTCTAAAGTACTTGTAGCATTACGAGTTGCCTCTTAAGAAACAAATCTATCACAGATGAGAAAACCTTGAGGAGGTTTTTTCGTGGTTCCATACTGAGTTGGTTAGGACATCAGCACGGAGATTGAAGATCTGCAGTTCGAATCTTGGCCGTGATCCGAATTTTTCAAGTTTGATTCTTCCTTCCCAATGAAAACATTCTTCTCACAAGCTCTGCACAATTCAGATGTGCTCTGCATAACAATGTCCATCCTTAAACTTTGGAGTCATTAGGAGGCACAAGAACATCCATCATCATCGTCATCTTCATTAACTTTTCATGGATCAGAAGAGGTTTCTTGTTCCGCCCTCATGTCTCATGTCATCTTCTTGTAGGATTTCCTACATCTCTGTAGCCTATGCCTTTATATTTATAAATTTGCAATGGAATGCGGGTTTTATGCATATTTAGTTTTTCTATACGTTAATATTGTTTCATTCAATGAAAATAATTTCCTGTCTTTTCCCATGTATTCATATGTCATTATGTCTAATCTGTCACATCTTTTTAATGTCCTAAGGTATTTCACTTCTACTTCAGTCATTCTTTCTTATAATTTAACTTTCTGAGCCATACATCGCAATTGGCAGTTCCATCATTTTATAAAATTACATATTTTCCAGTTATTCTTTTTAAAACTTTTGCTATTATTCCAAAATTAATTCAAATTCGTTTAATTTGTTCTTCATTTCTTCATTGCCATTTTTAAATAATGATGCAACCTAAATTATTAAATGTTCCGTTCAGTTCTAATACTTCTTTATTTATAACCATCTTTGACTCTTATAAATACTTGTTTTCTTTTAAAGAACAAAATCTTACATTTTTTTTTAAAACATTGAAGTTATAATCTTGGCTTCATCTTTATAATTCGTACATGCTTATTTAAATTTATTTTCATTGCCTTGAATTAACACAATATCAAGTAGCGTATTTATCGATTTTTTTATTTATTTTAAATTCATGCGGTATATTCTTCCTTGTAGCTTTCGAAGAATCATCCACATACATAGACGTTAAACAATAGTGGAGAAAATCTGCATACTTGTCCATTTACGAGAATCGTTTAATTCATTTAGAATCTCTGTGTACTTAACTGACTTACGCATTGGATAGGTGAGAATCTCGCTTTGTCAATTTGGATTACAGAACTGCAGAA
This sequence comes from Metallyticus violacea, assembly GCA_030762175.1. Taxonomy (NCBI): domain Eukaryota; kingdom Metazoa; phylum Arthropoda; class Insecta; order Mantodea; family Metallyticidae; genus Metallyticus; species Metallyticus violacea. The sequence continues at coordinate 85,917,589 of CM060846.1, read as the reverse complement.
CTGCAACCTGTTATATTACCTCTTTTTCATTTCCAAAAGTGTATAGTACTTTATAGGGATGTTAGATAAACGTTCGATATCTAGCATGAGACTTGTTTATGATAACGTTGACGAGAAAAACATTCACGTCTGTACATGAAAATGAAACCAGGGAAGAAATTTTCAAATTCATTTTGTGAGCTTTTTTAAATGAAAATAGGAAACGGGAGACGTGAACTAGATTTAACATTAAATTTAAGGAAAGACATTTATTGTAGTTACTGAATTTGCTTGGAGTGTACAGGCGAATTCAATGCATCTTTTTTTAAGTATTTAATCCGTAATTTTTGTTGTTTTCTAGGTACATAATTTAAATTAATCTTAAATACTAAGCCTTTAATCTACATTTAGTCAAACACTTCATTGATTATGACAATGAGCTTTGAAATTGTTTCTAAAATGAGCCTCATATTACTAGAAGCAGTTTTCTTAATCTGTGTATCATAAAATCTGATATGTGTTTGTGTGAGTGTGTTTTTTTATTCTAATAAATTTGGCTCTTTTAAGTTTCAGCGACAGTTCTGTTGAGCTCTTTGTGCATACAGATCTTTATGCACATAAACGTTGGGAAATCAGTGATTTGGCACATTGAGGCCAATGGAAAATGTCATCTTTTGCAGCTGCTTAACCCAGTAATATGGATATGTTTTTCTTTTACATTTTTAATGTCTTCATCATCATGTGCAATTTTAAACCATGGCTATTTAAATGAAACAAAAACAAAATGAAAACTCAAAAGAACCCAATTTGTTTGTGAGGATAGGTCACTTACTGTCTGCTTTTCCAAAATTACAATGACGTTAGTATATAAATCCGATCACGGATCTCCTATCAATTGTAAAATAATTTTATTATTTCCATCCTGATGACCATGTAACTTCAAAAATGTATAGTTAGCTGATCGGCTTATTAGTTGTTCGAGTTGCTCTTGCTGTCATATGACTTTGATCATTCATACCCAAAGACCCATTGTATTCTTCTGATATCGCAGTCCACCAGTTCACATACAGCAGCGGTCTGAAAAAATTTCAGCCTACAATAAAGGAACGAGATTCTTAAGTTGAACATTATTCAACATAATCTTCCTTAAGACCAGTATATTTATTTCAACGGTGCTTCAATGTCATTGTCAGTCTGAGAAGTGGTTTTCGAGAAGGCCTGCAAAATACTTTTCTACAGCTGCAATCATCTCTTGATTTGGTGATAAACGCCTGAGCATCAGAGTGCATTTATATGCATAATATTTTTGTCTCTAAATTTAAATATTTAACACAGTGTAATATTTATTGATTAATTAATGTTTTAATGCTTAATTGGTAACCGGAGAGGAAAAGTTTAAACTTGGGAAACAGATAAAAATGTTCTCACGAATTTTTATAATCTAGTTAGTGTAACGATTAAATCGTACTCTTTAGTTATGGGGATAACCGCAAGATAACAAATTAGTACAATACTTTAGTATTCCAAAAGATTAAACCACAAATTGGACTGACTTTGCTAAACAACCGAATTCTGTCTACCGTTTTGATTGTTGTTTCGATTCTGGTGTCCAAGTTGAGATCTACACACAAGTCGATGAAAAAAATTCTCTCTTTCGCTGTTAAAATGCTCCAAACACTGTTGCAAGATTTTCATACCCATGAATTCTTGGTGTGTTGTTAGTAAATGCAGCACCAATATTACGCAATTCTTCATTAACTTACTCGTTTTTTTAGGTCTCAGCAATTTTACGCAATTAACTTACCAGGCATCTAGTATTTGTTTAATGCATTCTCTTCTTGTTGCATTTTTGGGCATCTATCACATGTGTCATCTTCAAGGTTTGTACGGCCATGTTTAAATTTAGTAACCAATCATTTAAAATGAAGAAGAATCTCCATAATTTTTTATAAGTTTAGTATGAATATTCTTTGGCGTTAACTCATGTTTTACACGCAGCTTTATCGGTGTACGATATTCATTTGTTAACTATTTTATGAAGTGGCACATCACGCCTGTTTTACAAAAAGTTAATTTAACACAACGAATTTATATTTAAAACAAATGATCAAGACATATGTACCATCGCATAACTATTTTGACAATTGTATGGTTATCCGTACAGAAAGCTAAATAGTAAATGACTGTTCATTTTTTTTGAAGACTCGTGCATTTCAAGTATGGATATTTTTTTTAAAAAAAAATCTTGAAAATAAGCCTGAAAATGAAAATTAATTGGCAAACAAAGTAAATGATATATAAGCCGTTTTCTATAATGTACGTTTCGGTAACATATAAAAAACCAACAATGATCTGATGAAATTGGTACATAGTATATATCAAAATCCATTAGAGGTTGGTAGTTTTTGGCGCCTTGCAAAGTTCCTAGTATATTTTCCAACTTTGATTTAATCATTCACGTGATGAACCGTAGAGAGCTGGAGTATTTTTAAACTATTCTAGAAAATGGCGACTTTACCCGGGAGTAATGCTATGCATTACTTTAAAACAAAAGTAAAAAAAAGGTTACTTAGAAAAGCAACAGTATTAATTGAAACATGCCAGGAAGAAACTCTTGACGGAGACAAAATCAATCGATGTTAATGTTTGAGTGACCAGAGCTATGGCTGTTAAACGGCTCATTTAGAAGCCCTGTGTTTATTTTACTCACTGTCTCTCCCTCCCTCCTTCCCTAGTCTGCCTACGTTCTCTCTCATGAGTAAAATATAGAACAGAGTACAAATCGTTCTAGTGATTCATTCCATGAAATGCCATAGTCAACATACCGTTACACCTCAATACTTCAACTCCCACACGACACGAGTGGCACCAGGCTGCGAGAACGGTCATTGCGCCGTAAACCTGTACCAAATGTAAGGGTGTACCAAAATGCCTCGGCTTCATACTTGGAACTGACTTGTCAGGCGTTACGCTGAATTAAAGTGATTTACTTTCTCTCTGTTGCACGTCCAGAAAGTGTTTACATGATCTAAAATGCAAAAAGAGCTATACAGGGTGTAACAAGCACAAATACCTAATTTGCTTAAAGAAAACAGAAATATTTGTTAAATTTTTCCTCCCGAATGTTCGGCTGCCCGAGAATATGGATATTGATAATGTTTATTCCGGTTCTACATTGCACCAATATATTTGCGTGGCTGACAAGCATCCTTCTGACATCTTGTGGCTCTAAGTATAAGTAAATTAAAATGGTCCGTATGGTCCTTCAGGACCCGGAACAAGCCTTAGACCTAACCCTTGTATGTCGATGACTATGATGATATTTGTATAGGTATAAATGATGTACCTAAAATTGATTACAGTATCTTTATACACTTTATACATTGGATATTAGTGGAATTGTATTTCCGTTAGACAACATACAATTGGTAAATATGAATATGGGATACATGAACCACTGATTGGATAAGGAAAGAATGTACATGCAACCATATTTACAGAAAACTAAAAATAACTTTAAAATACTTCCAGTTTTGTTCGTGCAGTTTCGTAATGCATTAAAAACTTTTAGAAAGTATCCATTTGTATAAAAATGGTAATTGGTTTTAATGGTTTACAAAAAATGTATTATAATAAATTCTGATGGTAATGGTCTTTTTCCCCCTTTTCCAATATCACTTGTTTTTGTTCTGTACTAAAGTTTCCATTTTCTGAATGGTTACGACTCTGTGACATTTGAAAAAGTAATCCAAAAGTTTTTTTGACAGTTATTTTATTCAGTGAACTAAAATGATAATATTCCCACAGCTCTAAATTTTCTGTAACAGAACGACAAAATCTTCATTCTTCTGTAAGGATCAAAAAAGGATAGAAAACAAAAATGCTAATTTCATTATTATCACATACCATATATTTTTATTCCTTTATAAGAAATTTTGATTTTAGTTTATTCTGTCTTTACATCTGTTTTTTATATTTCTATGGCTGTGCTTTTATATACACTTCACAAAGGATGACATTAACCTCGTTATTCTTTATCATCCATTTGATACAAACTGCCCATCAAAAACCGGCCCCCCTCGGCCTTGAATATATGCACGTTCGAGGCTGGTTCGCCGTGGCCGGGTTGTTATTTTGTGCGTTATCCAGTATAGTTCTTAACTATTCAGAAGCTTGCTTTCTTCCTTCATCCCTCCTTTCATAAGACCAAATTTCACCCATTTGCATACATACAGCTCATCTTTCTACTTTTAGTTAATGCCTCTCTCTTTCTCCGAGCTGGGATTTCATGTTAAAATGATAAATTCTAATGGTGAATATCTATCAATACATCTCATTTTGTTTTTAAGAAGGTGTTTACATTCAATAGCATAAATACTAAGTGCTCTGGAAATCATTACACTGCCAAGGAACCCGAGGAACCTAAATTATACCTAAACATTAAATGTAGTTAGTATGACAGCTACTTTATGGTTTAAAATGTAATTGGGGTGATTATAATTTGAGTGTCCGTGCAAATAATGGATGAAAAATAAATAAGTTGCACTTAACATAAATTAGCTTAAAAGTTGTCTAGGTTGCACCATGCATTTTCACTGAAAATTTTGCATTTGGTATTTCAAATATATTTTTTCCTCCATAAATTTAATTCTGTATTCAGAGTTTATTTTCTAAGCCACAGAAAACAACTTTAGCAAGTATGCTTTAATCTATTTAACATGAGGGGAATTAAAAATCCAATTTTACACAGCAAAACATTTAAAAAATTTTAATTAATATATTTTTGCCCACATTAATATTAAAAATTAAACCAAACAAATATCTCCTAAACAGAAGGGATCAGAAATCTTGTTATATTTTGGTGGCAATATTCTTAATAATTTTTTGAGTTCAATTGAAGTATAACAAATTTAAGTTATGGGAAATTGAGGTTAAGTGATACGCTTGAGAGTACCAAAAATGCTACATTTGTTAACAAATTCACTTCATTTTAACCATATATTTAATGACATAATAAAACTAAGCCATTAATTTTCAAACAAATCAATAAAATATTCATGAGATTTTTTTTTTTTAATTTTTATACACTCTCTAATAAAATATTATTTGTGGTGCAATTTTCAAAATTTTGGAAAAAGAACTGCAGATTTGCGTTGCGCACACATACTAGTGAGAAACAATCTCCATATTTTTATTTGAATTTCTAATTAAATTCATATGAAACAGTTATTGCATCGTCCAACCATTCATACAAGCCCGCAATTAAAAAATAATTATGTAAGAAAAAAAATCACACTTACTTTGGTGCATTTTGTTGTAAGATTAAATATAATCGGAATATCACAGAGTAAATATATTTTTTCTTTATCTATTAAAAGTTTCTTCTGGTTATTTTTGTTTGTCCATGTTTCAAGAGCCTCTGGTGACAATTTCCAGTTGATTAATGAAATTTAACGCGACCATATAAACAGTTACGTGACAGGCCTTGAAAATTAATGTAGTGCATAATAACTTCATTATCTCTTCTTCTCACTGGTACTATGGCCCGGGGTGAGCCTTGGCCTGCCGCGGCGACTTCTGCTTCCTCTATTTCCATCTTACGACTTCATTGATAGAGGGTCATGTGATCAGCATACTGCACTCCGCCGATCGCCTATCACGCGGCTATCGCGATCGAAAAACGCCACCTCTCCATCAGGAAGCTTCCCAGTTGTCCTCGAGAGGCTGGGTGGACCCTGTTCCAGACTTCCCTAACTTAGAAATATTACTAAGCAGGTACTGGTAATCGAACCCGGCCTCCCGGCCAACAGTCAGCAATGAAGGCCACTAGATCAAAGAGGTAGCCGACTTCACTATATGAATCTAAAATAAATTAATCGTTTTTTTTTAATTTGACTATTTTTATGTTATTCACAGTACGATTCCCTAATCACATTCTTAATTTTTTTAAATCACAAATAATCCAGCTTCATAATCTTGTTCTCTTTTTTTGTTTCCTATGACTCCTGCAAACAATCTGGTACAGCTAAGACTTCAGGTCTTCTTATATACTTACAATACACGTTCACACAAAATATAAAGTACTGCTGATAAAGGTTTAGATTAAACAATTTATAAGTAAATCCACTGCAAAATAATTTTAAGTACCCTAACCACTAGTAAAAATACTGGCGAATACAGTGAACAAATTAAAGTTGCAATAAGTACTTTATACATAATAGTACATTTATAAACATACACTTAAGACACATCAAAAGACATTGTCAAAGCTAATGTTGTAAGTGTCGCCCGCAAATACTAAAACTGGCACTGTTCAGCTTCTTTTTAATAAATCGTACAGTACTTTCAAATACGAAGAAATCCATGCCAGCGCTAAACAGACTCTCTGCAAATGATTTCGTCTTCAACAATTGATAAAGATCTCAAAAAGAAGAACAAACACTTAAACCTTTTTACAGAGATACCTGAAATTTGTTCGCCGAAATACAACAATTTAAGGAAACTTTAGGAAAAGAATATGCATATAAATTGGGTGTTGGGAAAACTTGCAGATCTCTTCTTTGACAAGAAAATGTTCGGTAGTTAAGAAATTGGACCAATTAAATGATAGATCTACGCAATTGTGCAGATGTTTCTGTCCAGACTTTTTAGGTCACCTGCGATCTACACCTATTTGGACTGTCAGCTGGTAAAGTGAGGTCGGGAAGTTTGTTCTAGTATTTGTTTCACATGGTCAAAGTGAAAACTTGAAGCATATCATGCTCTCAGCAGTGAAGCCTTCAAAGCAGAATATTTACAAGTCAGGTGCACGGACCTTCCAACAAGAACCACTCCCTTATATGGTGATAAGATGACAAAGGTCTAATTCGGTATAGATGCTCAGACTGCATTTCGATTGAAGCACTGCTTTGCCTAATATCATTCCGCTCGACTACAAACCATGGTCGCCTATCTATCCTGAGCATGGCAGCGTTTGCCGAAATAATGCACCAGACACCATTAATAACCGAATAACGAGAATAAAACTATGTGCCCGTCCAAATGTAATACGTTCCATTTTGTAATGAAATTTATTTATTCTCATCTGCCCAAAAATGTACAGCTGCTCTAAGTAGTGCGGAATTTTCGAAAAGAAAATGTACATTCGTCCAGTAAAGGGGAAGTTTGCTGTGGATTTCGTGCTTTACCAAAAGTTAATGCACCTTTTCATCACACACTATTACAGTTTGAACATTCTAGTATAGTGAAACTGAAGATTGAGTATACCTTAATTGTTCTATGAGGACAACAAAGGAAATAAAAACACTTATATCACTTCTTTTAAAACTAATTGTACATGACGGGTTGAATAGCGCTGGAAGTAGGCAAAAGTTTTGTTACCAACGAACAAAAAGTAAATATGTTATGTATTGATTCTATTGATTAAATACTTTTAACAGTGCTGCATCTTTGATATTTATTTGACTAAATAATATGGAGAGAAATAGTTTAATTACAAATTTATAAGTGTAACAGCTTTAAAATGCGCTTCAACAAAAAACTTAACAGGCTTGAGACTTGAATTAGTGAGTTAAGCCGAAATGGAAACAATATCTCTCCATACACCGAACTAATTTACTTTCTTTGATATTATTACTAGAATTTTTACTAGCAGATGACATTTTGAGCAATGAATAACTGACTTGAAACTACTTAGGTAATAATATAAAATCAGCGTTCACGCTAAAGACGCTGAAGTATAATATTGTTGTAATAATATACTTGAATTAAACATTTTGTATTTACAAAGTATCCAGTTCGTCGTTCGATAGCGATACCTCTTAAATATAGAGGTATCAAGAGCGTTTAGAACCCATCTTTATTGAAAATCATGTCAGATAGTTTGAATTTTCAAATTTGAAGCATCATGCTCAATTTTCTGAGTAAAACCCGGATACCGGCGCAAAATAACGCAATCTGAGAAAATATCTATTGCAAAAGCTGAGTTTTAAAGTTAAAACGAGCAACAAAAATAAGACCAAAGAATAACGATGAGAAGTGTGACAAAGACTTCATCATTATAAACATAGCTACAATGTCAACATTCACACCAAGTTGTGTCGCATAAACTTCACCTGCAGAGAGACACGCCATTGTTATGTTCTCTCGAAGTTGTCGTTTATGCATTACTTTGACTAGAGTGGTACGATTAACTTAATGATACAGTCCACTTTGCTGTTTCGCAGCTGCAAGCTGAGTTATTGGAGAGGAGAGGAGAATTAGTTGCCTTGGCACCATGCCACCACAGCAGCTCTAATTAAGATTGAAAACTCCATCAGAGTGGCCAGGTAATCAAATACAGAAAATTACTCACCAATGCCCATATCATTTCTTTAATTCTGCAACGAGCAGTTCACCTTAAATAAATTTCATTGTATAGAAGAGAATGTTTGATCGGTATGTTTATAGATACATCTCAAATCTACATGCAAACTGAGGATTTGCAACGCCATTCTGAAGCTTATGTATATATTATCCCCTGCTATATAGTTTTTGAAACATTATCTGCTACTGCAAACTTTAAAAAGAGTCACAACATGGCGAAAATTACATTAAATTATTTACAAATATTTCAAACTATTTATGAATAAGGAACAACTGTCACGTGTCAAGTATCCAACATCTGATTTACAGTAGTTTTATTTACTTTCACGTTGATACAAAATTCCAGCTTACTATAATTATTTTTTCTCGAAAAGTGATTTATTTCCCAAGTTTAAGTATATCAAAGGTTTTAAATCAGCTGTTATTGGGATGGTAAGGACTCCTGAAAATGCAGCAGAAAAGAACACAAACTGCAACAGCAATATTATTATTAATAATAGTTTCCATAGTTATATAGCGATACAATAAATACTAGTAGATATCTTGTATTTTGTCCTGAGTATCCCTCACTCCTACACTTGAGACAATCACTAGCTCTAACCGTTCCCCTTAGGTAGTGAGAGGTGTTATCACACTGCATGCTTCACAAATCTCACTACCACTTTCAACATTTTTCCTCAGTTGCTCTATTTCCTGTCAATGGACTGTCACCTCATAGCCTTGCACATATGCAGCTTAGTTCAGTCAGACACCACTATAATAAATAAAACACGCAAGAATACATTCTTTGAACTTAGTACAGAGAAGCTGCATACAAAGTAGGCATTTGAAGAAAAAGTACAACGTATATTTTGCCTTTGCAATAGAAATCAAAGAACTATGTTGACTAAACCGGTCATCAGATTTGAACATGAGCTAAATTAACTGTCCACATCAGCGCAGAAGTAATTATCTTCTATAATACGAGTGGTGATAGCTTTTCGGTAATTTACTGCAGCTTATCGAATGTTTAAAAGTAAAATTAAATTACCTCTGGAAAAATATCAGCTTGTACGGGTTGTATTTGAAAAAATAATTACAGAAGAACGATCTGCACCGCTAATAATAAACAGGAAACTACAAGAGATTCGCTTTTTCTCGTTCAGTAATCGAAACGAAGCAGAGATGATAGGAACAAAACAAATGAATATAGGAGAAAAAAGTGTTAAGCCCCAAGCTATTTACTATCCGTGTAATTTGATTCTAATTGGTAAATCCAGTGCCAATGAGCTCGTTCACTGGCTGAAACTAAGACTTTTTTTTCTACAGAAAAATAAGCCTTTAATTAACAGTGAGAATTACTACACAAACGCACAGTAACAGTTACAGCAATGTTTTTTTATCTACCATTAAATGTTACTATAAATATTCTTAGAAATGTTCTCAGAAATTAAAACTGGCACAAGATCGTAACTATATGTTATAGCATAAGCTAAACGGAACATTACTGCATCTTGTTCACAAATCTAGAGCATAAATTTCCAGATAATTTGAAAGTACTAACGTTATATTACATTAATAATAGGAGTAATATTTCTATTGTTATTCAGTTCTACTGTTCACTTGAAGATGACATCTAACCTGAGGAATATTATTTGAAAAGTCACAAAACGGCCCTATTCTGTGTATGTGAGTTTTTAGATGATGATTTAGGACTCATTTGACTTTGTAGCCCCGGAAATCATTTATCACAAATAGATGTTCTGAAGAATGAAATAAATAATAATAACAATAATAATAATAATAATTCAATTACACTATGAAACAGACCGTATATAATATTGCTGTTGTAAACTTCCAATTTCAGTTAAGCTTCCTAGGCCCTATTCTACATATACGATTCATTATAATATAGGACAAGCCTTCGTTGACTTTTTTCCTAGAAATGAAATTTCAATCATTCAGCTGTTAATTATGTTATGCTGACACGATGCGCTTGAGAAATGAGGTGTATCAGAGTTTGCTCAAAAAAACAACGTTGTCACATCTCTGGCATCTCTCTCAGTACAGTTTTAGTGCTAAAAGTTCTGTTCCACAAAATAATGTATCACACTCGTAAAATGTTAGTAAAGAGTTAAAAGTGAAGACATAAAATAGCAAGATGTAGGAACACATCATGTCTCAGGTTAGGTTATGTCCACTTCTTAGTATTTAATTTGTATTTTTCAATGTACGAATCGGATTATTATAATTCCTACTATATTGCTCTGATATTTGTTCTCATAAATATTGATTACGAACACTTTTTATGTATTTGTCAATATTTAAGTTTAATCTTGTAAATGTCCATGCATGCTTAAGCATTACAGGACCGATTTTAGTCTAGAGATCACACAAGATCTTCCCGAGTTGCACTACATTACTTATTTACTGGGTAATTTTATTATTTACGTTTATTTATATATATTATATTGTTTAACCATCACTTTTGCATTTTGGTAAATATAATAAAATAGGTGTCAACAGAGATTAAATTACTTATTTTAAAAGAGAATGAAGCAAGGAAAATTATTTTCGTGGTTTTAGCGAAAACCTTAAAAAGTAACATAAACTAAGATGCTGAACAGAAATAGTCAGTCATAACTTCTACTTTAATTATATTTCGCTCAATTGTATTTTTAAATTATTAAAACAATATTAAAAACTGTATTTGAAGTCACCTATATGGCAATACTTGTAAAGAAATCTGTACAAATTATAGCAGCATGACTAAGGACTATTATTTGTGTGAAGACAGCAATGAAAAAGCAGTTGTTATATATGGAACTGTAAAGTATCTTCTACTAATGCTAACTATTAGTTATAAATCTCTGTTTTGTGAAATAAGGCCTTGGAGTAAAACGCGGAGTTCCGCTCCTTTTTATCCTTCTAGCTTTCGAGAGAAAACTTATAGCAGACATCTGCTGCTTGTCTTGACAGTCGTGAATGTGGATAAGACTGGGAATGAGTGTAAACGCATTCGCCAGTCAGCCATCTTCTTATCCACGTTTTCCTCTGAAATGATGGGACAGCTCGTGCACGTTACAAGCCAGGTCTTCCACTCCCCACCGCGTTCAATCCAAATGACTGTTAGCAAATGTTGCCGGGGTACAGTAAATAAGTTTACTATTGATGACATGTTTATTTGAGTTTTAAATATTGCCCGCCAGAGATGTTCTTTTCGAACAAAAATGAAATTGCGAGTTTCTATGGTATCCGAAATCCTTCTCGTGATTTAGAGAAGGCCGGGAATGCTCTCGCGGCGGTGAATGATGTATGTAATACTAGAAATAGAAATCACCGACTCACATGACTCCGTGAATAACAGCATGACATCCTAACACCAGGCGAGTATTTTTAGTGACTAATGGCCACGGCTTGCTTGTAAAGGTTCAAACAGAGAAGACAAAGGATACGATATAAATCTAACAATCCACTGAGCTTTTAAAATTATGTTTCCCATCAAATGTTATTTTCAAGTGCAGGTGCCGCAACTATTTCGAGCAGAAAATTAGTAGAGAGTTTAAAAAAGGGAAAAAGGAAATGAAATTTCAGGGGTAGCAAACACTTTGGAATAAAAGACAGCTGGTAATGTTCTGGTGTTAGTTGATTCTCCGCCATCTTTTCTACACCTTAGAGCCTGAATCATTGGGGGGGGGGGAGTCTGTCTAGGCGAGGACTTTTTGCAGGTTCATCCTCACATTTAAAAGGCGAATCAGAGGCACAATGAACTCGTCTATGTCATCATTAGGTTATTTAATTAGTCGGTAAGGGGAATTAAAAGATTAGAAGGGATCAACAAAACAGATGACGGCACTTGTATTATAATAACGAATTCGAAATATTATATCCCCTAATTATTTACCACATACCTACAGTATCTACTAGCAGGAAAAATCACATGCCTGTTCAAGAAATGATAGAGCTTAAGATTACTTAACATTGAGAGGTAAGCAATAAACATACTTAAGAAATGGATACCTATAGTAATCCTATCCTTCTTATAACATGATAAACATTAAAAACATCTACTTTGAAGAAACCCAGGTAAACAGACAATCTTAACAACTCTGAACCTTCGAAGTTGATGTCACTAACTCCAGGTAATGAATTTATGTACTTGCGATTCTCGAATTATGAGAGTTTAAGGTGTGTATTGTAACAGTAACAACGGTCTATATAAATATGCAAAGGACACACTTAGATTTATAACTCCCAAAATACTTCCACGAATGGCTGAGGTCGTTAAGGCGCGGACTCGTGAGCTGGAGGCCTGGGGTTCGATTCCGAACAGAGCCGTTCTTCCTGACTGAAGTCTTTTCCAGGTTTCCCTCAGTCCTAATAAATGACAAATGCCGGGGAGGTACCCTAAAACTAAGGCCTGGAACGCTTCCTTCCTATAAATAAAATCCTGTCCCAGTTATTTCAACTCATGTAACATGTATCCACCGCCTAAGATGTCTCAATAGTTAAAACGGACGTTAAACACTATTAAAAACTCCCAAAATGAGAAGGAATGAGTTGTATGAGTTTGCTCAGAAAAAACAACGTTGTCACGTCTCTGAAAATGTTTCCGTGCATGATTAGTGCTAATAAATTGAGTGTGGGAGTAAGAGTAAATAAATTATTCATTTATTCTTTATATATCAATTAAGGCATTTACAGATATGCTTAATAATATGAGAAACTAGCTATGATGTACGGAAGTTACAGTGGCCGCGCTGGGAAAATACCAAGTATCTCGTGGCAGTGCGTTACTGTTAAGACGAAAGTCATAAAAATATACACTCAGAACTCGGTGGGATGGGGCGAGGTTAGCAAGGCTTGTCTTGTACTTTATACTCACACGAAAAGAAAGCATCTACTAGTAATAATATGGAGTCACATGTAACCTAAAAATATTTTAACCCTCATTCACTAAATATTCACCCCATTTTAATGATTTATTCATTATAAAATATGGGTTATTTTGGGCTAGTGATAACCTGACATGCCTCGTATGCCCAAGATAGAGGGTGCAATCTCGGCTAGGGTCAAAGGATTTTGCTTATAAAATCTTTGGTATGGCTTCTTTCGGAAGGTAAGTAAAGCCGTGGGCACTATGTCGCATATTTACGTAACTTAAAATAACCTCAAGCTTGAAAGAACAGACCTCTGAGCAAAATTTACTTCCATTTCATGTCCTGAATTGAATGGGACGCTGATGGCTGATGACCTCATATATTAAAGCCCATTCGTAAATAGAACAAACAATATTTTTAAAAAATTATTATTAAACCTTATTTTGTAAAACCTGTATTTGAAAATGGAATGATCAAGTAACAGAATGTGCATAATAATGCGCTTCAAGTTTCCAACACGGCTGGAGCTAATCAGTGCATGGTCAGGAAGTAATGGGAAGTGATTACGTGATAAGTGAAATTCTTTTCAACGTTCCCATATGTTTGGGTACATATCATCTGCCATATAAACCACACTTTTACTGAGTAGTGATAGATGTTCCACTATTAACAAAAACATAATTCATTGCCTATTATAAAACGGCATATCTTTGCTCTGTTTTGCATTTTCTTAGCCGACAGCATACGATTTTTTCAAATAAACTAGCCTCTTATTTTGTATAATTTTATGTGCATTTCAATCATTTTACCACACTTTTATTTTCGCTATAGTGTAATAATAATTTCTATCTTCACTACAACCATATTTGTATAAAAATTATTTTCATGTAAACAGTGGTCCTACGTCTCTACAGTAATTATTGTATCTTTTGCGTCTGACAAATTTCCAGGATAGCAATAGAAATATGCTGTTATCAAAATAACTCACAAGCATCCAGATTTGTAGTAATTTTCTTTACACACCCTTAGGCCCTAGCAAGCGAAGTACCTTATATTTCTCTATGGTGTATATGAATTGCATTGAAACATTTGCGCAGACACTTCGAATAAAATTGGAATCCAAAATGCTATGCTATTGAACCAAGTTTTCAGAACATCCTCGTAATGAAAGTTTGTAGGTCTTACAGATGTACGAGTTAATTTAAATGATAGGAAACAGATTCAGAAGGCTTAACACAGGTATGATACAAAACCTCAACAAGCTCTTCTTTAACAATAAACACAACATAAAATACATGGAATATCAGTGATAATAAAAAACTTATGCATACTTCAGATAACGCTGGTATTATAGGTAACCCCTATTAGTAATCTAGGGTTTATTATTCTTTCATCGTTGAAAATAGGAGATTTTCCGGTGTAGTATATGATATCTTGCTATGCCATGCTTCATCTTTAAATTGTGGAAGATGAAATAAAACGCGAAAAAAATAATAATAACCAACATCCACAACTAGGTCACAAATTACAATAATATAATTTAAAAGGCCAAAATAATAATAGTTTCACCAAAATAACAGCACAAAAATACGTGAACATGGCTTCAGATGGTCACCATACTTCTGAATAATTATTTGGAATATATCTCCAAAGGTATAGCGTATTTATGAACTATCTCTAGTTTCAGATATCACTTGTTCTCTGCTTCAGAAAACTACCGTTTTATGTTTTGATTTGATGGTACAAAATATCTCCAAGAAAATTATTTAAATGGCTGAAGTGTGTAGAAAACTGGCAACTAGAGCAGTTTGAAAACAAACATACAAAACCCGGCCCTTGTATTAAAAACAATAATAAATATTCTTAAACAAAGAAGAAACAAAGCAGCGTCTTTGCACCAGCTATGTGAGTAGAGCTCCACAACCTTATTCATACCGCTTCATTAAAGGAATCGTGATTTGTAATTAACAGTTTAGGGAATAATTGCAACTCATATTTCAGACTACATTAGTATCCTAGCAATTCACAATGCCGTAAGAAATATTACAAATAATACTTAATTTGTAGTAGACAAACATTGGAAAGAAGGTTTTTTCCCCCCCTCGCCCATGGCATATTGTAAAATCCATTCATACAGGACAGCTACTCTTTTGTTTGTTTTAGCGACGTTATGAATAGCTAACCGCGTGACACATGAGAATTATTTCACCTTTAGTAAAACATGTTTTCTTTTCCCCATAATGTGAGCATGATACATACACAGACGATAGTGATTAAAATGATATTAAAATTGATGCAATGCCAACCTGGGGGGTCGGTTCAGATGGTAACGCTTGGTACTCACATTCGGGAGGTCCGAGGTTCAAATCCCTTGGGGTCGGCCATTCTGGCATTGTCGTTTTCGCGAATCCTGGAATGGATCTTTAATTTCCCCGAATTTTTAACTTTCTCGTCCCATATCATATCATTTCGTCGATTCTGATGCAAGGTCGGCAGTACCCGGGCGAGATTGCATGGTGCTGTGTATGGCGTGGCGAAGTATATCTTTCTTTGTTGTATTTCGGATTTCTTAGATCCTAATGCAAGTTTACAGTTGATTTTCACTTGTCAACATTGCAGTTCAGACACTGAAATAAATGTCAATTAAGTAGCAGCAATTTAGCTTTCATTCATTCTTTGTAAATGCTACTTGCATGAAGATTTTTCCAGTACCCTAAAAGCAAACGATACGTATTAATGTTAATGTCGTACAGTAAAAACAATACATTGTTGTTAATATGTAATATGAGAAGTCGTAAGTGGTGTCAATTTGTGCTACAGAGGACGAAGTATATAAATAAGTACAAAAATGAATTTATCTGTCAGTATTTTGCACGCCATTTTCTAAAAAAATTTCGGAAATAATAAGAATATGCTTAAAATCCGGATGTTCTTCGAGATTGACCTATCAGAATATTGTGTAATATCAGCAATCTCTGAAAAAATTTGATAAGATACAAAGTTGCAAACTGCATATTTTCACAGTGGGTAATAATGACCTGAATTGAAGAAACTGTCAGAATATTTTTATCATCTCCGATAGAAGGCGCTCTATGAGATTGCAATTAATTGCCACTCATTCTTCAACCCTGTGTATACACTGATTGCCCTGTAGTGCCTTGCGTCGTCTTAATAGCAAAACTTCTGAGAGATTCGGATCAGAAGTTTGCACAAGCCAAACTACTGATCTTCCATCCAACCCATTGCCCATGAAATATCTGGATAACATTGAGCAAAAAAACTGGTGCCGCCTCAGTATGGCAGATCTTCGCACGGCCGAATGAAAACTGTTTTTGTACAGGCTGTAGAAACGGTAAAGGTTGGTTTTTATATACATAGATATTTAGTATCTATGTTAACCTGATAATATTCTTCGTCTTTTGGTTGATACTAACGACTTGTGAAAATATGACACCCTTTTGTTAAACATTCTGTTTATCCCATCCATGAATACTACAGCAAGCTCAGCACGCAGTGTGCAGTGAAGCCAGCGATTTCCACTCACGTAGATGACAGATTCATCAAGCAAGTTACGTGTACGTGCGTGTGATGAAAAATGGATCTCTTTCCGAACGCTACTAGAAAGCAATGAAAAAGCTTCAGTTAAGTTACTATACCCACTGGTGATCATAAACGGTGGGAACCAACTAATAATTTAGAAAAATATCTCTATCCCAGATATAAAACATTTCAACAATGGCAAGAATGTATTAGTAATTTACTTCATCATATAAATATTTTCCTTCTCTTTTTCAAATGAATTTAAATTAATTTATTGCACATCACAACTACAGACATAAATGCTGTAGAACTGATGAGCAGCTGTCAAAGCCAAACGAGACAGGCCACCTGATGAGCAGTTAACTCTGCGGCTTAGCAGAACACTGTATTACTGGTGAGGTTCCTGCTTTTGCTGCAAATGGCAACTGTAAATCCCTTGCACAGTCTGATACTTTGTCGTGATTTGTTTATTTTTTGATGAAGCTTTAGAACAACTTTAGGTAGGGATATGTTACACTCCACATTAGGTTAAAGATGAGGTTTGAATACTGGCAGAGACATTTGTAGTTTAATATCAAGCTCAAGAAATATCTGGTCAAGAACTGGAAGTGTTTTCAAAGAATCGTAATTTCCAATGGGGAGCTTTGAGCTCTATTGCACAATAAACGATCATTAACAGACAGGTGTGTACTAAAGTACGGGAGTTAAACACAGAGCAGGCTATTCAGGTGTAACAAGTACAATCTCCGCACCAATCCTTTAAGCAATATATACGTAATTATTAATTGTATGGTTTTCGATTTTAAAGTAAAATTTAAACTATTTCTGAGGACTAACATAAGAATATGTTGGTAACAGAGCGCTACTTTGGCATGGTTCTTACATTTAGCGCGATCCTATCGGAATGAATTTGGCTTGCGCTCTTTTTCATAGTGGTTGCCATGGCAATAGTAGATGTTTGCTTTACGCTCCGAGATAGCAAGTGCAGCCAAAACTGGGAATCGGACAGTGGGCAGCATCTACGGAGGGGAGAAATGTGTGTCGTTGATTGGCTAATCCGCTTGTGCGAGCCAGCTAGCATTGCCAAATTGCTAAATATAATTTTTTAGCTACAATAATATTTAAACTTAAAAGTTTATATTTACTAGTATAGTGATTTAGCTACCTATGTTATAGTTTGTAGCTACAAAAATAAAACTTTTGGGAATGCTAACGTATTTCTTTGATATCGCATTTAGAACCGGATATATTGAAGCGATTGGTGTGGATTCTATTGTTATTGTAACTTTGGTTTACCATGGCGCCCCTTTGTATAAAGTACATTATTAAATTTATATAAATTCAATTACAAACAGTGAATCTTTAGTAAGTACGCAAATATACATTTTTAAATTAATTTTCCTATTATACACCTGCTATAGTACCTCCATTTGTTGTATTTTATATTTAAAAATAGTAGTTTTTACTTTATCAGTCCTCTATTACGTATTACATAATCTAAGAAGGTAAGTATATATAATGGTGTATATCAGAATATTTTTATACTCAAAACTGTGTGGTGGATATTCAACATTATCTTCAAATTAAACTCCATTTATGGAGGTACGGCTGCACCAACTTATGTCACCAGCCGCCACTGGTTAAACTGCTCAACCCTATAGCTGATTTCAACACGCTGCGTTGAATAAATTTGAAAGCATTTCTAACGTTTATATTTCACTGAAAAAACATTTCAAGACTAAACTGCTTTATATATATATATATATATATATATATATATATATATATATATATATGTATGTGTGTGTGTGCATGTGCAATTGATTGCCCTATAAGTGCAGCGACTTACTGAGCATTTTTCCAACATCAAAACTTTATTAGTTTCTCTTGTGCGCGGAATCCAATTTGAGCGTTTAGAAAACAATTGTAACAGGTAAAAGCCTAAAATATTCTATCATTTTTTTTTGTTGAAGAATTCCTGTTATATGAATTAGAAAACGTTAAAGAAACTTATAAATAAATCAAATGTTAACTTAATATAATTGTAGGCCTTTAAACTTCTATCGATTCAGTAAAAATCCCAATATTTCATATAGAGACTAAACATATAAACGAGTGCAAAAAGAAGAACAAAAGAAAGGAAGAAAGAAAGAGAGAAAGAAAGAAAGAAAGAAAGAAAAAAAAGAAGGAAAAAAGTAAAAAAAGAAGGAAAGTAATTCAATGTTTTCCTAGAAAGCAAGGTCATGACATATTTTTCTAACAGCATTGTGGGAATCCATAAGACCAAATTCAGTGCTGATAATGCAATGCCAATTAGAGTCTGAGTCGGTCGTGCACAGAGAAGTCTTTGAGCTTATAACCAGAACATAGTAGTATAATATGGATCGGAAATCGGAGACCTGACTAAATTTAATTAGTAAGCAGCATTTGTGGTAATATAAACCATACTACGTTTCAATATTCTATTCATTTAGCTAGAGAAAAGAGCATTCCTTATATATAATGCTTAACTTTCAATCTTCCGCTGCTTTAAATAATTTACAACACGTTAACGCGCCCAAAGAAATGTATTGAATTCGCCACGGCTGTTAAGTAGTTAAGTAGTGCTGTTGGCCAAGGTTCTTTCCATCCAACTGATTAAAAGTGTAACTCGTAGGTCAGATTTAAGTACTGTATTATTCAGACATTTCCCTTTCTTCTTCTCAACTGACTCAAAAGCAATAGCATGGTGTGCGTAGCGCGGATATGAAAGTAACTTTGTTAGGAACTGATATGATCCGTTTGAGAAATTATAGTTGAATAAATTAGAAAACACTCTGCGTAGAATCTTGTAGGTATGTGACTAATGCTGTTTCCCATCTCACACCAGACCCGCTGTCTGTCATGTAAGCAAGTCTGTTTGAATGCATTATCGTTCTCTGCTGTACACAGCAAACCTATCATGCATATCGGGAGGTATGCTTGCGGTTATTCACTTAGCCACCATGCGATTGAAGCACTCGGTTCCCTCAAGGGGGGGGGGGCATGACTCGCTCAGTCTGTACTCATGGCAGTACGGCAGCACGAGTCCACGCTTTACAAAACTACAACTTCAATACTAGGGGGTGGCTAATAATATTACAAAAGAAGAAGAAGAATTAAAAAAAAAAACATGAATTCAACTGTATCACCCAAGGACATGTTTGTACTACTTTCCTTCATTTCTGGCATCGACTATGAAATTACTTATCATTCCTCTTAATTTCCTTGGGGAAATTTAATTTATTTATTGACGGATGCTGGTCTTCAGATACTCTACTATGTAGGATTTGCTCCACATGCTTTCTTTTTATTGAATCCCAGATAATAGTCATGGGAGTTAGATTCATAAAGCGGGTTGGGCGCTTGTTCTTACTGGTAATTCTATCGTCAAACACTTCCTCAATTGTTCGCATTGAAAATGTTGACGAAGTGAGCCGTTGCAAAGTCTAACTTATGAATCGCAGAACGACTTGAAACTCGGTTATCGAGAGATTTCTCTCTGAATTATTTTCTGAAAGCACGAGCCAATTTTGTACGCAAATAAAAAGCGTAAAGAAACACTCGTCGTACAATAGAATACTTACTCATAGCTTTCTTAGCACAATATTGTACAAGTGCGGTTTTAGCAGCAGTTTAGCCGAGACTATGACGCGATCCCACGAAGCTCGTGATTCCTGGCCGTGGGCTTGGCCGACATCGCAGTTGGCCTGACTGACGAACCCGTGTGTGCGCGGGAAACTCTGTCTATTCACCCATATTTAAAAATATTATACATTACAGGTAGTATATAATTATTAAAATGTAACCTATATCAAATTTGTAACATCATGCAACGATCGAGAAAGATGTATGCATATCAGATGTCGAGCAATTCTGAATGGGTTTCTTTCCTTCGCCAGTTCAATAAGAAAACTTTAAACGTTGACGGTCTTCGGGCTCAAGTGCATCATTAATTAATCGCATTTGTGACCCAAAGGGCCTATGACAGCATGGCATGTTACGCACAACAAAAAGCAGAGGGGAGAGGAGCGATAGGGAAGGTTTTAACTCCTTCGCAACTAACAAGCCTAGAGAAAAGAGGCTAAGGGTTTTTTACTGCGCAAGTTGTTTTCTAACTCGCTTATTTCTAACTATGCATTTCTCTGCTCCGACAAGAGAACCTAGAGAAGATAAATTCTTACATAAACTGTGTAGCATATCATCCTCTTTTCCTGCTGCTCACTGGGATTTCTGTTTGCAACAAGGTGACCTAATGTCGATGACTCAGTGGTTCCCTCCCTTAGCTGCATTCATTTGCTGTCCATATTGTAGCTACAAAGAGAGCCATACAAATATTAACTCCTTGCGCAATGGAGAAGGCGCCGCTAATTATAGGTTACAGGTACTGTTCAATTTCGTTAAGGTAATCGTAAATTAAAATATCCTCAACACTGTGTTAGATAAAAACATTTAAAATACTAATTACTTATGCACAGTACCATAAACAATCGTTTATTTCGAAACGCGCAAAATGTATTTTTCAAACAAAGGCAAATGGCAATTTCCGTTCCCCAAAATATATTAATTGAATTATGGATTCATTTGATGACTTGAATATTTAAGATTGAGACATTTTTGTTTAAATTGTGTCCCGACTTAAAGAACCGATTCTGTTACTGCATAAGAATCGCAGATAAATGCTTCTTTTGTAACAGAAAACATGTTGGACCATAACGCACTTTGTAGTCACTTAATGAATCTTGACATAATCATTCGTCTTCAGACGGGTGACGATTTGCTTACTAAACGCTCTGTCAATGTACCTCAATCTACCTTAAAAGCGATTAGTCCCCACTTGTATGATATCTGTAAAATATACTACCTAAATTTGAATTACTCTAGCATTAACAAATTATGTAAAGAAGTAGACTATTATGTATTGGTACAAAATGCACTAGTGCTACGCTCGTTTGTTTTACATCTGCTTATATTATGTTGGTGTGCACGCCAGCTCCACTTTGTTTACACTTTAATGCTATCTCATAATTTGCCTTCAATACTGAAGTACTGAAGACCTACACTTATTCGACATATGTACTTAGTCAAGTATTTCAGTTGTATTTATGTATATTTATTTATCAAAAGGAACAACTGAAATAAATAGGTAGATAGGTAACTAGGTAACTAACCGTAGATATTGGATATAAGATGGTTACGTCTGAAAATGTGGCATACAAATATATGTATATGTAGAAAATTTGCAATTAAATTAAAAATGCTATTACAAAACAATTGTTTATGATATTATATATTACGGCATTTTTTGGTAAATTGTGGAAAAGCGAATCAATTGATTTAGAAATATGGATCGTTATTTCGAAATTTAGAGTATCAATATGTTTGCGAAAATAATGGTTTCCTATACACAAAAATATTTTAAAAACTGGCAATTAATATGAAGAAAAATGGCTTAAGATCATCAACTAAAAGAAAAAATTTTTAAACTTGGACAAATAGAACACGAGAAATATTGATGTGCCCTCAAACAAATATATAGATTTCAAGGGGACAATACTGTTGAAAATTCAGAACACGAGAAAAATGATTACGCGGTTTTCCTTTTTCCTGTTCTGCTGATGGCACAAAATTGCCGCCACTATTGATGTTTAAAAGGAAGATACTACTCAAAGAAACAATACCTAAAGGAGAGTTTGTACATGTTCACAGAAAATGCTGAGTTGATGGATCAGGAATGAGAATACGGACAGATAAAAGTCGTCCTAGGCGACCTGATAAACTGTTGATCGTTCTGACAGAATAACAAACTCGAGACATTGAAGACTCAGTTGTAATTTCATAAGGTCAAACTAGTTGACTTCAACCTTTATAAGTCTGTTTAAGGGATTTATGGGATGCAGTCTTCAGATTTTTAAATTACACCAACAGAAAGAAGGAAGGGACCTAGCTTTTCATAAGTGGGTCAACATTTCATGGGACGCTGAGACAGTAGTTAAATAGTTTAAGAAATATTGCGTAAGTAATGCAGAGGAAAGATGAATGATGACTCAAATTCTGATTTTGAAATGATTTCAAGTGGCTGTTCATTTAGCTCTGATAACTGTGTGCGTTTTGAAGGAGATTAAAGAATTTTCTTTCTTAGTTTGATTACTTATTTGTTAGAAGAAAAGCTATGTATTAGTTTATATTTGAAATACTGTAAATTCATTATATTATTCAGTAATACGGTTTTTTTTTTCTCTAAAAATGTGTATACAAAGCGAGTGAGTCTTAAGGTATCTATCCAAATGTGTGTTCACTCATGGACAGATGTGTGTAACATTCAAGCGCGTTCAAGAAAAGATGTAAAAATACAAATCAATAAAATTACTGAACAAGGAAAGTTCTGCCATCTTTACGGAAACATTGATTGTAACGAGAACATTCTATAACATTGTTTTACTGTTCAAATTGCATTACATCATAAATATATATAAATAACTTTGAAAAATCAAACTTTCTTTTTGTTAAACAATCATAAAAACATAACTCTGAACTTCCAATGAACTAACTATGCTGCACATGTTACTAGTTTCAAGTTTTAACGTATATCATGCAATATATTAAAGAGACATCTGACGCTCTAGAAAACAAAATATTTTATTGTAGAAATTGCGATTTAAAGCTGATTTCCTGTGTACGCAATGATGTAACACCCCGTTTGTTAGAGCAGTACACATATCGGGTATTAGAAAGAAATAAGTCACTACTTCCCCTTGCATCCAACGGTACCTGTACCCAGAGAAATATATGACAAATTTAATCTACCGTACTCCGCCTCTCTTTCTTCACGTTCAGATAAGTATATATCAATCAAGTATGCAGTTCGAGGCATAGTGATCGTCCAGAAATATAGTGCGCAGAAGCGTTCGGGATAATGAGGCCACCTCAATATCGTAACACATATATTAACTAAAAATAACAAGTTCACAACGCAAGCTCATTTCATTGTCTTCTATTTTATCTAATATTCCCTATTATTTTATTATATTAGTTTTCTGCATATATATTATTAATTTGTGCGTATAATTGAATTTGTTTATATATTTTTAATTTTAATATTAATTTTAAACGTAGAACTTATTGGCCTGTTTATATATATATATATATATTTCCTCTTGCGAATGTTGTTGCTTTGCCTGTATTACTCCTGAAGTGCCCAACAAAATTATTACAATTGTTGTGGCTGCATCTATTTTTGCAACCAGTAGGGGCGTATGAAGAGCAGAAAGACTGTAGCTCAACGGTGCAATGCCTGCCGGCAGACCAGCTTCCCTGATGGGCCGCCGCTGCTTGATGAATGAGGTTCTGACAGCGCCAAGCGATCCATCATCGGAAAGAGATTGGATGATGGAGAGGGGAGGTCATTCTCGACCAATTCATCATCTCTACCCTTCACACCCATTTCCTTCTCCAGTTTCTCGACTCCTAATGCTGCCACCATCCACACATAGAAATGAGGGGGCGTGAGACAGGCAGACGGATCCCGTCAGGTTGTATGTCACTCCGCTTCCCTTTCCGAGGTACACTTAGTGCCCTGACCAAAGTCAGTTGGAGCACACGATTAAATCTCGAATGTAACTACTGAATTAGTGATGTTCAGCCTGTGGGCCGAGCACCATATGCAATCCTTCGAAACATTTACCTCCCCTCTCTTCCGTTTAGATTTTCTTACAGCCTACGTCAGGCAAAGAGGCAGGTCTTATTGATTAAAACCTGTATTTAATTAATGGATTTAGTTTCTTTGTCCCTTTTTCAACTTCTAACACCCCATGCTGACAACAAGGTATTAGAGAGACGATGGACGGATGTTCAGTGAAATTAATTAATTTAAGGGATACTTCTCTCTGGACACCTGTCGACCATAAATTATACCATATTTACCTTCAACACCTCTAGACCGTTTCACGTTGTTGAAACTGTACTTCATTGCTGTTACTAGACGTTAGTTTTTCTGTAACAGTGTAGTATGAATGAATAAACTCAAAGTACAGAATTGTACACTTCAAATTACTCAGTATTGAACCTACCAACCCACACAATTAGTATTTATTAATTTCAAACATTTCTATTAATATTTGCTGTTAAACTAGTTTCAGGTTTTCTTATTGATCTAATATCCACAACACTGTAGCTATCAGGATAACGAATTCATCCATGAAATAAAAACCGTCATCTTTAACAATTTTCCACATATTTCACTTTTTTAACTTCACAGTGAAATGTAGTTAACATCTATGAGCAATGTAATATTTTGTTTTAAAGCTTAAAAAACTGAAAACTTTGTAATATCGTAATATATATATTTCAATTCAGATTGTTTTAAACTCCCATTGAGAGGCAGCTATGTTTTAAAATGTCTTTTTTCGAAACAAATTTTCTTGTCTTTTTTCTTTCATTCAAAATTTTTTCACGTTTTAGCATCAAATCAGAAGTTGTTAACGAAAAGAGTGGTTATATATATATATATATATATATATATATATATATATATAGATCACTTTAAAATT
This sequence comes from Metallyticus violacea, assembly GCA_030762175.1. Lineage (NCBI taxonomy): Eukaryota > Metazoa > Arthropoda > Insecta > Mantodea > Metallyticidae > Metallyticus > Metallyticus violacea. The sequence goes on along the minus strand of CM060846.1, from coordinate 85,892,280 downwards.
AATCAAGATAAGCAATACTTGATGATCAATTACAAGACAATATGAAAAGTTACTACTAATAAATTCAGCAATATTTCCTGAGACAACCATTTCTATATGACAATATTTTCTCCACATAAAATTTATAATAATATTAATATTTTTTATATAATCAGAATTATATATTGTGCATTGTGTGGAACATTTAGTACATACAAAAGTAAACATAATGTTATTTTTTCAAAAACTGTTAGATGCATCAACATGGAAATTTTACCATGTATATTATACCGGTAGAACAGCCCGTAACAAAATTTTCAAGAAATATGCCCTAAAAATTATAACATTTAGAAATACTGTTAAAATTCACTGTCTTATCCCAAACTGTTTATGTTGGTATATTATTCCATTTCTCTAAAGTCAGTTTCTCTCCATAATTTGTTTGCATTATAATCAATTACGCCAGATATTTTCCTTGCAATCATGCATTGGACATATTTCTATATTAATTCTTCCTGCAATTCCTTTCAACTTAACTTTGTTCTGACCTGTGTAAATTCTTCTCTGACATTTTATTACAACTTTCAACATATTTCTCCCTGCTCCATATAGTTCTCTTTCATCTGTTTATAAACTTGAGAAAGTTTTTGTTATTAAAGTCAATAAATATTTCTAGCACGTCATTATCTTCAATTCATACCTTCATTTCCATCTATAAATCTGTTCTATTCTTCCATATTTCTGTCATACCAACTCTTAACAAAATTTCCTTAATCGTCTTTCTGTGTTTTAGCCTTTTGTATAAATTTAGACATTGCTGCAATATATGTTCCTCCTGTAGCCCGGTTATCTCCAACTAATGTTTTTAATTGCGTGAGCTATACCACTGGTGAAGCTCTCGGTAGACGCAAAATTAGTTTACGGGCTTTTCTGTGAACCAAATCTACATTTTTACAACCCTCAAACATTACCCCATAGGTACCTTTACCTTAACTGTTGCTGATAAACAATTTGCTCATGCAGTAAAAGTAATGTTATTTACCAATTCAATGATGTCAGATTCTTCTCTGAGCGCTGCTTATTTGCCACAACTTTCAGATCATCTGCATAGTGTCCAAACCTCGTTTTATTAGAAAAAATTTAAACACAAATACTCAGTGAAGTTCTATTACGCTGAAAAAGTAACACTATTAAGAGCAGGAAACGAAAAAAGTCAATAATTTTCGCGAAAATTGAATGTATAAGCAAGACTTTAAATCATTTTTATAATAAAAAATCTTAAAGCTGATAAATTAAACTTCAGTTCAGTCTTATGGCTAATATCTATGTGCAGTATTAGGATCAAAAGCGGAATAATGGACTACAATGTTCTTCCAATTGTTCGATGTAGAGCCCAAATTTGATTTCTAGCTTAATGAAATATGACAATAGAAGAAGGAAATAAAACCTTTAGTCCTCAGATTACAAAACAGAGTCAATAAAAGAAGAACAGAAAAGAAGAAGAAAAACACTCTCAAATACACAAGGGCAGGTCACGTAATAAAGAAGAACTACAACCGATAGACTTACTGAGTCACAGCTTGGTTACAGACACTTGGATAGATAAATAAAATGATAAAATGTGACTTAGATATGATTTTTGGCAGCCGTTAGTCTACAATGACGAAGAGTAGAGAAGATTAGAAATGATTCACAAGCGGTATTCAAGAAATTAGTTTGACCTTTTCCAGAGCTGGAAGCAGACATTGCAGAAAGTACAGCCACCTCTTTTTGATAAAAGGTTCTTGCTCTTCTAAGAGTTCAGGGGCCAAATTTACTATGTCAATATTATTTATTCTTTTTACTTTAGCGATTTGAAATGGGTTTTTCTAATTGGATTGCATTAAGACTACTTTTTACACTCGGAAGAAGCCATTCTTGCTGCAAATTTTTGCATATGGTCATTGTAATATAATAAAATTTTCCATTGCAAGAAAAACTATATTACACCTTAAGAAAAATATGGTCCTTTCTCGTAGTTAGAAATCTAATTTCGTTTAACGTCGGCAATCGTTAAAGCTGGATTAAAAAACAGGGTGAATATGTTTTCATTGGATACGTTTCCAATGAACCTAGTGCGCGCCACACACACTAAACGGTTATCTATCATACTACAGTCGATTAGTCGTGAGGTTAACGGAGAGAGTATAGTGAACAAGTCCCTGTGCTGAAGTAGACTTGACATATTCAGAATTCAACAATCAGACTTTTCTCTCTTAAGGTATACAAAGATTCTAAGAATAGTAAAGGCCCTTGACACTAAGTATTTTGAGAATTGAAATGAATGGACTCATACATTTCAATATGGAAATACAGGCATCGATATGAATCAACATCATAGCTACGTTGCGACGTGACATGTGTTCATGAAAATCAAAGTAAACCAATATCACTGGCGGAGGCGCAATAACAAGTAGGTTATACCTCCATCTAATCAAAAGTAAAGCACTGTCACTCAGTGTTTTAAGTGTTAAGGCATTTTGAGAAATACAGTGGGTTTTATAAACATTACTGTAAATTAACATAAATTAATTTGTATTACGGCATCTATTTAAAAGAAAAAAAGTATTTGTTTAAGGAAACCTATTGTACATTTAATCCCCTTGATAGCCTTAAACACATTTGTGGTTTTTGAATTTAATGCCTGCATTGGCACAATGAAGCGCCCGAAAGCATTTCTTCCTATTCCTGTCCAGTGCTTATTAGTTTCAGATGATTAGCGCTAGGACATGTCTTATACTTTTAAAACTTTAAAAGATGATTTTCAAGCCCTCTGAAAAGCATCAGTTCTGCGAAGAGATGTCCAGAAGTCATGCCTATGTACTGAATATTAGTTTAAATATCTAACCCATGAATTTTCGAAAAAAAAAAAAATGTGCATGTTGAAGCCTGCAGTAGTTCGCTAAAGGTAAGAAAGTGAATGCTTGAATATCTACAAAGCAGTAGGTACGAGGTTATGGGAAATGTTGAATTAGACTAAAAGAATAGTCATCAACCAGAATGGGCTAACAATCTTGAGCAACTGTCAGAAATTAATTATGAAACACTTGTCATTGTCTGTCTGTAGTAAAAGAATGATATCTGGTTCACGTATTATCTAAAGGTGAATCAGCGATAGTTACTATGAACTTTGGAAGCGCTGATGCCCTAGCAAAACGAATATATGACCACATGAAATCATTTCTTTGAAATTTCTTGACCATTCCCAATTTGAAGCTGAGAAGGCAGAGTTATTCATATTAGCAGCTTGCAGAAGTGGTGTTAAATGATTATACATAAGACTAAAATGATAGCCCAGGAAATACAGAACAATTTGAAAATGGCTTTCTAGACTACATTTACAATCTTTTTAAATGGAATAGGTTATTCAAACTTCACACCGTCAGTGGAGAGTATTGAGATTGACATATTTTTGATCGATCAGTGATGGATTCATCTTTGGACTGCGATACGGAGTACCAATCATTAAATATCGTTATTTATACGATATGAATATAAATACTGTTTATATAACAAAAGTGCTGATGTAATATTTCGAGCAATGTAATATTTAGTAGTATTGATTATACTGAGAAGGTTTTTTGACAGAACGACTAAGATAAGCGTTACGTATCGTGTAATGATAAAATCAAATATTTCAAAGTGATTTACTGCTACTTTGCATGTTCGTGTGTGCACCACGGAATACTGCAAGTAAACGACTTATTCGCCATGCCATTTAACCAGGTGAGCTGTTTTCGTCACGCTAGACAACGATCTGTACTTCATGAAATAACCGGCGCACTAGCTATAACACTGTTTTCATTTCCTGCGACTGCAGGCAGGACGGCTGCACATCCTGAGTATAGTATTTCTAAATAAACTGAAATTTAAGTAAGGCTGAAAAGTATATAGTTTAACAGAATGCATTTACTGCATGATGAGTTGTTATATACAAAAATACCTGATAACATCTATCTTATGTTAAACTTCTTTATCTTTATAGGGTATTTTGAGTTTGTCTAAAATATAATTATATACCGAGGGTGCTAAAAATGTATGGACAATTTCACAGTAGATATCTATTTAGCATATTTCAATGTTGAACCAAAAAACAACAGTAACGTGTAGTATGATCTGTAAACAGATGTGACTTACATACATAATGATAGCGTTGCTACGCAACATGTAAACGAACAATAAACAAATAAAGCCAAGATTATCGTAAATCAATAATGAACAAATGAAGTCATCATTATTGTATGATGCTCTATAAACAGATGTGACTCACATCACGTTATGCTAGCGTTGCTACAACAAAATGGAGCCAAGATTATCGTTTGAACAGCAGAAAGCAATTTTGAAGTGGTATTGGAAAACCGAGAATGTTGTTGAAGTTCAAAGGCAGTGGAGACGTGAGTACTGAACAGAACCGCCAATGCCAGTAACAATTGCACGCATTCGAGACAAATTTGAGATTCATGGTACCGTATGCGATGTTTACAAGGGCAGATCTGAAAGACCTCGCACAGCAACAAGCCCCGCATCCTCGGCTATGGTATTGGAACGTTTTGAGCACTCACCACAGAACTCTACAAAGCAATGTGCACGTGAGACTGGGATTAGCAGAACCGCGTACGTCGTATAACAGCAAAGTTGAAAGTTTTCCTTCCAAGACTTTTGCTTGCATTAAATGAAGATTATCCTTATCGGAGAACGTAGTTCTGTGAGTGGTTGCGAAACATGATGCAAGAGGATGAGGCTTTCGTAGGGAAAGTTGTTTGGTCCGATGAGGCACAATTTAATTTGAACGGAACTGTTAACAGGCATAACTGTGTCTACTAGTATGCAAACACTCCACAGGTTATTTTGGAAAAGGCTGTTAATTTACCTGGAATTAATGTTTGGTGTGGGTTGTCATCTAGGGGTCTAATTGGATCATTCTTTTTTGAAGGAACAGTAACTGGCGCAGTGTACCTGAACATGATAAGCTCATTCTTGTTACCCGCCGCTCGTACACAATGTAAATGAGGAATTTTATTTGCAACAGGATGGTGCACAACCACATTACCACCGAGATGTACGTGCTTACCTTGATGGCAATCCTCTAAGGCACCGGATATGACGAAGAGGTCCGATTGATTTTCCTCCGCGTTCTTTGGATCTAACTCCGTTGGGTTTCTACCTATGGGGAACTCTTAAGAATATTCTACACCTTAGAAAACCAGCTAACTGGCAGCACTTCGGGAAAAAATTGAGACGGTATGTGCTGCAATCGCTGAGGACCGTTACGCAAACGTTGCTCAAACAGTAATTCAACGTGCTCAAGCCGCCAACGGTGGCCGAGGTCGTTAAGGCGCAGACTCGTGAGCGGGAGGTCTGTGGTTCGAATCCCGTTATGACCGTCCTCCCTGATTGGGTTTTTTTCCCAGGTTTTACTCATTCCTCATAACTGGCACATGCCGGGGAGGTACCCTAAACTTAGGCTTGGAACGCTTCCTTCCTTAAAAAAAATCCTTTCCCAATATATCATTTCATTTCATGTATCATCATTGTCCATCGCCTGTGGTGCCTCAGTAGTAAAACTGGGCGTTAAACACTACTCAAAAAAAAAAAAAAGTACTCAGAAGTATATCGAGCAGATGGTGCGCATCTTGAGCAACTGTTGTAACTGTAAAAGTCTAAGATGATTAGTGATCATCATTTTATGTTTGTGTGAATTCAGTTTTGTTATGTTAACATAGTTTTTGTTTTTGTTGTTGTTGTTTTTTTTTTTTTTTTTTTTTTTTTTTTGCTTGAAGTGTGTATGCATTTTGGCACCCTCTGTATATTCAATACAAAAATAAAATTAGTAAAATCCACGTCCTGGGTGGTTGATTCCGCATCCCATAATACATTCTCAGTATTCTGAAACAGATTTGGTTTATTTACGGATGCTCTTTAACATCACAGGTCATCAGCGCATTCTGAAACAGAGAAAAATTACTACAGTATAAGGGGAATTTCTAAAATTAGCGAGGAATATAAGCAATGTATGTTGTTTACTATGGGTTGGCACATTCGTAGAAACTTAACAGTTGAAAGAACTAAATTGGATATGTATTAACATGAAAATACTGACAAATTCTAGCTGCATAGTTCTCTCAGACCTCATTTAATGTATTTTATATGTATGTCCCTTCACCAAATACGAAAAAATAACTAACTTTAGTTTTCAATGCGGCACTGCAAAACAGCTCAACTTTGGTATGTTATTTTTACATTTCACTAAACCTATGGCGTTTATTGTTCCAAAATTTTCAACGAAATGTGGAACTGTTATGAAGGGCAGCACAAGCAAATGTACTATCTCTATACCTCGTATTAAGAACCATTCAGTGACATCTGCTCAGTAATAAGAGAAATATGCTCCTCTTCCAAGTCTGTACGGTACTCTGTTTTATATACGACGGGTGCTCTCTAGTGGTGCAGCTATAGCATTAGCAACAACTTTATACATTTTAAATGCTTATGAGGGATATAGAAAACGATTGAACAGCGAATTTTAATGTATAAAGTGCTAACTTTACTATTTCTTAATCTTAGCAGAAGCGTTGCGAAATTAACCCGTAGCAGAAACTCCTCATTAAAATCTTTAATTTTTGAATCAATTTCAAGATACGTAAATGTAATCCGCAACAGTTTCGTAGATTTTTTTCTTTCTCTCACAGAATTGGCGTATAAAGGTGGGTAGCGAAAGATAACTGATTATTAGTTATATTCCGCAAAATGATGGAAATATTAATACAAATGTTAGATAAAGTTCCTTTTAACTGGTATACTATTTCCATAATAAAACACTATTTCAAATTTGTATGCCTTTTATTAGTATCACTAATATCAATCGCCACTGTGCTGATAGTTCTCTTTGTAGCGTGGTTAGCTTATTTAACATTTAATTGTATGAATATTAAATTGCTTAGAAAGATATCTGTTTAAATAGTTTTTAAATATCTGAATACTCTTGATATATGAGCACTGTCTACTCGAAAGAGTTTTTAGCCTGAATATTCAAATTATGTCAACATAATCCTCTTTAAGGTCAATATATCAATGCCTGTGAAGCTACAATGTAATTATCTGAATAGTTTTCCGGAAGGTCTGCAAAATACTCCGCAACAACTGCAATCGCCTCTTGATTTAATGAAAAACGCTAACCAGCGAGGAAGAGTTTGAGCTTAAAAGGAATACAGGGGGAACTAAATCTGGGGAGTGTGGTGGATGCTCTAACAATTCATACTTCAAAATATGCTAAAGTATTTTCTTCTTGCACTAACCGGGTGTCTTTCTCGCGAATATTTTCGTATAGTTGTTTTAAAAGACAGAGTGGTGCTCTTAGAGTATGGTTTTACTCTTCCGAAGAAAATTAATTGGTAAAACTCCTTTAGCGTTCCAAATAACACGAAATTACTTCAGCTACTATAATATTAGTATCGAACTTAAGGGCCTGAAAATGTGTTACTGTGGATGAATTCGCAATTCACATTCTGGCATTCTGACAATTTGCAGAGGTTAAAGTTTGCCCTCAGGTGTGTACTCTGTGTATATTTCTCTTCACATTATTGTACAAAACTTATTCTCACCAGATACGTTCTCCTGACAGCATATATTTGACTCTTGGTATATAAGATTTCCTAACTCATTCCTGACTGTGATAGGTCCTACTGATTGTCATATGAGTTTTTTTTTTTTTTTTTTTTTTTTTCCCCAGAGATGTACGAGTTAGCGAGAAAATTCGTCTCTTAGCCACAGTTCTGAGTTACTGCACTAATCATGTTCACCCATTCCCTTAAATTCTGTTTCGTCTTACTGGGTCACTAAACATTTGTTTCGTTCGAAAGCTGCAATTGGGGACAACATTGCAATATCACAGTGATTTCTTATCCTTGTCGAAAATTTGGATTTTGGAACGTTTGTGCACACTTCTTGTATGTCTAGAAATTGAGAAAGGTGTTTCAGTATCAAAGACACAGAAAGTTTTAAAATCCTCATAAAGTTTACAGGAATTTGTTATTAACAAAATTTTGTGGCACGTAACGGAAACTTTTGTTACATTTTTAGGATAGGAATAATCATACTCAAAGACAAAATTATATGATGTAAACCGTATTGTAATAAAAGCTTTAATAGCAAAATTCATTTCAACTAGGTATCCGGTAATTTTAACAGTGTAATCAAATTAACAGAAATGAACAACCTTAGAAAAATATATCCTCTGCCATCAACAATGAAAAATTCCCTCTAAACTGAGTGGACAAGCGCAAGATATGTATCATGCCTTCATTCTGCAACGTAACCGGAGTTTGTACACACTAGTGGAAACAGTTGACTTTCAGAGGAAACGCGATATCCGGTAAAACGAAAGTTAAGGTTCCACTGAGGCAGGCAGTTTAATTTGCTCAGTTGTGTTTTTCAGGTCAACTGTTTCAGTTGCATTTCTGAATAGGAAGTGTGTGTTACATTTACTATTTTGTATTTATATTGTGAAGTATGCCAAAAGTGAGATACACCTTGAACAAAAAATGTTTCTTTATGATTGTTACGTGCAAAAGAAATCGTACATAAATAGTCTATGAACTAATATCGTGCTAAATGTTCTTCAATAGGAAGTGCAATGTTCAGATTGGTGAACAAATTTCGAATCCAAGGCTATTTCATTGACAAGAAGCCGAAACTGAAATACCGCGTTTTAACAAAGAAGAAACTTGATGGAATAGGCTATCTTTTTTTTTTTTTTTTTTTTTTAGTAGGGTTTAATGCCCGTTTTTACTACTGAGGCATCTCAGGCGGTGGACACTGATGATACATGAGATGAAATGATAAATTGGGAAGGATGTTTTTTAAGGAAGGAAGCGTTCCAGGCCTATGTTTAAGGTACCTTCCCGGCATTTACCAGTTATGGAGATTGAGGAAAACCTGGAAAAAAACCCAGTCAGGGAGGACGGTCATAGTGGAATTGAAACCCCAGATCTCCCGCTCATTAGTTCGTGCCTTAACGACCTCGGCCACCCTTGGCGGTCGAAATAAAAACAGACTATCGATTAGAAATTTCTCCTGTAACGCCTTTAACACAAAGTGAGTATAAAACCACTCATCTGCTGTTCATATATATATATATATTAATATATTAAATCTTACGTATTAATATAATTTTATATTCTCTCTCTCACACACACACACGCACACTCTTGTTGCTTGTTTAATCTGTTTCCGTGTATTACGTAACTTTGATATTCAATATTTATTTTCACTATGTTCACTTTTCTTCTTGCCTAAGAAGAACACGATCTGTTCAAAATATTGTGATACTAAATCTGTGACTTTCTTAGTATTTTATTCTTTTTCAGCTTACCTAGTTATTGTTATTATATATACCGAGACTGCCAAAAAGTGTATGCACTTTCACAGTAGATATCTATTTGATATATTTCAAAGTTGGACCGAAAAAAAAACAGTAATGTGTATTATGATGTTCTATAAACAGATGTAACTACCATACATTATGATAGCGTTTCTACAGTAAATTAACAATGAACAAATGAAGCCAAGATTATCGTATGATGTTCTGTAAACAGATGTAACTCACATTACGTTATGGTAGCATTGCTGCAACAAAGTGGAGCCAAGATTATCGTTGAACAGTGGAAAGCAACTTTGAAGTGTCCAAGGCACTGGATAGGACAAAGAGGTCCAATTGAGTTTCCACCGAGTTCTCCTGATCCAACTCCGTTGAACTTCTGCCTATGGGGAACTCTTAAGGATGTTATATACCGTAGAAAACCAGCTACACTGGCAGCACTTCGGGAAGAAATTGAACCGGCATGTGTTGCAATCGCTGAGGACACTTTCGCAATCAGTAGTTCAACGTTCTCAGAAGTGTATGACGCATATGGTGGGCATTTTGAACAACTCTGTAACTGCTGTATCTGTAAAAGTCAAAGATGATTAGTACTCATCATTTTTTGTTTGTGTGTATTTAGTTTTGTTATGTTAACACAGTTTTTTCCTTGCTTGAAGGGTGTATACATTTTTTGGCACCGTCTATATATATATATATATATATATATATATATATATATATATACGGTACCACGAGTCGCAAATTTGTTTCTTATGTGTGCAATTGTTACTCGCGTTGTCGGTTCTTTTCTGTACACCCATCTCCATTGCCGTTGAACTTCAACATTCTCGGCTTTCCAATACCACATCAAAATTGCTTTCCGCTGTTCAAACGATAATCTTGGCTCCATTTTGTTGTAGCAACGCTAGCATAAATAATGTGAGTCACATACTTTTAGAGATCATCATACGATAATCTTGGCTTCATTTGTTCATTGTTAATGTACAATAATGTTGGCTTCAGTTCATTGTTGGTTTACCTGTCACGTAGCAACGCTATCATAATGTATGTGAGTCGCATCTGTTTACAGAACATCGTACTACACATTACTTTTAATTTTCGGTCCAGCTTTGAAATATATTAAATAGATATCTACTGTGAAAATCTGTATACATTTGGCACGCACCCTATATATATTAAATTACTGTTGTTCGTGAAATAAACCCGGGAGACGTTGAAACAAAATATCCGGTAGGTGGTTTGCAATATTTGAGAGGATAAATGACTCAAAATCTTCTTGAAAGGACTCAGCCATGCCTCACATTGAAAGGCAGCACTTTGGCACCTTGATTATTTATTATGACAGCAAGTGTAATATTAAACACTAATTATTACAAAACGAAAGAAACAAAATGCGGGTTATGAGTTCCGACCGCGCAATGATTTCCCTCGACAGGTGGCGAAGCCGTTACGCAGTAATTTCCAGTGGGCAAAATGTTTTTTTCGATTGCGTGGGTGAAAAGTGTTCAGTGTGTATATATCATTTTAGCGCACCGGATTCACTGCCTTTCAGGAAACAGAACAATAAGCTTCACAAACTTCGGTTGTTTCATGGATATCTTATAGCAATAAAATACTAGTCGTGTTTGGGAAGGGAAAATAACTACATATGAATACAAAGCTTTGGACCTCACACGTGCTCTTACGTCACTAGGTGAACGGGAGAGTCCACAGCACAATTGAAAACCGTAGGCGTGCGGCGGCGATGCTAGGACCTTTCGGAACTTGACGTATGGATTTCGTCCATGTAATGGAGTGAAGGAGGAAAGAAACGTCCTACTGTTCACAAAGGTAATGATGTACTAGACAAGGGGGGATAGGGAGTCATAATTCTGCCAACTGTCGCACGGGGGAAGAGCAGATAATGCAAAGGGTGCAGCCACCCCATGGAGACTGAGCTCCACAGAAAGAAAATATAGGTCCTTTCAGCGTTTCTTGAGGGAGGAATTTCTAGCTTTCCGTTTTTGTTGGAACTCGAAAGAGGCAGCTCTCAGTTTATGCATGGCGGAGTACGAAAAGCTTCGGTCATTTTTCGTTTTCTATGCTTGAGTGCTCAGAAGGGACAATACCAGGCTTTGTATTTCGTGTTCGCCAAAGCCCCTTTCGGACACGTATAGTTTATGCATAAAGGGCCAGAGCTAATCCCTGTTTGCAATTCCAATACTGAGGGCTAATTCACTCCCTTAGAGTTTGGGAGATGCAGCCATTAAGGATTGAAGATGGTGAGAAATGCAGTGCTGAAAATTTTAATATATGAGGCCAATATGGAAATCCAGTTTTGTTAATAAACAAAAATTTAATAACATGTACAGGCATCATAACAGATAAATATACAGAAAATATAATTCAATGAAGAAAACAAATAAACAGTACACAGTTTAGTAATAGTGCCACAGTTTTTTTTTTTTTTGTTACTATTATTCATTTACAGTTCTTTCAAACGGAAGTTCATCCGTGAGAAAGCGGCCCACGTGGTGACTAGAAGCACGCTGTCTGCTGCGAAGTCGGATATACATAATCCTTCAATTCAAGCGCATAGAGCTCTCATGCAAACTACAATTACTATAACCGACTTACCTTTGTCTTAGAAGATGAGAATAAAGTTCATATGCCACCATACATCTCTCACAAGCTATAACAAGTTGGTATTCACACGCTTTAGTTCTTGTAAAATTGCTGCAGTTTCTCTTCGTATATTACATTTCAGTTCCACCAACGTGTGCGGGTTATTCCGACCACTGCCTTCATTTATAGAAATCGAACACAGCAAGACATGGGTATCATGTAGGCAATAATCCGTTGCCAATAACGATTTTTATTTGGTTATTTAAGGACGCTCTTTAACATCTCAGGTCATCAGCGTCCCATTCTATTTAGGGCGTGAAACGGCCTACAAATTTTGCTCAGAGGCCTCTTTTTTCAGGCTTGAGGTTCTTTATCGTGCCGTAAATTTACGACAAGGGAACCACGGCTTTACTTCCCTTCCGAAGGAAGCCATACTTAGGATTTTTACACCCGAAAAAATCCATCGATCTTGGCCGGGTTCAAACCCGCGACCTTGGGTTTAGAAGGCAAGTATGGTTACCACTACACCACCAGGACCGACGCCAATAACGAGATCCGCTAAATGCGGTATTGCTGATTCCTGTTGAAAAATTGCATACTTACATTCAATATGCGATAGTTCTTCGAAGACTGGTATGCTTAGCTTATCTCTGTATCTCAGCGCATTTACATATTTTCATAAAATACAAGCTCAAGCATTGCGCACCTTTTTCAGTTTTTTCGGTCATACAATGGAGTTTTTTTGAACAAATTGGGTATTTCTGCACTCCTGTACATAACTATTAAAATGGTACCGCGCTTTGTCTGTGAAAAAAATTAAAAGCGAGTTAATAGTGCCATTCCTAAGTTTATACAAAACATAGTTATAGACGTTCTTTCTCCTTAACATTCACATTTATTTATACGGATTTAATTTTAAAAGTTTGTTGGTATTCCAAACCGAGGATTACGACATTCCTGTTTCCCATGCAAGTCTTCGTATTTATTTCTTTGAACTTCGTTCTAAATTGTCTTTTTTAATTTCGTCAATTTTCTCCTCGGTAAGCACACGGCGGTTTACTTTCGGTTTATTATCGAGAATAGATCCCATTTCCCTAAATTTATTTACAAGAATACGAATTGTATATGTGAGCTGAAGGAACACGGGAGAATTGTCTTACAAATCGGCAACTCACATTTCTGCAAGAGTTTGTTTTCATGTACGAATCTTACATGAAAAGGCTGTGTTCTAATTGGCAATAATACATAAATAAAGCAAAAGCATTTGCTTTCACGATCTCTTACTTTAAAAATGTCCGAATGCACAAAGGCAATGCTCCAAGTGTTTTAGACGGGGACGGTGAAGATCAAAGGAAAAGGTTAGCAGCCCGCACTCTAGCGGATGAACTTCCATTTTAAGTTAGAGGTATTTCTGCCAGAGGAAAAAGAAACTAAATATCGCTATAAATTTAATACCAAATTATAGTTAGGCGTACGAAAAATCAATAAGTTTAAGAAAATACTACGCAATGAATGCTTACACAACTGAGCGTAAAGCGATTTAAAAAGAGAGACATTCTGTAATTCTCTTAAAACGTGCTTCAGCGATATTGAAACTTAATTTTTTTAAATGAGACATTATGCAAAAGAAAAAAATGTCTTCATTAACGAATTTGAGGAAACAGATTCTTTAAGCAACTTTTTTTTTTTTTTTTTTTTTTTTTTTGCATAAGGGTCTTAAATGTAAAAAGTTTATTTTTTAAGCTTATTTTTATGCATTCATTCAGTTCATTTAAAGTATACAAATGCAAAATACAATGTGTCAATACTCGTTCTTATTTTTAAAAAAAGAATTATATTACGAACCCTGTCGTAAATGTTATTCCAGGAGCACATAAACGTATATTTTCCTAGTCGTTACTGTCACAAACTTACCAGTTCTACGCTTAAGTAGGCTTATATACATATGCAGTAAAAGGAACCTAATAGCCTCTTCAATAACGCAATTCCCAGATAGAGACTGAACCTAATTTATATTAAGTACACTGTTACTGTATGTATTTTAAAACTCTTTATAACGTGTCAAATCAAGTCATTTACAATTATTAACAATAAGAACGAGGTAAATATTACTAAAATTAGAACAGTAAAGAATAACAAGAACACAGTGGGAGAAAAAAATTATTGCTTTCCCTAAAAATTCGTTTTCTGCTTTCATATAAATTGTTCATGCATATATATATATATATATATATATATATATACACTTGAACAAGTGTGTTCTCGCGTACCAAGTAATACTATAAACAATGTGTGTAAGGGGAATCAATCAGGAAGCAAATGCTAATATTTATGTTTTCACTATAGCACAGTACTTTACCTATCGATAGTATAACATTTACAGTAGTACATTTCACAACAAATATAATTGATTTTGAAAAGCCCATGATAAAACTTAATGAGGAACAATTTAAGAAAGCGGTTTTCTAGAGCGATTGTTAATAACAGATTAATATGGGATGAACATATTAACTTTTTATGTATACAAATTACAAAGAAACTATTTGTAATTAAGCATTTAAAATGCTTATTATAATATAGTAGCCTTTCTAATCATATAATTATGCATTTATTTATTTATTTATTTTGTTCATTTGTGGATGTTCTTTGACATTTCAGGTCATCAGCGTCCCATTCAATTCAGAGTGTGAAACGAACAATAAATTTTGCTCAGTGGTTTCTTCTGTCATTCTTTAGGTTTCTTTATGTGCCTACGACACGGGACCCACGGCTTTATTTCCCTTCAGATTTTTGAGCCTGAAAAAATCCATCGATCCCGGCCGGAAGCCGAACCGCGATCTTGGGTTTACAAGACAAATATGGCTAGCTTTAGATCACTGGGACCGACAAAAGTATGCAAATAAGAGTATATACCATGCTTGCCTTCTAAACCCAAGATCGCGGGTTCGAACCCGGCCAGGAGCGATGGATTTTTTTCGGGCGTAAAAATCCTAAGTATGGCTTCCTTCGGAAGGGAAGTAAAGCCGTGGGTCCCGTGTCGTAGATTTACGGCACGAAAAATAACCTCAAGCCTGAAAGAGAGGCCTCTGAGCAAAATTTGTTGACCGTTTCACGTCCTGAGTTGAATGGGACGCTGATGACCTGAGATGTTAAAGAGGGCCCATAAATAAACCAATCAAAAAAAAATGATCATATGCAATTGAGAAATGGGGATGCATATCCAAATAAAACATTAGCGTTCCAAACGAAAGTGGTAAGATGTATGGGATTTAAACGTAATAGGAAAATCAGTACAGAATTATTTATTTACTTACAATTATTTAAAGTCTATGTACATTTTCATTCTAAAACTTTGCCTTACTCGTATTTGAGAAATTTTTTTTTTTTTTTTTTTTTTTTTTTTTTTTTTTTTTTTTTTTTTAGAATTGAAACCAGCATAAATATCTCATCAGAGATAGAAACAAATTTTTATGAGTAGCCTTTGAAGGGGTCCTTACTAACAGGAAGGATATTTTTAAATTGTTTACCTGAAGAAATCACATATTTGAAAGGTAGCAAATCAAGAGATCAATGAAATGAAGTGAATGAATGATCGTTTTTGCTACAGAGGACCACAGGCGATGGATAATGATACATGAGATGAAGTGATATATTGGGAAAGGATTTACTTTTAAGGCATGAAACATTCCAGGCCTAAGTTTAGGGTACCTCCCGGCATTTGTCATTTATGAGGACTGAGGAGAAACCTGGAAAAAACCTCAGTCCGGGAGGACGGTCCTAGCGGGATTCGAACTCTAGACCTCCGCGCCTTAACAACCTCGGTGTTAAGAGATGTATTATATATAAGGTATTAAGTAACCATTTTCGTTTAAGGCATTGGAAGTTTAATCACTAAAAGCAGAATAGAGAGGAGTGAAGTTATGTTGGTACTGGACTGTAGACAATATCGTGTTTTCGTGTACCTAAGTTGATATTACTCGCTTTAGAGTCCCAATATCTCTCATTGCACATTGGAAGATATTTTTGGGACGGCCAAGAAGGTTAAGATTGTATGACAAATATTACTTATGCATTTATCATTATTTTTTAAATCTCATTTAAGAATACTATTGTAAAATTTAACGGTCCGGAAGACACTATCTTTTGTTTGGGTACCTACGCTCATGAAATAAGTATACTTTATTATTATTATTATTATTATTATTATTATTATTATTACTATCATCATCATTGTTAAGTAGTAGGTTTGTAAAACATGCATTCTACCTCGTTATTGGTGTCTTATTTTTGTGAGATTTGACTGTCATTGATCGTTTTATTATCAGAAACTGCACATGTTCCTTGCATTTTATCTTTTGAATGAGTTGTAAATTAACCACCCTACAATTTATTGTTAATTTGCATGCAGTGGACAAAATACACAAAAGTATTTTTCTGTCTTGAAATTAATAATTAGATTTAAGAAGCCTTTACATGATCTGAAACTGAAAGGTATCAATCAAAACTGTTGTTAATAGTTCATTATTATTTTGATGGTAGTTTGGAGTTCTACGGATGGTTTCTCATGAGACATAAAGTTGATCCCGAATTTCTTAAAGCTATTTAATATTGAAGCCTCATGTAAACTGAACCGCATTTAAATGGCAACAGTTGTGTTTACTAGGGTAGTGAAAATCTATATAAAATTATTACAGGAGAGTTAAACACTCTTGGTGTAACCGTTTGGGGTTGCATTTGAGTCCAGGTTTCATGAGACCATTATTATTATTATTATTATTATTATTATTATTATTATTATTATTATTATTATTATTATTATTATTAATTGTTTTTAAAGAAGCAGTTACCAGTGAACAATGTACTGAGATGTTAAAAGAGGGTTATTCCAGATCAACCCACATTTGCCGAAATGCAGTCTTATGGCAAACAGATGAAGCAAGCCTTGTTATAGTTTAGAAGTAAGGAACTTCTTAAACAAGCATTCCATTACCGTAGTAGTAAGAAGGACCACACGCAATCTCACACCATGTGCTTTCGCTTTTGTTATATTGTGAAAGAAGTTATTGTCCAGAAAGCACGTGATCTGAATCACTTACAACATTTGACCAAACAGTCGTTTCAGACCTTGAATATAAATAATCAGTTATGTTCTGCCAACTGTGAATAGACCACTGAGAATCGTTGTCTCCATTTCAAACATACTTTGTAAAGAAATGTACTATAAACGATGGGGCCAAACGTTTCTCTTTGGTGCATTTTTAAGGAAAAGAAAATTTTATCTTAAGCACTTATATCTTTCTCAAGACTATATCGTCTGTTGCCTCAGTAGTTTAAACGGGTGTTTAACACTATTAAAAATTATAAAACAACGAAATTTAATTTATGTAAAATTGAAACAAATTAAATTATTTGAAATGAGAATGCAGAATGTGTACATATGCTATAAATCTGCTCACAAGTAGGCTATTCATACAACACGAAATAATTTGTGCTAAAATATTGCTACTATTAAAACCACTATGAAAATATGACGTATGTCATTCCAAGCAATACACAGCTATTATCACTTGACTGCTCTATCTTTCATATATAAGTAAACAGTACATTCACTTCTACATACCTGGTTCCACAGCACCTGCAAAGTCAGGTATTTGCTCTGGCCTCGCCAGCAACTATATGCTAGGTACCATGTTTGCAGAAAGGGATGCTGTTCTGACGGTCCGTAGAAAGATGAGATATACAGGATACATGTACCAGTTCATAACGGAATGAGTTTTGACCAGGTTCATAGTAGGGCTGCCAAATCTGAAATTAAAAAATACCGGCCACATTTATGACCATACTCTCTGATGTTTGTACTATGCAAATACTGCAGACAGTAGTAGCTTACGAATAATAATAATGATGATGATGATGATAATAATAATAATAATAATAATAATGGGCCTAATTAAAATAATATATGAATATGTTATGTACTGAAATCTGAAATAAAAATTTAACACTGAAACATAACATGTAGAATTTAAACCTTTTATACACACACGCACACACACCACACATACACGCGGCGCGCGCGTGTATGTGTGTTAAAAGTAATTAACATACATCCCTTGTTTCAAGATGGACACACATTAGCACTGTTCCTTTTTAAAAAATTGGTACTTAGTACTTGAATGTACAGCTTTCATTTTTTAGCCTGGATGAACTGAAAAACTCTGAGCATGTTGTCAAATTAGACTGCACCCAAAGTTCTGCTTTCAGAACCATTATGCTGAAAATTATTTCTACAAAAATACTACTACGGGGTATAGCAACCCACTTTGAATAAATTTAATAAGTTGTGTGGAATGTATTACAGAATCAATTTTGTATAAAAATAACACTGGTCATATTTTCATTCTTCAGAGTTGGGAAAAGCTCTTTTAGAAGAAAAAGTCTTCAAAACGTTTATCTTCATCCAGCTGAAGTTCTAATAATTGTCCAATAACAAGTTTTTCGAGCGTGTGAAGGTTTCTCAAGTTTCACTCATTATAACTGTTTGACTGGGGAATGTTCATGTTCTAAGTACATAAGAGCTCTTCCGTACACTTTCAGATATTCATTGTTGAAATTCTGAACGTTTTATTTCCATAAATTTTTCATACACCTCTTAGCTTTGGCACCAAAGAAAAGTTCATCCAGTCTTGTTTATATTTCATTTATTTATTTATTTAATTAGTGATATCTGCCACAACTGAGTATACCTGCATCACTTGCATAAGTGTCACTTTCTTCCAGAATCAAAATTATTTTTGAAACAGAGAGAGAACATGATGACAGAAATACAAATAGTATCCTGGAGGACTAGGTTCTACTTCATTACTCAAAGCATTTTCTTGACCTCCAATGAAACTCCGCGTTATTCTGTCACAGTTTTCTTGGCTCTCTTTAAAATATACACTTATTTGGTTCACAGTTCAACAGAACACTATCAAGAGCTTTTAAAAGTGTTAGTCAGCAAACAGGAATGTGTCAAAACATACTTTGAGCCCGTGTAATATTTTGAACATTGTGTGAAAATGTGTTCAATACTTTTAGAACCAGAACTTCAACATTATATGAAATAAGCTTAAAACAATATGTAGCCGTATTGTAAACAACATGACAAAGGTGGATTTAACCATATTTGGCTGTAATTTAAGTAATATCTGGTAAATAGAACATTTTTTTTTTCAAAATTAACGGATGCATTGTCAACTTCATATACTACAACACTTAATATACAGTCGCAATTGTCTAGTTCAGTTCAGTTTCGTTCCTAGAGCATTCCGTGAGTTCGTGAAACAGTCAAAGCAGAATTTGTAATTTACAATTATTACAAGAGTATATATTTTTCTACATTTATAAAAAAGCAGTCTATATACATGTTTACATATAGAGTGATTATGGAATTTTTAATCAATACGAAGTATTGTCATTCATATATTCCTTTATAGAATAACAGGTATTTTTACAGAGGCACTTTTAAGGGCACATTTCAAGGATTTGTTTATTTAGACTTTTAGGTTAGGGCATTAATATTCTGATTTTGTATATTTCTTATATAAAAGTCCTTGATGGATAATATATGAATATTCACATGAAAAAGTTAGAAATTCTAATTGCTTGAAGAGGTTTCTGCATAAATGTCTGCTATTTTACCACAGATTGTTTGTATGAATTTTTTCTGTAATAGGAAGACGCGTTTACTTTCTACTGCTTTTCCCCCAAAATATAAAAACATATTTCATTATTGAGTTGAAATAAGCACTATAAAGCAATTTAAAGTCTTAATTTAATCCAAGTTAATAATGTGCATAATGTGTTTGAGTATAATAAGATTCAGACAGTTATCAATTCTTATACCAAGCAGTTTAATAATTTTTTTTTTTAATCATACGCACAAGGAGCTCAGAGCTGATTTAATTTAATGGCACAATCATTAAGGCCATTTCAGTTTACCAATATGTTTGTGTCACCTGCAAATAGAACAGTATTACCGACATCTTGGATAGATAAGGAGAGGTCATTCATATATATCAGAAAATAGAGATGGTTCAAAGGAAATTCTTGAGACACTCCATGTTTAATTATTCTGATGCATTGTTTTTATTTTTAAATGGAATTTACCTTTACTTTTTCTTTCAAGGTAGGATATAAACCATTTTAAATATACACTTTTTCTCCTAGAAAGCGAATTTATGTATATGAAAGCTATTAATAAATTACCAAATATTCCTCTTACATGCATTCTTTCATTGAATACAGTTACATTTACTTTAGTGAGTTTAAAGATTGTATTTTCTGTAAATTCCTTCCTAAAACCAAACTGATCATTAATTTAAAAGTATTACTTTCAAGATAATGGTAAAGTCCTATTGTATTTATTTTCTCAAACACCTTAGAAAATTTGGGTGAACTAGCTATGGATCTATAATAAGACATTTTCCTTTTCTCCTTTTTTGGACAGAGGCTTCACTGCTGAATATTTTAGCCCTTCAGGAAATACACAGCTATTAAATACTCTTACCCAAATTACTAATTTCCTTTGCATATGTCTTAATCACTTTACTGTTAATCTCCTCATAGAGATTTAATTTTTATTTTAGTTTTCTGGTTATATTACTAGTTTCCATTGGAGTAGCGGTACTTGGTTTGAATTCAATATTTTGGTTGGAAAATAACAATTTTAAAATTAAAATTCATCTCTTTTTACCGCCAAAGTATAAATTAAAAAATTTCGCTACATTAAAAAATGTTCTTCATTTAAAAATATATTTCAGCTATTGTCATTTGTACTTAAGATTATTGTATCTTTTTGTTAAAAATGTTTAAGTGTTTCTTGTTTTATTATATTCTAAATAGACTTGATTTTGTTTTCAGTGATCTATTAGTTTTTTTATAATGGAGACTTTTTGCTGCTTTCCTAATTAAATTAAAGTAATTTTTTAATTTTTTTAATTTGGGGTCTTCATTGAACATTAGCTCATTATACAATTATCTCTTAATTTGACAAAATTTCCTTACTCATATTATAATTTCTGTTTTTAATTTTTAGTGGAAAATGTGCTTCAAAGTGCAATTTAAAAGGGAAAATGTTTATTTTACCTTTACCATCATATTTATGCTGTGGATACTATTTCATAATTTTGTTTAAGTGCCTCCAACACTTTCGAAGAGTTTAAATTATTGACACAGTTATAGATTCTGATTGTTCATTTGGTTCCTCATAAAAATCAAATAAATAATTATTTGCATCAGTTTCTGAACCCCTCCCCCCAAAAAACTCATTTGTTAGAGGGAAATGTTTTTCTATCCTTTATTTGATGTTTCTGTGCGTATTGAAAAGGAATGTGTAATACTTGACATACTTTATTTACTGCACTTTTAATTGAGAGCGCGCCATGATAATCATTGTTACAATTTTTGTTCTTGCAAGATTAAGTGTCACTGAAGAATTTGCATAAAGAAGGCTGTTAAGTTTGCTTCCACGACCAGACGAGTTGTCACTGCAGTGGTATTTTATAGACTGGAATGTTTTTGCAGCTTCAACAGCAGCCAATTTTTCTTCCTTTAAACAATTCTTTCGACTGATCACAGGTAAAAAGCTTGAACATTTTAACTGCTATTTATGTTTTTCAGCCTAAGCATTCTTAGTGTTGATTATGTACACCCTACTTCAAATTTAGCACTAAAAGCTTTGTTACAAAGAATATAATTGGTCCTTGTATCCAGTAATCCATTACGTGTAAACATCATCCTGGTGGCATGCATTATTAAAAATATGGTTCCTTTCTCTTTTTCCCCTTCCGTGGAGGAGTTCTAACATCTACAAGAATATTTTCCTCTTCTTCAAGATCGCATGCCCGCATATTAAAAATAAATTAATCAGATGACTGATAAGAAAAACACAACACTTTTATTTCGTAATCATTCGCAGCCTTCAAAGAAAAATGTCCCGTAGCGAACAAAAAGTACTTATTTTATGAAAGATTTTCCGCAATTCACATCTAAAATGTTCATATTCCATCTAAAGTACCAGCCTTCTGCTGTAATTTTTTATTTACAGACCGAACATCGGCCTGAGAATAAAATTGGATAATTACCGGCTAAGCCAGTTAATTAAGGTGATTTGCCAACCCTAGTTTATAGTAAAACATCACACCGAATTATTATTTTATACTAAGTACTAAAATTATATAACGAATTTAAACATTCTGTACTCATTTGAAGCAATCTAGGACCACGTAAAGAGACTACTAATAAGTGTATGGCTTTAGAGAATTTCCTAATGTATCTTTTACTTTTTAATCCCGCGTTTAACTGCTTATAAAATGTATTCTTAATCAAAACTCCTTACTAAGATTACTACAGACAACGAAAATATGCTATTTCTTCACATCTTTACCACTTTGAAATTATTTTACCCTAAATTGGTATTCATTTTTCTTTCTCCCGATAGTGGAAGCGAAATGCCTTAAATAAACGACTAGCCAAGATTAATTTGTTAATAATTATATTAGCTGCGGTATGATAAATTCTCATTAACAAAACATGAATGTTATCGAATATGTAATAGGGTAAAAGCATGGGCATAATTTTCCTGTTATTGCTTTGAGCCCTTAAAAATGCTTCTGGGTGGCGTGAAATTTAGGAATTTACAGCCACCTTGACATCATCATTTGAAAACCGTTGTCAACAAAGAAATTTATTCTAAATTGGGAAGAGAGGGGCCAACTCAGGACCATAGGGAACATGGTTAAACTCTGAAGCCCAAATTTTTGAAAGGTAGCCTGCGTTTTGCACTTGCGCATTGTCGTAGAGGAGCAGCAATTTTGCATTAACAGTGTACAAGCCCAAATTTTCCGGAATTATTTTCTATGCTGTACCTGCCGAAATGCCCATTTCTTCTACAGGTAAACCTGAATTCATTTGAGTTTCAAAGTTAAATTCTTGCACATTCCTGTGGAAGTTGCTTTCACGTACTGATTTGTATAAGGGTAAACCTCAATGTACTCTCTATCCCACTCAAACTGCTTACTCTTTATAGTTTAATGATGCGCACTGGACATAAACTTCATGGATCTCCTTCAGACAGGCTGCCTTTTCCAAAGTTACACATGAGACTGTGAATGTATAACCTTGAAACATGTCCCAACATGTCACAGCTCTTTTATACTCAAGTAAATTATTGAATGTTCTAGTATACATCGCTGTTGAACGGCAGATAAAAGAAAAGCAATTTAATAAAATCTGTTCAGGTTTTTCCTCTGACATTTGTAGGTATTTAGCCAATGGTAAGTAACATAGAAATCATTAAGTCTCACTGATTAGTGTTAAATTATCTACTTTATTTGTATTTATTGATATTTCCAAGTTTTTATATATTAATTTTAGTATTTATAGCTGTTATATTCGTATATTTATATTTATTTATAAAATAAGTGTAATAGAAAACACGACTATTTTCAAAGAAATTGTTATATTTATCAAACGTTTGCAGTATGCATTAATACAAATCTAGTATCTAATCCTTAAATCTTAATAAGGAATTGCATCGTATTTGACATTAGTCTTTTTTTTAATGCTTTAGTCACATAATTATATCAAAATAAAGTTTTCTGTGGCATTAAAATCAATATTTCTGAGCCTCTCTTTACATATAGTCAATAAGCATTTGATGAGATGCATGTTGTGGAAGTATCTTCTCCAATCAAAAGATATCCTTTGCATTTAATCACTTTTTGGATATGTTACAGCTTCAATCATTCAGTATATAAGTTTCATACCTCCGACAACAACAATCTAACTAGTGATAATAAATACTTCTCACTGTTCCTAATCCACATTATTATAAGAAAAACATTACAAAGCATTTTCTTGGTTTGCTCATGAAAAAATTCCGCACATAGTGTGCTTTGACATTCAGCACGAAAAGCAGGGACTCAGCAGAGAAAATACTCTCTGTTTGTTCTCAACAATCCACTTTCTAACATTTTAATCGTTTATTTTCATTGGCGCTGTCAGCAATTGTTTCTTTTCATGCCTTCTAGGTTTTCTTCCCTCTTTCGCAATTTTACATCGCACTGTTGAATTGGGTACCTCGAAAGCCAAAGTTGTTTTTACGAGTGCTTTTCATGATCAAATAGGTATCACTCATTTTTCTGTAACAACTCTTGTTCTGTTCATGGTGATTCAACCTTCATTTTAAGTATCTTATTGACCAATACTAGCTGGAATTATATGGGATCGGTCTTTGTGTTAATAATGCCATCGTGCAGGATTACAATAGCCGAATGCATTTCATGCCAAGTCCATCTTCAAAATGGCAAAAAAGTAATATACTACAAACGCAGTTTAAATATTAATATTAGGAATGGCTACAATGGATGCAATTGCAAGTGCAGTTTTAACTTTGCAATGTTAGAAGGAAAATGCACTAACGGACATATAAATGTAAGCACTTAAAAACAACATGAAAAAAAAAAATTAAACTTGACATATCTGTTGAATGACAGTTTATATTCAAGTAAATTGTTACAATATCATGCCAGTACTTACACAGATATGAGAGAGGCAGTGTTTTTTTTTTTCTGATTAGACTTAGTATGGTGCAGAATTTTCTGTTCCGAGTCTGGAAGTGAATCATATGGGCGTTGTATCCGCTTTTGTGGCATGTCTGCACACACTGTAATTGGCACTATACTTCCTGAAGATTTCTCAATGATCGTTGCTGATGTCTCAGGGGTTCCACAAGATTTATATTGGTGATAGTATCGGGAACTTGGAAGACTAAGGAAACAGTTCAAAATTACACAGGCACCTCATGGACACTTGGGCTGTATAAAGGCGTGCGTTATCCTGGCCCCCGGATGCCTTGCGATGAGTAGCAACACACGAAAGTGTAAGATATTAAGCATCTCTGCTGTAACTGACAAATGGCAGACACATTTCCCCACACCGCAATGCTCAGGATGCCCCCTCTTCTCGTGTCTGCGTCGGTCCTGGTGGTGTAGTGGTTACCATACTTTCCTCCTAAACCCAAAACGCGGGTTCGAACCCGGCCAGGACCGATGGATTTTTTCGGGCATAAAAATCCTAAGTATGGCTTCCTTCGGAAGGGAAGTAAAGCCGTGGGTCCCGTGTCGTACATTTGCGGCACGAAAAAGAACCTCAAGCCTGCAAGAGAGGCCTCTGAGCAAAATTTGTCGGCCGTTTCACGCCCTGATTTGAATGGGACGCTGATGATCTGAGATGTTAAAGAGCGTCCATAAATAAATCAATCAATCAAAAAAAAAAAAAATCTCGTGTCTGCGCCAAACGCTCACAAGATTAACATCTGTGATCAAAAAGTAGTGACGTTTATCACCATTCTCCATGCGTCTCGATCATGACAGCATAGCAAACGAAGCCGCTTATTATGTGACATAAATGGGAATCAGCAGAGTGGATGGTGCAACTGCAGGTCTGCTTCGGCGTCGCCTACCGATGGTATTCGATGCAAGGAATTCTAACATGCCTTA
Source organism: Metallyticus violacea (assembly GCA_030762175.1). Classification (NCBI taxonomy): domain Eukaryota; kingdom Metazoa; phylum Arthropoda; class Insecta; order Mantodea; family Metallyticidae; genus Metallyticus; species Metallyticus violacea. Next base: position 85,866,735 of record CM060846.1, on the reverse strand, counting down.
GAATGTCTGGAAAAGTTGTGGTGAGATTCCATCTTAGGCTTGTTTGTCTGTGCCGACCGGATTTTTCCCGGCATATGTGGATGCCCTCAAGTATCCGCTGGTTCCAACCTTTTACCACTGTCCCACGCCACATGTAAAATGACGAAACTCCTTCACCAATCCCACGATATTGGATCTTTCAAACTCTGCTATTTGATGGTATTGAGGACATGTGTCTGTATTTAGTGATCTTCCTTCAAAGCACACACTCGCTCCACTGCACTGCTCTGGTCTTGAAAACATTCTTAGTGGTTTAAGGTTGTATAATTTACATCCATGTCTTTTCAACATCTCTTGCTAACGTACCTTTATACTAAATGGCACTGCACTGCGATATTAAATTCCATTGATAGGGACAGTGAAGAAATGTTCGATACTTTAAACGCACTCAAGGGCTGGACTTTGTGATGCGGGATTGATGGGGGCACATCACGAAGGAAGGAATGAAGTGAAGGAGATTTTCATAGGCAATTTCTTTCATGCAGGCCTGAGACACTCCCCTAGTGGATTTTTCATACACCTGTATCTAAATTACCGAAACCATCATCCCTATAGGGATGGAAAAAACTTGCTCTTATTCGCGTCTCCTCCCTCCGATTAGGTTACCAGTGCCACTGGTGGGTCGGCCTAATCCAGCATCAGCTTCCCCAACTCTGCAGGTGGGTAAGAGGCACGGTCTTAGACGGAGCTTCGAACATGGTTTCAGGAAGAGTGCGCCAATATCGGCAAATCCTCCTCTAAGAAATTCGAATGGGAAACTTGAATTTTATGTCCATCAGTGCATGAAAAAAAAAAGTGTTAAAAGTGTTGTAAAGATGAAATAAAGCAATATTTTTATTGTTTACATTTATTTACATTTAAATAGCAATATGTTTAACATACTGTGCATTTAAAATATGCATGCTGAATACACTGTTGGCACAAAACCAGGTAGGATGGAACAGTTGCCTCAAAGGACAAGCACTTTATATTGCAATCTCAAACAAGGCTAATATACGGTACGCCATTAACTTTTGCCGCTGTACAGCAAAATAAAAAATGCAAACAATATAAATGCAGATAATGATGATTTTACCTCACTGTTTCTGCACCAGTTTTCTCCAACTTCTTATAAAGCTGCATATATTCCGGCCTGTTGTATAAGAAATCCGAAAAGATGCGGTGAACATTTAGTTTATAGTAAATAACACTATTTTAAATATGTAGCATTAATAACGCTATTCTTCAGACAAGGAAAAGAAAACTCGAAATTATGACCCAATCTGAGATAAAGTAATTACACAATATTAAATCATTATATGCTAAAAGATAATTCCAAAGAATAATTTTGAGGTTGCGAATTACAGAATAAAAGAGCAATGTTTGGGAGTGAAGAACATTTTAATTCAAGATAATTTGAAAAGTATAGAAAAATAAATGCTGTACCCAAACGATGCTTTGGAGCATGTTTAATGAATTCGTCACTCATAATGAGCTCCAGCCATTTCATTCTATATATAAAAAACAAGAACATGTTTAGGAATGCTTCGCAGGACGACGTTAATTTAGAGGCGCACATGTTCTGTTAGAAAGAGCTACTCGGCTATATGCTGGCTGGGCCACCGTGTTTGTCGGTTCTCTTCTTCTTCTTCGGCGGTGCTGGCTCGCAGTGACAAACACTGTGATTTACAAGCTTACAACACTGTAACAGTCTCGTGCTCACACAAAGTGGAAAGAAATAACTTTGGAAGACCCATCAAACGTTGTTTATGTATATCGAAAGGGAGGTTCAAGGCGCACCATTAGTCTCCCGTGACAAGCAGTACCAGAATAGAGGAAGGAAAAGAGATAGGCCCCACTAGCGGAAAACAAAGCGACCCGTCGCTTTGGCATCATCGATCACCAGTGCCACTTATGGCAATAGCCATGCCGCCGTTGTCATCATTATTGTTGTCATTATTTATTGCCTACCATCAGAATGTACTCCTAGCTATGGTGCTGCAACCTCAAACGGTTATCCATCCAGCTGTGAGAGCCTACATTAAGCGCGTATGTAATTGTTTGGCATTATATCACGTCGTTATAGCGCGATAAGCATCGCAGTTTTCCTTCCACTATCGATTAGTATTACTGCATAATGTTCTTCAACTGTTTTTGTCGATATCATACATAGAGCCAAGTGTGTTTATTTGAAGTGCTCCAAGGCATAACAGAGCCCATCTCAGGAAGTAAGTACAATGAAGAAAGAGGGAACATATGCTGTTGTTATTGGAATGCCTGACGTCTAACACAATAAACAACAATTAAAATGTTTATATATTTAAAGTTTTTTAAAACTTTACTAAAATCTTTCAAATTGTAAGACCCATACAAATGTGATCGTGGTCCTAAGTGGGGATTACGGGTTGATAATGAAGCCAAAAATATATTGTTCCTCAACACATTTTGAATGAAAATAAAATATATCAATACTGAGTGGCTGGAACTAGCCACCATCATTGTCCGCACATTTTGCACATAATTATTTAGTGAATTCACGTCAACAAGCATGTACAGTCAATTCTTTGTCGGATGATGATGATGATAATAATAATAATAATAATAATAATAATAATAAGCTTAGATTTGTTTCTTTTGTGTATGCATTATTCAGAATCGGGTTGAAATCAATATACTACAGTTATTTTATACGCTTTTAATAATTTTGTAGCCTTTCGCACAGACTCATAAGCGGTCTTCTTACTGTGAGGGTCAGCGATCTGGATTTTGTGAATTTTCCAAGGGTGATAAATGTTTTCTTTTTTGGTTACTGTTTAATGCCCCCCATAAAAGCGAAGGTCTAAAGAGACGATGAATGAAATTTTGATGAAAACGAGTGCATAAATAAATACGGAGCCCGCAACACTTAACGTTGCCACTTTATTCACTTTTTCAAGATAACAAAAAACTGCGGGGAAAAAAACTTTACCCATGCAAGTGACCCTAAGGGATTTGAACGGGATACCTCCAAGTATTGGAGGCAGGCACTCTGAACAAGACCATAAAATCGGTCATGATTTGTGTTATTTTACTAGTTTCTTCGTTGAGAACTGTTGATTGTGTTCTTTGCTTCCCATTTTGAGCATGCTCTGTCTCCCGAAAGCTATAGCTTTGATGGTTTTCAATTTTAACACCAAGGAAATTGTTCAAGTCGTGTTGGAATTTGTTGAGTTGACTTTATCAGTAGGTATGATTCATAAATTATCACTACTTGATAGTAAATGTATGTTTAACACATAGGTTCTTGGCATTGCAGAACTTGTCCATGTGAATTTTCCTCTTCCTCAATCTTAACAGAAGAATGTGTGACAAATGACGATGAATTGGAATCGGAATTTCTTAGCACTAAAACCAGAATGAAGCGGAATGAAGCTATTGTTGTTACTGAAATGTTGACAACAGGTGATAGTGTACAATAGGTCTCGAGCTACATACTAGCATCTCCCCTTACTTTCTCACAATCAGTTCTTGTATACCTGCAGAGCGATGGCTCAAAGCTTGATTTTTTGCTTTGTTTGTGTTGACCTTATAATTTGAGAGTACCTAACTTGTTTATAAGTGCTTAAGAATTCCAATGCTGAATGACAGATAGGATACACAAACTCAGCTTACACTAAGATATAGTAAGTATACAAATTTTAAACTTGTGTCTCATGAGGTATAGTGTATGCATCACTGTTTTGGGTTTTATACGTAATTATTTCGCCCATTTTATCGAAATTGAGCGGGAAAGTTTGCTTAGTCAAAAAAGAGAAAATTTCGCCAAAGTGATTAAATAAATGAATCAGGAGGAAGAGAAAAAGTAAGATGTTATGTGCCTCTGAATTTTATAAAAGTGTGAAAATAGTAAATATAATTAAAAAAAAATGGTACGTCATTAATTCCAATTTTTAGAATTTTAAAAGATCAGAAGACCCATGAAATAAGGAACATAATTTGATACTTCTGGAAAGAAACACCATGTTCCTAAAGCTCACGAATATCGATAAAGTAGATAAATTCGCGGTGATAGAAATTTGAAATTAACTATACCACGTGTAGTTGTTTACATCGAATCAGAAGTCCTTTCACATAATGTATTTCATTTTCTGTACAAGATTGCACTTACAGCAACCTGACAGCATTCTACAGTCAGAATTCCTTAAACCTGTCTCCGCATCTAGGCAATGCCTCTGTGTACACACTTCGTTCCCTAGTGATTAGAAGCGCCGTACTTAATTTCTATGCTCAAGAGGGCACGACGCCCTCAATAAAGAAACTATACGAGGGAGAGAGTCGATGGATATCCAAGACAGCATTACAAGTCTAAGAACCCTTATTAGGAATCTTGGTTTTTAAGTGGAGAAATAAACAAGATCGAATAGGGTTGTGCTTATAACTAAGCAATATCCGCTGCTAATGTTACCTAACATCACTGCGTAAGTTCAGGAAAAGGCGACCGGTCGTTTACGAAGATGAAATATATGCATTAGTCATACAGTTCCATAGAGTTAGTCAGATAATAGTAACCTAGATATACTTGCATCAAAAGGAGTGCGGTTTATAGTCCATCATAGTATAGAAATAGTTGGTTTCATTGTGAACGCTGTCGGTACTGGTGATGTAGTGCTAATGATATTTGCTCGTAGACCCAAAATCGAGAGTTCAATCCCGGTCAGGGTCAATGAACTTTTTTGGCGCGTAAAAATACTTGGTGGGGAAGTAAAGCCGTGGGTCCCGTGTCGTAGATTTACAGCACGTAAAAGAATCTCAAGCCTGAAAGAAGAGGCTTCTGAATAATTTATCAGTCGTTTTACGTCGTGAAATGAATGGAACGATAAAGAGCGTCCATAAATAAAACAACCAATCAATTATGAACGATCCACTGATTTAATGCTCTAAATACAGTGAGGCTATTTGAGCGTACTGAGAGAAGCCAACTGTTAAAGCAATGTAATACACGTACAGAGAGTAGCTTGCAGGGAGGCTATATCAGCGAGTGGTTGTGCATCCGTGTGAAACTCTCTGCTTTCACTGTGTGCTAATCGTTCTTCGCCTATGCCACTACATATATTTAGTCTTGAAGAACAGAGACATGTACGGTATATATCTGAAAATTGATTCTTGCAGAAAAGTGGTAAGGTGATTCGCAAGTTAATATCTTGGCAATCAGATAGGTAGAGAAATTGATTGATTGCCAACTTGTTAAAATAGTTACGAAAGGCAGGATCTATCAATGACTAGAAACGTGTTCCAAACCCCCGTGTTCTTGCGGGAAGAAAAGTTATATGAAATACAGGAATTGCTATACAGATGCCGGCAATATATTGCCGCTGAGGAGTTTCATTTGAAACATTTTATAACATAGATTATTATTGTTGTTATTATTATTATTATTATTATTATTATTATTATTATGTTTTAATAATAATACAGTATCGCTTTATGATTTATGCAAACATTTAAATATTAAAGTCAAAATACTAACTTTAAGCACAGCAACTCTTCTCCCCTTTTTCCAGTTGAGGTACTTGCATAGTAAGCAGGCTCACTTACGCGGCCCGTAACTCAAATTTCCTCACTGCCTTCATCAATAAATAAACACTAAAGAGTATTTGAAACTCTCATGAAATGCTAATTCCAATTTTAACTTCGAATTCTATGCTCATTATAAGCCATAACTGTCAAAACTGTAGGTCCTCAATCTGCAATTACTCGATAAATGACATGAAAGTCTGATTATAGAATTTTAACACCCCATTTAAAATCATTTACTCAAAAACAAAATATGTAACTTAATAAAAGAACATAAACGAAGGCACAAAACACACAAAGATAAACTATTAGCTAAATATGGTCATACACCTATGCAACCACCTTCCTACCATCCCGATCTGAAATTCATAGACTTGGTGAGGGTGAATGTTAAACAATAAACAAACAACATTTAAGTTTAAAGGTGTTAGGTATTTATGTCGGAAGAGATTTAAAGAGATCGGCAATACTGAATGGGAAAATGCATTTGATCATATAGAGAATAAAGAGTAACATTACTGCAAAAATGATGAAGCAGTGGAAAATGGCATTGAAATAAAGTTGATTCAAAACAATGGAGTTGATATCAGCGATAGTTTCGACACGATAGGGACAGTGTAACTTCAAGGTGTGATAATGGTGGAAATGAGGCCAGTGAGAGTCATCTGAGAATATATCTGAAATAGTTAAGTTACGGTTAATTCTCTTACAAGGGGTGTGTATGTGTATATATAAGATAAGGTATCTAGGAGAAAACACATTTTATCTGGTTATAATTCAATGCAGGTACAGAATATTTGGCATTGGAAGTTAAGCTTGAACCACAAAATGTACTTTAAACCAGACACTGGTAAGGAGGGAACATTAATTGCTAAACTCCTAGTTCCCCACATAGAGAAACCCTGCTACATACCGAGAGAGTAAGTACATTGCTCTCACGTTTGCATTTAGTAATTTCATGTGTTCAGAATTATTATTGCAATTAATGAAACTTCCCACACGGCAAACGCTTGTGAGGTAGCTCATAACTAATGTACCCTTTCTCAGCGAGCATACCTCTCTAGACTGTGGAATCAAATGAGGCGCGAATAATAGCTCACTCAGTACTTGGTAAGTTTCATTCACACATTTTTAATGAAGTCTCCTTTATTAAAAGTCTTCAATGTGTAACTTAAGGACATAGTTGTTCATATAAGTGATAGAGATGTATTAGTTATGTTTGAGCATTGACCCTCAGCAGTTTAAACAGCATAACGGAATAGTAGCGTCAGACTTGGTACGAGATTACAGTGCCGTTTGACGAAGTTACCTGATTGTCAGCAGAGCTTAAATGTGCTACAATTACATAAACAAAATTTCACTTACACATCCAGCATACGCCATATATTTATGGATAAAGTAGTAAATATGCACAAAAGGTTTTTCAATATACAAGTATTTTCGGAGAAATGTAAATTATAGTGTGCGTATGTGTGTGATTACTTAGGGGGTTCCGTTTTGAATACCCATATACGTTTATTGATTGTTGTCTATCCGATCTGTTATATGGCGTTGTTGATAGATTTTTATTGTAGTAATATTTTAAATAGGTGCTCCATAAAATATACAAATAGCTAGTAGGATTTACAGCCGAAAAAGAAAAGTTTTTTTACCAGGATGAACTGTTTCTACTGACCGTGCCTTCCTCTTAACTTGTTGTCAAACGCTGGACTCCACTTACATTGTGTGTGAAATTTCTAGTGATTATTCTATTGCAAATAGGAGCATGTCTATGTGGACGATGTACTACAAATGGATGAGACACCTGAGGCTATTGGCACTAGATGGCAGTATTAGTCCGGTGGAAATTGGTGACATTCAACAAGAGACAATCGATGTTTACAATAGTGAAACAGCAGTTGCAAAATGGTGGTGCCTCTGAGCTAGTGTGCAATCTTCGGGCAGCGCTCCATTGAAAAAGATGTGGAATGAAAGAATATGTATAAAATTCTTCCCATGTAACGTGAGATGTGCCTGTCACGTCAAGCTGTTAACAATTGGATGCAGATGTTCTCTGAAGGGCGGGCACGTGTCGAAGACAAACATTGCGTTGGCCGGTCAACGGAGACTACTACAGAGACGAATTTGCAACGAAGACATAATCCGAGCAGACAAAAGAGTGACTATAGGCACTAAAGCCGTTGCTAATGGTTGTTCACACAGATAATGCACGACAGGTGCACAGGACCTAGTCTTCACATATCTGTTCACGAATGCTGACACCGAATGCAAAGAATGGGTCTAGTATTACAGCATCTCAATCCCTACCACGATATGTTAGGCTGAAATATCGTGGATGACGAGTCTTGGGTGCATCGTGACAAGACGTACGCCAATGTAGTGGAAAATCTGCGATCATGAAGGATCATGAACGCATGCTGCTCACCGCATTCCAGCCTCCAGGACAACCCGTAAATGCTGACTCCTACAGTAATATCCTCAGGAAACTTCATAAGGCTATTCAAAGGAGGAGATGAAGACTGCTCACCAAAAACGTGTTGCTCTTGCATGACAACGCTTGTTCTCATACTGCCAACAAGACAATGAAACGCTGAGATTTGGAAGTCCTGGAGCAACCTCCGTAAAGCTTCGAACTTGCTCCAATGAACGTCCTTTTAAACGTGGTCTTTCGGGTGTTCATTTTGAGGACGATGAAACTGCAGAAAAGCAAATCGCCGCCTGATTCCGACAGCAATCCGATGAAATTTATGCTGCTGAATGTGAAACGATGGGATATTTGAGACATTTGTCTCAATGTACAGGGAGATTATGTTAAGAAATAAAAGTATTTTTCGAATCAACTCTCTTATTTAATTTCTATATCCATCTGTAGCTTACTTAATGACTTTCCTCCATATGTGGACACAACGATTCTGATATACATATGTTAGTGCTTAGAGTTGATCTTTGTGCGTTGAATTTGCAATTTTATGTAAGGTTCTCAACGAAAAGTTCTACTGGGAGTTATACTGGTTAATTATCGATGTTATTATATTTCCTTCTATAATTCATTGTGATTGAACTTAAATACATTGTCGATTTTATTTATGGCTTAATTTAGCTGGTTGCAATTACTCATATTGCTAAACAAGAATATTTTATTATATACAACGCGAAAATATATTTTTACACATGTACGAGCTAGTTTCCAAGAAACTAAGTGACTTGTTGTGCTATTTAATGATGTCATTATCTCCTTTACGCAACAACTTTCGGATTGGTAACATTTTAATGTATAATTGTATCTTTTTAAAATAATAATATTAATAGGTACAAGAAAAAAACTAACTACTAGATAAAGAAAGCATATAATATTCTTTGGGACATGAAGCACATTTGTGTGTTATCAGTTTAACTAATAAGGCATTTTCGTATACACTGTGGTTTGGCTGTTTTAGTGCATTATTTTCTAAGGAGATTTTTAGAAATATTGGAAAGTGCACGAGCAATGAGCTACCCCTTGCTTAAAACGTCGCAATATAATACATAAAATATTAAAAATATTCAATATTCCTTGGTTTTTACAGTTCACAGCAAAAACACAGGTTTGTTTGCCATTTCAAATAATAAAACTGTTAGGTTTTGTGATATAGAGTAAAAATTTTGTGAATATCCCGCATAGGGCTATTTTCAGTACAACTAAGTAAATGAAATATGTTGAAAGTCAAAGGTGACATTTAGGATACTAATGTGTTGTAAAATATGAACGTGCCCATTTTTTACTCATTTAAAGCGTTTTCTTGTTGAATTTCGGTATACACATTTGTAATTCAGATATTTAGTCAACAGCGATATAAATAACAGACTTTGTGAAGGTCTATTTTCCACATAAATAAAAACACTTAGCATCAAAAAGTTACTTGGGCACGCAGAGCACTACGAGCAAAACGCTGAACAAACTAATACCAGACGAAAGTTGTTAAGAGATAGCAGTCCAGTATATCTCGGAGCCACAATTTATGCTTCCTGGAGATGCCGTGATAAGCGATGACCCGTGTAATAGCCTAGGCTATGACGTTGGAGGCTTATGCTCTTAAGAATAGATATATTTTATGTGCTCTCTCGTTTATCTTCCTTGGTTCCCAGACTTAGCTTGTTAGAAATGAAAGAACTCTGATTACTGCGAATTGCCTCTCAGTGGACCGACACTTGACGTATGGTGCCCTATGGCTACAAGGATCTGATGAAGAAGGAAAATAATTGAGAACAGCTACAGCAGCCCAAGCTGCATTAATTTTAAATCCAACTTTATCGAAATGTAACGCAGCACCAGAAACAAGTGCCCTTGGAGAATGAGTTCGTGCAACCTTCAAGCCACGAAATAGTTGCCTGGGACACATACACAACTGTGGGTCAACACAGAAGGTTTTAAAAGTAAACAAGAAGCAATAAATTATGAGTTTAGACTTTCCCACTTGGCTGTTTCTAAAATAAAGCTTTGTGCTCGATAAAAAACCCAGCAGAAGACATTTCAGCAGTGCGTGACATTATCAGAGTATGTATGAATTGGCATATTTTTTGTGAAAGAGACATATTTAAACTAATTTTCTCTACTTTCCATTCAGAGAGACCGCGTAAATGTCCGTTAGAGTAAGTGGCTTATGTGAAATGGTTTTTAGTTAATTTTACACACTTTTCATAATTGGCATAAGCCAACGGTTTGATAAATGTATTCTCTTTTGTTACTATTGGGCATTTCAAAAGAAATGTGTAACCATTATAAACGACCAATTTAAACTACAAATTATAGCCCACAAGTACAGAACTTTAAACGGTATACCTAATGTATATCTTCTCTTTATTAAAACCGTGCAGTGGGGCACTCTCTATGGTGCCCATGTAACTTTTGTTGGTCAGGCCATGCCTGTTTTAAGTTTTCTTCATGCATTTGTATGTTGTGAGCAAAGCGAGATGTTTCACTTTCTGCACTGCATTACGCATAGCGTTTTCATGTACGAATCAATTGTAGTGTAATTCTTATTCCCATATTTCGAAAAATAGTTGGTACATGAACAAAGTTTTTTTATTATCCGAAAATGAAGTATAGCTGCATTAAAGTAGGACATCTCTATTGATGCAATTTTAATTATTTATACTAGATGATTTTTTGATTCCTTTTTTAGGGACGCTCTTTAACATCTTAGGTCATTAGCGTCCCATTCAACCCAGGGCGTGAAACAGCCGATTAATTTTGCTCAGAGGCCTCTCTTTCAGGCTTGAGGTTCTTTTTAGTGCCGTGAATGTACGACACGGGACCCATGGCTTTACTTCCCTTCTGAAGGAAGCCATACTTATATATACTAGAGGAGATTCAGTGTCCAATGAAGATACATGTTTGTACAATATTTATGTGTGTCGTGTGCATTTATTTCTTGATATCTCCATACATTAAGATAAGCTATAAAAACTTAGGCTTTTCCTAAATATTGTACTAATATGTCCTCACTACGTATTTTATTCAGATATTTTGCAGTATATGACACCCGAAAAGTATTCACTAACGGTTTTAATTTGAAACACCGGGGACTTCAAAAGGTGTCTGAATTTTATGTTAATATAATTGATGAAATTGTATGTTATGTGCAACAGAGGTTATTGAGCAAATGAAAGGAGTTCACTGCAAAGAACTTGTTTAGCTCCCACAAGAAAACTTTGAATTAGTCATTTTGGAAAACATTATTTCTAAGAAAACATTAGTTCTGGGTTTGAGTGAGAAAAGTAAGCACGTGGCAACAAGTGAAAGTTAAAGTGTTTGTATGCCAACTTTAGTTTGTGTACTTAGCATTTTTTAAGGTAATAGGCGTTTAAATAGTTCACCAAAATGCGACATATAGTTTAGGTTGCGCGATGTTCCGACATTGGCTAGAGAGGTCAATATGGTCCTAGAAGGCAGTAAGAAGCCAACTCTGCTCTGTGAGGTCAGTCGATTGCAGAGTTATCGCGCATCAGATCTACTTTTAATGTCACCAGCAGATCTACTAGTAGTTACTAGTTAAGTTCATGCAGTTTGTGGGATGGCGGCATTGCCAGTAGAGTACAGAAACGGTCGTAATGGGACTTGTAAAATCATGCAGAACTACAATAAACATTAAGTGACTGTGTCAAGGAGAGCTGAGAATACTAGGCGTGGACACGACCTTCCACACAGTGGACATACTGACCAACGCTATTTACTTTTATGTGCATTTCAATTCCCCCAACCAAGTGACTCGTGTGCCCAGACCTTTACTTCTAATGGAAACATTCAGAAAAACATATCATTGGCTTTCAAATAATATACTTTACATATATTTGCTTGTTCGGTGATCTTAAATATGTCTCGCCATTTCTACTTCTGCTCTTTGTTATATTTGGAGAATTTCTGGCAGCACAATACAAGCTCCGCAGAAGTCAAAGCAGATGAAATAAAAATAGTTGAATTTGAAACAAATAGCAGGAAAAGTGCTGCACAAACTGTCATATATACTTTTCACTGATCGAGAAGGCTATGTACAACGAAAGGTTGAAGACTATGTTTACAAAACACTGAGAATAAAATGTAAAGAAGGTGCGCTTGCTCAAGTTGCGCGTAAACTCTTTGAAGAAACGTTATGTCCTATATGTTATCTTAAGATAACCATAATGTGTTTCTGTTTTACGACTACTTTGGATAAAACAATTACAGGATTTTTGCAGTCACCTTCAAGTGAATGAAAAGAATCTTTTCTCGTATTTTGTATTTTCTACACTTAATATTTTTGTCCATAAATAGAAAATCAATAATTATGTGCTTACATCCCGCACTACCAGGGAAGATACAGTATAAGTAAATACAGTACAGTATAAACAAATACAAGTCATTTGTTTATCAAGGAGCACGAGAAAAGCATCTTGCTGATGCTTGGTCAAGAGTGTTTTAATACAGGCTCATAATCAAATTCATGAAATATTACAAGAGTACGCGAAATTTAATATAAAAATCTTCAATTCAGTTAGCCATTAAAGTCAGAGTTAATTAGGAAAATAAAGTTATAATGATGATAAGTCTAGCAGCGTCGTCAAAACCTAAACTGCATTACGACAGTGATACACACTAACATGGATTTCAACAAACACCTTACTGGCTCCCTTAATGCCGATACAAGAACACGAACGCTGCCTACGATGTTGCAAGTTCCGAGCATTTTATTCGTTGTGACTTCTAATTGATGATTTTTAAAATGTTTGATTTACATGAAAATCAACCTTATAATTGAAATTTAGCAAATGAATAATACTTCTGTATCGATATGGATAAAAACCAAGACCCTAAGTGCAATAATAATCGAATTAAAGAGTGCTAAGCTTTTCGTTTTTTTTTTATTAATTTTTGCCAATATAATACAAAAAAAAGTTATATGCAACATGAACAATTTGTACAAAAACGTTGTCTGGATATTTTGCTTCCATTTTATAAATTTACAGTGTAATAACAGCCTTATACGACACGAAATAATAATATATGAAGAATAAACGAGTAGGTGGGGTCAAAAAAAAAAAAAAAAGGCATCTTAAAAACAAGAACAGGTGGTATTGCAACGTTTCGTTTTAGTGCTGCAGGTGTTGGTTAACTAAAAATTTCCAATGTTATTAATGGTCAATAGGACTTAAAACATCATAATTTACCCTAACCATGTTATACATGTCGTAATATTAATGAATTGAAATTTAAGTATAGTAATCGTTCACAAAACGTACCAAGTATGGTTCTCAAAACGCCTTACACCGCCACGGGTGACCGAGGTCATTAAGGCGCGAACTCATGAGCGGGAGGTCTGGGTTTCGGTTCCCACCAGGACCATCCTCCATCACAGAGGTTTTTCCAGATTTTCCTCAGTCCTCATTAATGGCAAATGCCGGTGAGGTACCCTAAATTTAGGCCAGGAGCGTTTCCTTCCTTAAAAAAATAAATCCTTTCCCCAATATATCATTTCATCTCATGTATCATCAGTGTCCATCGCCTGTGGTGCCTCTGTAGCAAAAAACGGGCGTTAAATACTATTCATTCATTTACAAGCAGCCGCGCCAGCAGTAGTTCGGCTCTCTCCGCTGTCGCTCGCGACTTGCAGCAGCAAGCAGCAAGAGTATCTCGAGTTGCACTTGACTTCCGTGCTCCGTGTAAGAGCATGTCGTGACTTGTGGTTAGGTATAGCCTGCTTGTGACCGCTACCTCCAGTGACATTGGTAAACACTCAACTGGCTATGAACAGAGATGCATCGCAACGTAGCCATGACGCCTATCCATGTCGATGCCTGTAGCTCTACAATGAAGCGTCTTAAGACCATTCGTTCTTACTCTCCAAACACTTAGTACCAAGCTCCCTTTGTACAAATATATGCCACACTCTGTACTTATATATGCTTACATATAGTTATTTCCTTATATATTATATATTAATATATAAATAAATAACTAATTCCCAAGCTATGCGATTCAGATCTTTCAACTGTATTCAATTAGCACTATATTGTGCTATAGTGTAGAAATGTGTAGTTTACGCTATAAACCAGGCAGTCTATATATGTTTTTTAAATGTTTCTTGTACCCAATAACACAGTTATTTCCTACCCAATATACGCCCGTGAAAAACATCTGTGTTTGGATCAAAAACGAAAAAAATTGAGAGGATCTTAACAAAAGCTCTCTGTAACACAGAGTGATAACTTTAAAGGGACACAAGGTCATTAAATACAATATATACAGTTACTAATAATTGTAAATATAAGGGCTGGTAACATTGCGATGGCGATGGAGTGGCCAAGAGATGGCAGAGTGGCATGGATTGATATCTGTGAAACAGCACAGAAAATGGTCAGACCGTCCTCCCTGACTGAGGTTTTTCCAGGTTATCCTCAGTCCTCATAAATGACAAATGTCGGGGAGGTACCCTAAACTTAGGCCTGGAACGTTTCTTTCCTTTAAAAAAAATTAAAAAAAAAACTTTCCCAGTATATCGTTTCATCTCGTGTATCATAAGTGTCACCGCCTGTGGTGCCCCAGTAGTAAAAACGGGCGTTAAACACTAATAAAAAAATCATGTTGCTGTTATTGTGATTGTCCAAGAAGATATATTCTCCTTTTTTTTTTATAAAATATCTGTGTATGTTTTACTTACAAAATCCTTATACAAAGCAAAAACATAGACTATATTTTATATTTAAATACTTTTAACTATTAAGTAAAAACAAGCATTATATATCCAACTATGAATAATTATGCTTTTGGAAATTCAATTTAATTTATTATATGTCATAAAAATATAACTGAATCTATTAATTGATACGTCAATCATTAAGATGGTTTCTAAAAAAGACTCTGCAGTGTGTATTCAAGAGAGTTCATTTTTCCTCCATTTTAATGGATGGCTGTGTTTTGTACACATAATGGAGTTCATATAAGATTTTGTTTTATTTTAAATTCTTCACACTGTTGATAAGTTAAATTGAACATATTCTAAAATTTTAAAAAACTATGTCCTCGTATTTTACAAACTTATCTCTGAAAGTGTAGCACTTAAATATTTTCAAATTGAGATGTTTTCAATAGTTGGATTTAGTTACTATGTAACCACGACTTTTTTTTTAATATTTGTTTCATCTTTAAATTTTATTTAGTATATTTGAATATCGTAATAATAGCCTCTAGGTAATTAACCATATTATTCCCTAGATACTAAACGTCTTTTACTCATTATACACGATTTTCATTTCAAAGCTACTCAGTCTAAGTAACTAGCTATTTAAAATATATTTAATTTAAATAAAACGGGTCAGCATAATTATTTTAGTTATACTTTAATTTTAAAAAGGATTTAAGTGTAATCACATACATTCTATAGTTGCTGGCAATCTTTGGTATTGTTATTGGACAAAGTAAAAAGAAGTCTGTAGCTATAGGATGAAAGAGAAATTTATTTTGAGTAAGATTACAATTACTAGTATTACAGTTATACAGTTTATTTGTAAATGCTGACTAATACGCTTACAGTTCTTCTTTTTCTCCCCCCCCCCCTTTTAAGCCATACATAATTTTGAAAATTGGTTACAAATCACAAATATTAGATTAAATTCTGAGTAGTTTTATGTTATTGTTTATAGTTTAAAATTTAATTATGAAAATATAGGGGTCCATTTGAAATTTCAGATTGGGTTGGCCAAGGTGATGGGATTAAACCTTAATTTTAATCTACATTAATTTAAAGCTTCCTTTTCAATATCTGAAAGATGTGTATTTTGTTTGAATTAAATATATCTTCAACGGATATTATTAAATCTGGCAAGTATTGAAACGAAAGTACATTTTTTAAATTAATGTAGTTTTTAGACATTGTTTTCGCACATAACGCTGGTTATTTATTTGGGTTGACATTTTAAAATTGTTTTATAAAATATTAATGTGTCATTGTCTGTTGACAGGGTTCGATAGAAGTCTTGTATATATATGAACAAACCAAAAGTCATAAAAACATGTTAAGCCCCCCCAAAAATATTAATTTTGCTAATGTACACAATATTGCAGAAATCGTAATTGGTTTCAATTTTCTGGCATTAAAACCACCAAAGACACCAATATACGGCATCTCAAAAGTTATTTCCAACTCAATATGAGCTCCTTTAGTGGTTACAAAATTTGTCAGTAGTCAAGTTATCTCTATGTGCTTTGTAGCATGTCTTTATTGAGTCTACGCTGATGACCTGAGATGTTAAAGAGCGTCCATAAATAAAATCAATCAATTTATTGAGTCTCTGTTCCTTTGCTTCAATTATTCAGCGCCAGACACTTTCATTATGTAAACTCTACCCTTGACAACACCTCAAATTACACAATTCAGAGGCATATTGCCGAGGAAGCGAGGAACCTGATATATAAATCAATCACGACAAATAATAGCGTTGAAATCGGATTCCTGTAATCAAGAAAACGTTGAATTCGATGGCAAGGTGTACGGTCGGTTTAGCATATCAAAATAAATATTGAATTAACAGCAATCTGAGCTTTGCTATTATTACCAAATATCTAACTATTTGAGTTGCGGATTGCGAAGGGAAAACATGTCAGTGAAATCTCTCAGGAACTTCTGAAACTTACAAAGATTAACCATAATATACTTGTATAATAGCAACATACCTACAATGTATATGGCACGTTTTTACACCCCGCAAGTGTTAAAGTTTCAGCAGGTTTCTCTATTAATTTCTGAGTGCTTTCGTATTATCCTCTAATTTATTACATTTGTTAACATTACCTTTCCATTAATTTAAATTTTTCTAATTTTTGTCCATTTAATTACCCAGATAGCTCTGTACCAGACTACAATCTGAAAATAGCTTTATTTGGGAATAGCTTATTTTATTATCAACATTTCCTTTTCCATTGTTTATTACATTATGAACTGTTCCACGAAACTGCCAATGGTATGCAATAGATACCTGCTTCTTAATATTCTGTACTGAACTTCAGTCTTATATGTTCATGACTGACTTCTGGAAGTAAAACTTATACAGAAGCAATGTCCATTAACAATATAGATCATAGATCTTAGCTTGGTGTTCTCCCAGGGACTCTTGAAGGCTTGAAGAAAAATTATGAGCTTTATAGCTATGAAGGAAGAGAGATGTTAATACTTTTATTAATTAATCAGTTAACGAAGGAAGGTAAAAGAAAGTGCACAAGAAGCAGAAGCTCAATTTTTCACCCTTTCTTATGTAAAACTTGACAATTTTATCCTAGCGATTCTTTAAAAGAAAATATAAATTAATTTCAAAAATAACAGATTGAGAGTAAAAATATACTGAAAATACCATGAGGTTATTTGAGTTACGAATAGGCAGAGCACGACTGCCCACTACGAGAAGTCATGTCAAGGCTGTATAGCGTAAGAGCGTCTTGTTATTTTGAAGGAGACTTTATCAGCAAGTGGATGTGCGTTCCTGTATTATTCAATGTGTGTAAGTGATGTACTCGTTGTTTTTAGTTAACTGTACACGTAGTTTTGAGAAATAGGTTTTTATGTGAAAACGGATTCTGGCAGAGAAGTGGTAAGAAAAAATTCTGTCAATGGTGTTCCAGGAGGAAAAACTGTTCCCAACTTATTAAAAAATTGTAAAATTTCTTAATGACAAGAAATGTGTTATCAAGCACCGTGTTCTTATGGAATGTCCTACGCAGATGCCGGCAATGAATTGCCACTGTGGAGCATTATTTTCATTTTGCTTTTAGTAAAATTATGAATACTAAAATAAAAATATTAACTTTACACACGGCGACTCTATCTCTTCTTCTTCTTCTTCTTCTTCTTCTTTATCCTTGCGACGTTTGTACTTTTGCACAAAAGCAGTCAAGCTCAGGTGACCTACAACTCAAACAACCTCACTGTAGATACTGCTGCACTGTAGATACTGCTGCACTGCTGCTCACTACAAGCTAATGACACATAGTGACTGAGAATTGTAATTGTGCTTTCGGCTGGAAGGCCCCCGACTATGGTCTCGTGTAGATGAGAAGTATACATTTTACTTCCTATTGTCGCAGCTGTGTATATTAATGAAAACTTAAGTATTTAATTGACTTTATCTTATGCATTTGTCTAGCCATAAGAAAGGAGTCTCAATTAATAGTGAAGCCGTGAAATTATAGTGAAAATGTATTTAGAAAATATTTAGCTTTAGCTTATTATAAATATTTAAATAACCAAAAACAAAATTATACATTTAAATTGTTTCTTTTTAATAAATGCCTTCTGACCACAGTCATTTGTTCCTTAACTACGAGGGATAAGTCATAAGTCTTGGCAACTCCTTTTTTTCTTGCGAACAAGGGACAACACGGAAAATCTAAAATATACGATTGAAAGTGTATGGAATGTGTTTTTTAAATGAAGCCACCAGATGACGTATGAGAGTAGAGCTGCGTGTCTCAGCACGCCCCGAAGTTCAGTCGTCAGGAATGGTCACGAAGAATGGGCAACATTATGGCAGACAAGGTATGCTTATGTGACATCCAGTGCGTGAGGGGATCACTATGAATACCCAGTATTATGGATCTTTTTTTTTTGTGTCAAATTTCGCTGTGCCGTAAGCATCAAAAGGTCAGACAGCTCACACAGCCGACAGTATCAAGTGTCTTTTATAGTGATGAGAATGGGAAGTTTTTCTACACATGCCATATTCGCCCAATCTCAGCCTCTGTATTTATGATATCGCCCCCAAAGTGAAGGAACCATTGCACGGGGAACGTTTAGCTAACAAAGGATACATTTTCACAGCATTTCGACGCGAGGTGGCTCAAGTTTAGCAGCTCACATGCAGCAAGTGGTATTCAGCCCCTTCCCCATTGCTAGCAACGAACCGTCATTGTACTTGGATACTACTACGAAGGCTACTAAAGGTCGTAGATTTCCTGGGAGAACCGTCCTGTGACGGATTTACAACCTTGCGCAAGTAGTTGTGTGTAACTTCTGCTCATGCCATAGTATACCAATGTTGTTCGGTTGCCCGAGTTTTGCTTTTGCTTTTTTGCTACATCCTCCGATTGTGACACTACTGGGCAGTAAATGTCATAAACATTCAATTGTATATCTTAGATTTTTCGTGTTGTCCCTTGTTCATGAGAGAAAAAATAATGGTTGCCATAACTTATGACTTATCCCTCGCATATAAGCACTTAATTTTTAAAAATAAAGGATTATATTCCATGACATACCAAATAGGAGCAAAAAAATGTTTCCTAGTTTCATGTGTAACGCACTTGTTTGTGCCTCTTTCCCGGGCCTGCAGCAGCCAGAAAGCGTGGGGAATTAAAATAGCGATGCACAGCAGAAAAATTGAGCACAGAGCACTGTGTTTGTTAAAGCTTGGCAACTAACACTAAATTGTTAGAAACTAGCAGTGCAGTATGGGCTTTGAGGACCGATGATGTGATCGCACAGTCGAAGGAGGGATGTGCTAGAGACAACGCTCTATGTACCCAACAAGAGAGCAATTGGTACTAGGTGGAGCCTTAAGCCTAGAGTGGCTTATTGACTACACATCTATGCTATTAGGCCCTCTGTTGTGTAAGCTTCCTTAGTTTGGTGACCGGGCCCTGATACAGGGAACATGAACAGCAAGCTTATAGCATATAGAGATTGACCATTTTGGGTATAACAGTTGCAGTGTACACTCCTACCCTCTGTGCTTGCCTCGCACCTATACGCTCAAGAACTGGCGAGTCCTAGATTGCATCCGAATATTTTGAGGATGGTCATATTTGCATCCGCATAGTGGCCATTCCACCATACTAACCAGACTTCAAGAGTCCGCCATTTAGCTAGGACGATTGGAAACCCGATGAGGCCTAGCTTCCATATAAGGTGAAGATTTGCAGCAATACTGCCTGCCAGTGAGTATTGGACCCAGAAAGACCGGGACTCACTCAAGAATGGGGGCTATGTGAGGTTCACGGACGGCTCCCTTACGGAGGGCGGGATGGCACTAGAGTCTGGGACCTTTCGCAGGCCCTCTTCCTCTTTTGGTAGACATAATACAGTTTTCCAGGCAGAGGTGTACATATGCCAGGCTGGCCTGTGCATTTTACATTTTAGAAAATCTTCCTGGATACAGAGCTAAATTTACTGTATAATTTGATCACTAGGCTACAGTAAAAGCTTTGAAAGCAGTAAGGACAACATCATAGTTGATGTGGCAATGCCAAAGGACATTGGATAGCCTTTGTGATCCACTGTTACTCTTATGTATATTATGTGGGTAGCGGGCTAATCGGGACATAATGGGAGATGAATTAGCAGATGAACTGCAACGGGCGCTTTCATTAGACTGGAAAACCCCTTCAAGGAGTCAGTGGGCTTACAGCCAACATCTGCAACTGTGAGACATCAGATCGAGACCAGGCAAGTGAAGGGGCTTATTATAGGACCTATCCCGTGGTACAAGCATACATTATTGTCTCCAAGTCGAAAGCAAATGCGGCAGGTTTTGGGCTTTCTTACTGGCCACATCACATATGGGATTTTTCCATGACTCAAGTGCAGGACATGTGGAGAGGATCTTGAAATCTCCTCACTTATGTTATACAGATGTGCAACTTTGCACAATCTAGGTATTTAATTCTTAAAACTTTCTCTTTTACCCAGATAATATTAAACAGCCAATATCAAGGATATGGTGTCTTTTTAGGGACCGTAGATCTTGAATAGGCTAGTACAGGGTGGGAGGAAAGTAACTGCTCACTGGAAATGTTGAATACACCCCTTAATAGTTGGTCTATTGTAGTGAAACAAGTTTTTGTGAAATGGTATGAAATGGTAAAAGTTGTCTACAGTATTTAAATGCGGCATATGTGCCAGCAATTCTTCTTTGGATAGCCTCGCTTGAATTTAGTAGAAAATTTCGAGGTACGTTGGTGAGAACATGTTGCTGTGAACTTCGTGCTTCACCCACCCCTAAAGGAAGAAGGCATATAAAGATGCCAGTAGACCGTGCGGACCACGACGACCAACTAATATCCTAGAAAATGTTGATAATATCATCACGGAAATGCAGGGAAAAATGAAGTGGCACATCATCCCGCATGAGCATGAGGTCATTGATGTTATGGATACAATAAGCTTGATTTCCAGCATTTCACTCTTCTCTCCCGTTCATGTGTCCCGATTAAGTAACGGGTCCACAACCTGGTTGAATGTCATGCCACACAATACTGTGACCTTAGGACGAGTTTGCATGCACTCAGCCGTGACCCTCGGATTCTCTGCAGCCCCGTAGTTACAGTTGTGGTGGTTTACAACCCTCTCCCACTGTGAAATATGGCTTCGTTGCTCCAAATGGTGTTGGTGAACAACTGGGACCAGTCTTCATACCAACCAAGCATGATCTCATCATACTCCATCCGTCGTAGTTCCGCGGTGTTAGTTCTCGACAGTAATGCGGCTTCCATGGTCGAAAAAAATAACTCCTTTGTGTGTGTGTGTTTGTGTGTGTGTGTGTGTGTGTGTGTGTGTGTGTGCAAGATGGAAATTTTTGATGGTCTTGGGATCCACTATAGCGAGGCCCTTGCACTGTTCACCACTATTTTTGTACCTGTAATAAGAAACGTCAGACTTTGGAACGGGCTGCCAACCGAACTCTCTACTGCGATGCCCATTAAGAGTCACTTTGTATGACTAAAGAATATATATATATATAATTGCCAATAAGGAGCTAATTTCTGCCCAGCATGTATATAGACCTACACTCAGAGCGCAATTTTCATTACTGACGTATACAATAACCTCTGAGAGAGACAAGTTGCAAGCTGCTGCTGTTGAAAATCCCCTTTGCATCACAAAACAAATCGCTCACCTCCTGCACTATTTTTATAGGCAATAGAGGATAAAACACTTCAATACGTTGGCAAGTTCCAGCTATCTGAGCAGTGTCACCATTTTTCAATCCCTGCGCAGTCTGGCAAAACAGTTTTATTTATCATTTGATACATTAATTCACCGATTAGGCTATGTGCCGATATGCACAGCGAAGATTCTGAAAAATTAACATACTCCATGATGCTGAAAAATTTAAGAAGTTCTCTACCCATCAGAATTGTAAGTCACGTCATCGTCTGTAATATCTGCTGCCGTCATTCAATACGATCACATATTTTTGCATATAGTTCTAAAAGCTTGGCACATTTATTTTTAATAGCCTGTTATTCCAAAGCGATAAAGTTTCTTTAAACTTTGCAGTATGTACCGCAGTGACGTTCTTCGAAAGCATACCACTCCAACTCATCCCAATTTCTCACTCATCGTCACCCAAACACGCAAAATGCTAATTTTAAAGTTCTCCGTTTAACGAGGTACCTAGTATATGAATGTTGGCAGACGATGCTAAATCATTTTCTGTACCTACTACCTGTCACCTTTCCTTCCATTATTTTTTTTCAGAACACTTCTGGCTTCCTGTCTAGCTTTATGTTGAATCGGCACATACACATTATCTTCAAGTATCTGTAATCCACGGTACTTCGTTACTTATCTCTGTAAAGCTGTTTAAGAGCTGCCAAAATCTTTTTCAATGTCTATAAAGATAGCATGAGTTTCTAGGTAAAATTCTGTTGCTTTTTCAAGCTTGTGTTTTATGGTAAAACATTATCAATGGTTGGCATTCCAAAACAAAGTAGACTTTTTTCACCTATCAATATTTTAGTTCTTACTTTGATATTAAGCTATCCTATCTTTTATACACAGGGTTCAATTGGCTTACGCCTCTATAATCTTGGCAATTTTAACATCACCTTTTGTGAACATCGGTATAACCTAAATAGAATTCAATTATTCTGGTATTTGCCTTGATTGTCAGTAGATATCAATAAGACGGAGAAGTTTAAGATGTATAAGAAACCTCCGTACTTTAATAACTCTATATTTATATCGTTAGGGCCTGTTGCTTTTCTGTTCTTGATTTATTTGAAATATTTTTAACTCCTCTAATCTTAGGAGGTCAGTGCAATCTTTTCATTACCTCCTTCATTTATTTGATAATATTGTTCTTCATATTAATACCATACTTCCTTATAATGCTCCTTGGCCTGTGCTCTATAATATTTTCACTCAAAATATGATGGTCAAATTACGGAATCCATGCATTCCTTTCCTTCTGCCAGTGCTGAGTATGTGGGCACCTTCCCCTCCTCTCCCTAGTCACTGACCAATATGCGCTGTCATGTGATTTGCTGTTCACAGAAAACAGTAGTATGTTGGGGGTAGCCATGAGTGGCAAACAAAGCTGGACAGATGGTCTTGAATCCCCCCATATATTTAAAATACTTTAACGTTGTTTCATGCCCTGGTTAGGTAAAACATTGGTTATGGTTCTGAATGCCTGAAACTGAAAGTAAGGTTAAAAGAAAAGGACTGCATGTTGATATAGTCCTAAATAAATTATTTTTAATAGCACGCTAATATTACATAAAGTTAGGTTAGAAATATTGTATAAATGCAGAAACATGCTAGTGGAATGTTTCATATAAGAGTCAGTGATTTAAAAATCAAACACCTAACTGGAAAGCACAATAACATTGATTCCAATGGATATAATCGCTGTGATACACTTGTCCCAATGTGAAACGAGACGTTCAAGTTTCTGGGTAGCTGCTGCAATTATTGTTGAGCTGGTTCTGCACGTCTTCGTTTGATGGGAATCGTTTGCCTTTAAGAGATCATTTCAACATTCTGAAAATATTAATACCATGTCAGAGAATTAAGATGGATGCATCATACTTGTGAATTGCTGCATTTTTGGTGAGTACAATATTCGAAAGCGGTCTTGGGCGTTTTGCCTTTATATCCCGCCTCGTGAGTGTTTTGGAATAGGGCACGGATCCGCATTTGCTCCTCTTTCCGGAAATTCCATGAACCTTCCCGTATTTGATTGAACAGCCTACACTGCCACTAAGGCTGTTCGACTCATACACTTTGTGCCACATGGCGCTTCGCGTCACGTGTGAAAGATCCACTAGGCTATCTGGTGTACTGTCTTCTTTCCCAGAGACAAAACCCGTCAGGATCACGGACATATTTCTACAAACTCATCTGTGGGATTTAGTTCAGCTTGCGTTAAATTTCCTATGTAACACGTTTATGCATTGAGAACTTAGTCCGTTTCCGTCAATAAGACACATTACGTGGTTTAGAACAAAATTTTATCAGTAGCGTTAAAGGCATAAGCGACGCATATAAATACATTATTGAATGAAACAGAAAAGCAATTCACACTAAGAATGTAATTCGTAATAAATAACGAAGTTATCTTAGTCAATAGATCTTGCTGTTAAATACAACTATTGTTATTGTACTTATTAGCATTATCAGTTCATTTATTTTTATCATTTGAAAATATTAATATTGTTTTGTGTAAAGCGCTTAATTCAAACCTCGACTGCTATCACTGAGCCACTGAGCGTAAAAACTGAACTTTACAGATAAATTATAAATATTTTCAAAAAAAAAAAAATAGCCAGAATCTCTGATATTAATTCTATTTTGAGTTTATACCTCGATACTTTCAATCTTGGTCTATTTTGCATCTGTTTTAGTTTCAGGAAGTAATTCTTGAGGTAATATCATAATCCGTCTATCTTACTGAAGTACACTATTATTACAAATTGTTACTTACGTATTCATTACATCCCCAATGAGGCAGCTCTCATTTATTCCGTTCTGAAAAGCTAAAGAGGTCATTGCCAGTAATTCATTCTTTTCTGAACGTTTTGTTTTTAATTTGGCTTCCGTTTACACTTGCATAGTGCTACATGATGCTAGGCAGAACATAATTTTGTTATCTTGCTGAATTGCAATCTCTCAAGAATTGCTGCACCCGGTGAGAGATTTTCATATTTTTGTGTACCTGTTTCAGTATAAAATGAACACACTAATGAACATTTGTTTGAGATGATAATAGCTAGAGCTTTAAAAATAAAGAGAATGAAGTTAAGAGTTGAATTTAATTATCATCTTTAATGTTTAAACAAAGAGAAAGTTCTGTATGTCAGGTGTCATGATATTTATGGACTTATTATTTAGTTGGCATTGACTTCATCTCCATTATCTAACAATTTTAAGGGATAGCTTTCATTTCTTTGTTTTTATTTTTGTCTCAACATGTGGTATCTTTCCTAAACTGGGTGAACATTTTACATTTGCAGGTAATGTCCAGAAGATTTTTTAAATGTTATGTAATAAATAAGGTGTCTGTTTGCTTCGAACCACTTTTCATGAGCCTAATTTCCTATGATCATCTCCTGTCAGCGTCATAAATCAATTTAGAGCATGTCAGCTTATCTAGACCGTTTCTTTCTCCTCGTATTATCTTATTCTTATATGTTTAACACATTTAACTTTTTATATTTAAACGATAAATACCTACATGTTACTATCATGCTTACTTTACAGTAGTGTTCCACGCGGTGTAATGACGGAGAATAGCGTTTCCACACTGGAACAATATAAAAAGTTGTTTTGTGCATGTGTTGTAAGTATATGTTCCTCTTATAACTTTCTCGCTAAACTCCATTCATTTTTTCTTGGACTCATTAATGGTTAGCGGCATGAAAATTTTGTAAGAGAAGGCTAAACTTATCCCGATAAAGGACCTAATGCAGAGTTAAACACTATAAAACGCTAGTACTAACAGGTGAAGTTGAATCTGAAAATCTGTTGCCTTCCGCACATGGCAGTGCAATTGAATTGATTAACCGCAAGTAATTACTGAAGTAAAATCCAATTAACAAATGAGGTTAATTGATTGGATTTTTTATACTCTTCCCCAGAGAGATAATCTAGCCTGGTGAGGAAGGTGTTGCTGTTCCAAATGTGTATGATGCAAAAGATGTTATTGGCTCCATGAAGTTTTGTTGTAGAATTACTTTTTCTATAACACTGCTTATATAAATAAACATTCAACAAAGTTTCCTTTGTATTTGATTCTATGTTAACAAATAATCAAATAATTGCTTTGGCTAATCAACTCTGTTGCGCCACGCTGCTATATTAAGACACCCTTTAACCCAGCTTTAGTTCGCATTTAACAGCTACGCTTTCTGTGTGTTGCTACAGCATTACTGTTAACTTAGTTATTTAGTTCGTTATCTTTCTTGTGATTCATAAATGTCTGTTTTTGCTAAAATATGAAACATGCCAAATTTGTTTATACGGATAATAGAAAAACATTTAAATACGTATGAAGAATTTCACCACAATAATATTCACATAACACTATGACTATAAAAACAATAATTTAAGAAATTAAAGAACGAGAGCTGAAGCTCATTTTTAAATTTGTTCTAACTAGAGGATTTTTCATGACATGATAGATTTGATGGTGGTGTGTGAAACTTAATTCTTGCCAGGTATTTATATTACGCAATGATGTATTAGCAGCAAAATTTGCCCTTTTGCATAAGATGATGTTTAATAATTAAATGTGAAGCATTTCCCAAAGAAATTCACATAATCTGTACATTTGCTTACTACTATAACTCAAATTGCATTTTCTCAACTTCAACATTTCTTAATTATTGGTAGAATGCTCCTGGTATATTATTTTAAAATTCACTACTGAGTAGATATGTGCATATAATGTGATAATCTATTGCATGCCTGTATTTCAGTAGCTACCTCTTTGAACAGCTGATTGACAAATATTTCTGGAAAAAAAAAAACAAAACGATTTTTACCATGATTTCCTTTATCTGTGAAAAAAGTGTTATGTAGCAAGGCGGTTTAGTAGGCTCCGGCTAAGTGCCCCAGGTTGGGCACCAATTTCGAAGAGATTTGTAATCGGGCTTCACGATGTAATGCCAATTTTGAAGCGGCTTGATAGATGATGAGAACAATCTCTCAGGGTGAATTGTGTTATTTTGTTGATTCGTATTCAGAAGGACTGTGAGAGAAGTTCAATAGTATAAATAGGCGCGCGATGTAACATAGTACTCTATTATGTCCAACTTTTTTCGCATCATCTGGTGTTTTGCATACGATAGACTTAACAACGTCGAATACCAACTCAGCTGCCGGGAGTGGAACTTAGAAGTGAAACTGTGTACTGCCAGTGTTGTATCGGCACTCTGTAACTGAACTGCGTTTCACCACGTCTGGAACTTAGACTTGCGTGCGGCTTGTAGATCTTGGGACTGCTTCTCGCCGCATATAGAACTGACAATTGAGTGTGCGAACTGCTTGCCCCGGAGCAATCGCCTTCTTATATATTAAATTTAAATCAAGTAATCGTTGGCTTAACGACCCCAAAGGTAGTCACAAGAGCACTCGCAGGTTTCGCGTCTATCTTTAAAACTTCAAACACACTTTTTTCATTGGCTGGTTTAACTTCATCTGCCACATGTGCCTTTCGCTATTTTTGAAAGCTTAAAACATTTCGTTGGGATAAGTTAGTTTAAAGGCTAACAGTACAACGCCTGTCGTGTTCAAAGCCCTAAAGGATTTAAAATGCCTTTAGTTTATTAATTCTGCAACGGTAGTCCTTTTAAAAGTGGCATGACACTTGACCCATCGGGCTTCTTCTCCCTCTGAATAGTTTTATGGCCATCTTGGCTTTCCAAGTCACCGTAACAGAAAACACCAGAGGTTTTCTCTGTTGTTGACGTACAACTCACATGTTAACATTATGCCCTATTATATATATATATATATATATATATATATATATATATATATATATATATATATATACTTACATGATATTTACATTACTAATTACAATACATGAATATTATGATAATTTGGTTTGCAGCATATATATTTATATTTCAGTGGGATTGGGTCGTAATAGCTGTGTCAGTAGATATATTCTGCTCATATCCCAACTGCATTACATTGCTTTTCCCTGTATAGTTACACCAGTGTGCTCTCTAGTTAAATCTGAAAATAAAATAACTTTAAAAGCAATATTTTTGAAAAAACATTTATATTTATGAAATAAATCTAGCTAATCAAATTAAAATACGAAAGATACAGCCCCAGAAACTTATGAAAAGCTGCAGTAAGCGTATGATGAAGCTACACTATCTGTTTAGGTGGTTCAGGGACTTCAAAGAAGGGGATTTCTGTCGTTACACAAGGTGGGCCTGGTATTTCGGCCTCTGCTGTGACATCAACACAGCTACTGTGATTATCCGCGAGGATCTTACGTAAACTCAGTGAAGTGTTGGGAATTTCACACGGCAGTGTCTTTACAATTATGCACGAGCATCTCTATATGGCCTGTGTTTGAGACGGTGGATGCCACGTTGGTCGACTCCTGAACAAAAGACTATCGCATGCCGTGCGGTGTTACGTCTCTTTGCTGATGAAGGAGATGTTTTTCTGGAATCAATTATCACCACATTAGTCAAGACAGCATTATTATAATCCTGAAGGAAAACAAGCCAGCACAGTGCGACAAGAGCCAGGCTCTCCAACACCAAAAAAAGGCAAAAGTTGTTTCATCTGCATGGAAGATGATGGTAATCACGTTTTTTGATTGTAGGGGAATAATTTACCAGCATGGAGTACTCCCTTATTCTACTGTTACAGCATCATACTAGATGTCAGCATTGACCATACTGAGGAAGCACATTGCAAAGAAACGACCACTCCCGTCACTAAAGGCAAAGCTCCGGGCATTCGATTTGAGAATTCTGAAGCAGTGCTCAAGAAATGTGAGGCGGTTCTCAAGACCTGAAAAAGATTGGCCTGCATCATGCGTTCTGTAGAAAGTGCATGAAGCAGAAGGAGACAACTGTGAAAAAGATTATGTACAATTAAATAGAGCAGTATACATGTGTAAAAAAATAATATGCGCGTCTATCTTGATCAGCCCTGATGTATACTAAAACTTCTCTGAAGTTAAAAATTGTTTACCAGTATTCAAAATATAAAAGCCATCTCTTTCTCAGTAGTGTGTGTTAATCTCAATCACCAGTAATATTTCGTATCTAACTGTCCTTACCTGTGTCGCACGTTACAGCCTACAAACTAACGCGAAAGATTTGCAACTTTCATAACACATTATGACACTAAATCACAAAAAAGAAGAAAACTCCAAACAGTGTGGACAGTAAATGTCCTTACGCCCGTTTGTTTTTTTACTATATTGGTTTCATCTACAGGACACTTTAACCTACGCTGTGCGAAGGAGTGAACTGTTTTGTGTTTGATGAGGGTTCAGATCCTTGGCACTACCCTCTGTGAACAAATCTTATAAGTGAAAACCTTCGAAATTAAGTACTTACCCAAATACATTTATTAAGTCAACGGGTATTACAAAAGAAAGTGTTTTATGAAGTTAGTCATGAGCTCGTGATTGTTCAGTTTCTTTCACTATCATGCCAAGCATTCACCCTGAAGTTTAGCAGTAATAATTGTTGAGAGCCATTTGTTGACAATCTTACATATATATTTATTTTTTAAAATGTTTTAATGAACTGTTTCAATTTATGAAAATCCGATAATGGCTTGGTTAATATTTCGACTAGAATGTGTATATTGAGTAAAAATCTACATAATATTTTCAATTTAATTAAAAGGCTTTAGGACTACTTTCATAAAGATGAGACGTTCTCTTTTAAAAGTATATAATTTAATATATAGTAGCATATAGGATGGACATAAGCTTTCCAAGCATATTAATGAAACACTATTGTAAATGAACGTTATATGAATTGTGTATATAATCATTGTTTATTTTAATTCACTATGCCTCGATCCGTTTCAAAGCAGGGTTTCCAACGTTCGAATGCATTGTATGTAAGCACGTAGCCTGAAATCGATTCTTCAGGTCATGAAAAGCTCATACTTTGGTTTTATGTACTCGTAACTTGACAAATCCACAAGCAACAGAACTTCCAGTGCATCAAATTTAGTGAATGCATTGCCCATATTCGAAGTAGATCCCTGCCTATCCATCTGTTGCGAAATTATTGATACACGCATTCTACCACCATATCTTTTGAGAGAGAACTGTGTCGAAATCCTGTGTTGTACCTCTGTAATGTTGAAAATAGTCACTCGCTCATGTATAATAAACAACATTTTGTAGTGATAGTCTGAAATAAAATTAGGAATTAAAACGTCTATAATAGTAAACAAGTGTGTAAGACAATGATGTAGTCTGTCCACTGTGCTTTTTAATTTTTATACTGATGAAATTCAATGAGATTGCAAAGTTAATGCAAGGATTTTTACTGAATATGAATTTTATATACTACATATATTATTTGTGAACAATCAGCTTATAATTGCTGAAAATGAAAGAGTGTTACAAGACTCAAAGAGAAAAAGATATAAAACTATATAATTTAACTTTATTCTGTCGAAGGACAAACATTGTGACTTTCATGGGTCCTTATATAAAAATTAGCAATATTGTAAGAGAAAATAAACAAATTGAACAAGTTATATTGGCACTGCAGTATTCTATAAATATGATAATGATATACACTGAAAGAAGAATTATAAAATGAACAAAATTAAAGATGCTATTAATAGAAATTAAAAAAATTAATATAGTATACGATATGATGTTAAAATGTGTCCATGCTCATAGATAAGGGAGGAGACCGATGTAACATTTTATTGGGTAATGCACAGCTATCTTTTGATGCTAATCTAAGGAAAGTAATATGGAAACATTAGTATGAGATACATTAACCGTCTCCTAGCAGTAGCAGCAAATTGACAACGTAGCAGAGGTGGCACGCTGCAACATAAACCCGCGGTGCACAATTTTACGACTACTACTGCTGAATATAGACTGCAAATTTCTAGAATCTTAATAACTAGAATTAGCATTATACGTGCTTGGCTAAACATGTACAACAGAGAGAGAAAGAGAAAGAATTTAATAAAGACGTCGTAGTAACGCAGCTATTTAAAAACATTATCCTCATTTTTATGTAACAGAATAATCAATGACCCCATGAACAAAGTCTGGAATCTGCAGGATCAAATCTGTCTCAACAGAAAGCATTGTGCACCTACAACCTGTGTTTTGAAATCACAGTTTGACTCACATTTATGCTTGGAGTTCGTCTATCCAGATTTTTAATTTCGATTTTCTCTATCAATAATTGCAAAGAAAAAGGCTTAGAATGAAAGTTGTATATTGACCATTTTATTCACACGGAGTTAACACAAAACGAATTAAAATAATTACTTCCCGAATTCTTACGGAATTTCACAATTTCATTCAGCAACAGTAGTAATTACCAAATCAAATCAAAGGGATATTCTTCTACACTAACCAAACGACTGATAATCGCTGATAGCATTGTTACTTCATATTGTCTGATATAGAAATAACAAGTTTTTCCATATTTAATACAAGACTGTGCTGTCATTAATATATTGCTTCAATAAAAGTATCTAATAGTCTTTTAAAAGCTTTCATTTAACTTTGTAAAGCAGCAACAATCAAGTCATACAAAATTGAAGTATGTCCTGGTAACATCCATGATTAGAGATGACGTTTCTAGTGGTGCATCCATATAATAGCTCTTAAAGTCAAAAGGCTCATCTTAACATCCACTCTCACCTCCCTCGGTAAACATACTAGAGCTGCTCGGTCTAGGCCTGACTCAGAAATATCGTGAAAATGGCCAAATTACTATGATAGTTGTTAAGCATCTTCCTTCAGAAGGCGCGCTGTAAGGTTTCAGACGCGTAAGTGTAGTCATTTATTTGTGACGATGGTATAAACAAAGTAAAGTTAACATTTTTTACAAAATGGGTAAACTGAAATACAAACTGTAATAAAGTACTTCTTTTTGAAGGGTTTAACTCCAACAGAAATACGAAAGGAGTTGCATTTCTTATAAAGGTTTGTTTCCCTTTGTTTTCGAAGGTTAACAGGGGGGGGGCTCTGAATTTTTAAGTGGTCGTATATCCATTCAAGATGATGAGCACTCAGAGTGTTCCAAAACTGCTACGACGAACAAGATTGTGACAAAAATTCACAGTGCCATACACATTGATCGCCGATTAAAGGTATGGAAATTGACTGACATTACAAAGACCTTGATAAGCCGTATTCACTACATTTACACGCAGTTTTGTGTAAGAAAAAAAAAACGGATCCATCTGCAGGAAAAGTCATGGCTACGGTTTCCCTGGGTTTTCATGGCGTGGTGCTCGTAGAAAGGCAGAACCATCACCGGAGAGTATTATGCTTCACTACTGGACCAACTGAATGAGGCTATTCAGGCCAAACATCCACACCTTGTCAAAAAGAAAGTTCTCTTTCATCACGAATATACGCCTTCATATACGTCTGGGATTGTTGCTGCAAAACTGCATGACTTTTTCTTCCAAGTGCTTCCACATCCGCCATATTTGCCAGATATGGCTCCCAGCGATTATTTTTTGTTCCCAACCCTGAACAAATGACTGGGTGGACGAAGATTTACATCAAATGATGAGGCTGAACATGAGACAGAGGCTCATTTGTCACAGTTGAAGAAATCTTATTTTACTGAGGCTATTAATAGTTGGAAGGTCGGAAGAAATGTATTGATTATTAACGTGACTATGTTGAAAATAAAAACCATTTCTCTTAAATCTTGTGTTTCCTTGGTCAAGCCGAGAACTTTTAAAACGCCCTATGCCCCACTCCAAGTCCCCGAGTATAATTGTTTTGCATCAGGTCTATAAACCAAGTCCCATACGAACAATAACCGCAAATACAAACATAGGGCGCAAGATAGAAGCCCCTTATAGACATTGTTGCTGTTTTATTTTATTTTATACATAAGATCTTAGTAAGCAATAAGGTACAGGAAATAAAATGTTAACTTTTTGGGTGGCGCGGTCTTCTAGAGGAGCCAATCCTGGAACGTGGCATTACAACTGCCAAAAGTCGAGAGTAAGGTCACTTAGACGATGTAAAAGACATAAATACTACAGGTGGTTGTTAAGATAATGTGTAATTGTAAATAATGATTAATTTAGCCATCTTGACAGAAACGTAAAATGAATTAAAATTTACTTACAACATATGTTTCAGCTCTTTGTATACAAACAAATGTTCATCTGCTGTAGCCAGAACTGCCGGTTGCCATTAACATTTTGTAAAAAAATTATTGTTCCATCATCCAGTTTAACAGAAATCCGCCATCCGTGAATCTAGATCACATACGTCATATCTCGTAACGAGCAACTTAATTGTCTCTTTCTTCAATAATGAAAATGCACCTCAGCCTAGTGACAATTTT
This sequence comes from Metallyticus violacea, assembly GCA_030762175.1. Classification (NCBI taxonomy): domain Eukaryota; kingdom Metazoa; phylum Arthropoda; class Insecta; order Mantodea; family Metallyticidae; genus Metallyticus; species Metallyticus violacea. The sequence continues at coordinate 85,833,368 of CM060846.1, read as the reverse complement.
TTTTTCTCACTATTTCACTTATATAACGCCATCAAAAATCGACCAATAAACGAAACAAAAGTTAAAATTTTGACTTATCACACTCCGATATCGCAGTGAAATTAGTGAAAGGTCTTACAAAATCCATTTTATCACGTGACGTGCATTTGTTTTGTGGGCGGTGTAACCAACTCCCACTATATAATTCCTGAGCGCGCATCACTCGTCACTTTTCTGTTTTTTCAGCTATTATAAATTTAACTAACTTAATGCGTATTCACTCAACAATAGTTTTTGGGTATTCAGCCAAAGAGTCTGAATCATTTTATAAATTGTGTAGCAGTGCCTAAGCAACCATAAAAGTTATTTAACACTTTGTTCAGATTGATAAAATGTTTTCTCTGCTTTGGTTTTCTCAGCTGGTAATAGTAAATTGAACGGTACCGACTGTAATAGTCGACTTTCGTCCATTTCATTCCCACGGTAGTATAACATTTTATAAAATTGTTAATAATTTGTACACAAATTTAAAACATATAGTACTTTTATTTTTGTGCTATTCATGAAATAATCCAAAATCCGTATTTGGCTCTTTCCCAAGGCATTCCTGAAAATCAACATTTGTCTGTTGCAAGATGGCTTGAAAACGTTAAGTATTCATAATGCAAATGTACAATTACTACAATATTATGAGCCAAGTTTACGGAAATTATGTTTCAAATCTTATGTTATTCGTGTAATAGTCCTAATAATTAATATCACTCGAAGATCGGAGCTTTCCAGATAAATTCACGAACGCAGTGACTGTGATGGGAAGATAAGGCATAGTGAATAGACTTCTTAGAACTTCAGGGTGCCGAAATAAATAAATTAATAAATAATGATACAACATCAACTGAATTACTTAAAAGCTTAAGAAATTAATTTTAAAAACTTATTTTCATAATCCACAGCATTTCGTTTAATTCTTAATTTTCACTGTCTTGTACATTACCTTCTGAAAATTACTTAATTAGGAACATGCGCGCTTCAAGGCAGTACATACCTGTGCAGATGACTAAACCGCATTCTCAATTGTCACATCGAAATAGAAATTTAGTGTTCTGCACAAACACAGGAATTGGGCGATTGGTATTTCCTGTTGGAGACCTTCGTTTTACAACCCCCTTTCCTTCATACACGAGCCATATAAAAGCGCCCACCCAAGCTTCAAAGTCAAAGTCATAAATTTTCCTTTCAAAGACCGACTCCAAAACAGAATAAATGAACTGTTCGGAGGGCTATAGAAGGAAAAATAAATTAGCCGCTTAATAAAGAAGAGAGGACATGAAAGGCGTTGCAAACAGAAGTTGAAAGAAGAACAAATGTGAACGGCCCGCTTGTATACAAAAGCGAGGGAGAAATATGAAATCAGCTTTGAAACTCGCTGTGAAGTGAAGAAGAAAAGAATGGGGAAGCGCTTGTACCCTAGTACAGTAACAGCCCTGTGATTATGAACCACAGAAAATCAGCATTGAGCTGTATCAGTATATCATTGTAATTGTTTACAATTGCGATTGCCGTCTACTGCTAATTTTCTGGCTGGGATTTCTTCTTTATTTGCTCACATTAAACAGTGAATGATAAATTAAAAGGGGTTAGAACCCTCGCAACCCTTTGTTTTAGCTTTAGTTACTGAAAATGCAGTCGACTGCATTACTAAATCAAAGAGAATTTAATATTATTTATAAGATAGGTAATGGAAGCTCTCTGTTTTATTTATCTTTTGTGTTGTTATTCAGTATCGAATAAATTAATAAGATACATTAATGCTGCATACTTCATCTATAAGTTTCATGGTGGGCTTGAAGATCGTTTCCATAGTTTTCGCGTAATGAGTGCTATTATGCATCTATAAAAAGAAAATATTTCCACCTTTAAATCCCACCTGAAATAATCCGGAACAAGCAATTGATATACAGAACATAAGTATATATGGTGGCCGTAACACTGAATCTTGCTCCCGGGCGACAGGTCGAGAATCAGCCGCCAAAAGTTCCCTATAACGTCGGAAGCACTAATGGATTATGGATCTTAGCTTAAAGGGGATGTTACATTTGTCCTCCTACACAAGCTCCAGATCGCAAAAATATCCAGTCTAAGCTCATTAACTGAGATTAAAGAAATTAACAGATCAGTTTTATCACTTTGAACTGCATTTATATCCGCATTAACTTCTTGCAAAGCCTGAACACGTATGTGCTTCCATGTTTTTAACTTTAGACTGCATTGATAAATGTTGGAATACATTTCTTTCAGCATAAAGTGTAGAACTGCTTTTAATGTAGAGAAAATGCCGCAGTCAAATTCCGCACCATTTTAAACATACGTGTCAAGACCATGACAACTCTACTATGACTAGTACGTGCTGTGTTGCATCTCCGTCTTACGTGCCGTGGACATGTTCTAAGATTACGGATGATTTCACTGTTAAAGGGGAGCTGGAAATAATGCATTATGGAAGTAGCGGCCATTGCAGTAGCGTTACTCCAGATTGCTTATGCCTGATATGTGGCAACCACATATTTGAATGATCGTAAGCTATCGTAGGCTACAGAGAGTCAAATTCAACGCAATTAATGTTTAATTTCTGCGTTACAAACAAGCTTCCATAGGATCTATTCAATCAATATCGCATAAACAGCAAAGGACGCTTGAAAGTTGTGAGACAGGTTGTAGTAACCGAAACTCTTATGATGCCTTAGACCCAATAAAGTATATAACATTATCTAAAATACAAATACACTAAAGAGATCCGGAATCACTCCATTAGCTTTTATTGGGCGTTAGTTGCTTTGTATGAAAATGCTCATTCTGAGAAAATGTTTATTAAACTAAAATAAATAAATTAGCGTGAGTATTATCAATTTACACTTGTTTGAAACTGCATTAGGTCTATCATTATCTAATAAACATGTCCTCCATACCTAAAATATATTCTACTGAATCTTTAAAGCACTTGAAAACTTCCGTCACTTTTGCTGTACAGTAATTCTGTAAAATGAGACGAAACAAAATGTAAACTCTTAGACTTCTTTCAGAAAATTCTGTACATCCTTGAATGTCAGTTAACATGCAAAACAGAGCTTCTGGCTCATTTGCGGCGCCATTCATTCATTCATTTCATTCATCATTCCAAAGACATTTGGTAGTCAGCAAGGCCTACTTAAAACTTAAGAAAAGAAACTATAGACTAAAATGCCTAAGTTAACTCCTATTTACCATAACTAAACTACATATGAGCACTCTAATCGAATAAAATCAAGAATATTAATTCCTGATTATTTAGCAATTAACATATGCTAATAAAAAGCGGTCCGTTAAACCGGTTATTCCACAATTAGCACATGTCAATTTTTAATGGTGTTTAACGCCCGATTTTACTACTGAGGCACCACAGGCGGTGGATACTGATGATACATGAGATGAAATGATATATTGGAAAGGATTTTTTTTTAAGGAAGGAGACATTCCAGGCCTAAGTTTAGGGTACCTCCCCGGCATTTGCCAGTTATGAGGACTAAGGAAAACCTGGAAAAAACCTTAGTCATGGAGGACGGTCTGGAGGGATTCGAACCCCAAACCTCCCACTCACGGCGCCCAACCTTAACGACCTCGGCCACCCGCGGCGATTCACATGTCAAAGATTCATGAATTATCGATTGGGAAGATTTACAGAACACTAATATTTCAGCATTCATTCAGTATAGTTGCTGAAAAATTCCCGTGCTTCTGAAATTCTTGTGCAACTGAATTCAATCTTATCTCCATTAAAAAGCATCATTTGTCATCTAATCAATTTGTAGATTTAGTCATTCCACAATGTAGTCCGAATTTAATCGAGTTATATGTAAAGAATAAATCATTTTAGTGATGGAAAGCAGCAATACCTCCAGCATCTGGCTCATGTTATCCAATGAACTTAATCTCTTCCCTCTTCGAAATTTTCATTTAAGGATTATTTGCATACTTTATTTTTAAAACAGAAATAAATCGTATATTTGGCAGCGGCATTATTATCAGTGACTTACGGCTTGCTCGTTTCCCAGATCTAATAATTTCTTATTTCTATCTGCGAAGAACAGTGCATTTATACTAATTCTCACACAGTAAATTAACTTAGAAACGTGGAACAGAAATTAGTGCAGGGGAATTGATATGTGTAAAGAGTGGATTACATACTACAGAAAGTGAATTCTGTTATTTAGTGTATATTGTCTATTTACTGTGTTTCAGCAAGGCCCAAGATGTGAGTACAGCTTCGGACCGGCTGGTACATGCCAACGTGCAGTGGAAAGCAGGTTACCAATCGAAAATGCAGCGCTGTCATATTTCAGTTTCATTTACAATATTATTCCAGAATTATTAGATATACGTTGCTCTAATTATTTCTATGTATTCTGCAATTCATTCCTGTGGTTTTTTCCCCTTAAATAACACTAATTTCCACGCACACAGGGACCGCCACGGGTGACCGAGGTCGTTAAGGCGCAGCCTCGTGAGTGGGAGGTCTAGGGTTCGAATCCCGTCAGGACCGTCCTCCCTGACTGAGGTTTTTTCCAGGTTTTCCTCAGTCCTCATAAAAGGCAAATGCCGGGGAGGTACCCTAAGCTTAGGCCTGGAACGTTTCCTTCCTTAAAAAAATCCTTTCCCTGTTTATCATTCTATCTCATGTATCATCAATGTCACCGCCTGTGGTGCCTCAGTAGTAAAACCGTCGTTAAACATCAATAAAAAAAACGCACACAGGGAGATTTTTAAATTACTACCAACTTTCCATTAGCACGAAATTCAGGAAAACACGGCAACTAGTCAAAATGGAAACACAAACAGCAAAGCCCTCTGCCATCACAACCACAGCGATGACGAGATGTAGACAATATGCTGAACTTCTCCCTTTTCTGGCGGCAAACAAAGGAACTATTGTACTGTACTGGTAAAAGTAGGTAGCCATAGTGCAGTTTCATTTTGAATTAAATTGAAAATATTATTAAAATGGTTGGTTGCTTTTACATACATATTCAGCTATGGGGCATGTGTATCAATAGTATTGACAAATAAATAAATAAACTGACTTATGAAAATGCGGAGAAAGGAAGGATTGTTTGTTTCTTTTTTTACTTTTTCTTCTTCCTCCTTTTCCTCTTCTCTTCCTACTCCGCTCCCCCTTATACTGGAGAAAAATCATTGAAGAACAAATGGAAATGTAACACTATCTTTTTAACAGCTCTCTAACATTATTAAAATGTAAAATGAATGTGCATTATTAATTTGGCTTTTTATGTATTTTACATAAATATGTTTATTATACTGTGCATTTTTGCTGGTTCTTCACCTGGTAGAATGGAAGAGAAGGCCCCATGACCCATCTCTTGCTAGGTAAATAAATAAATTAATATGTTTTATTAACTAAGAAAACATGTTACAAACTCACTTCAATAATCATCCATATGATATACTGAAAGGAAACAACGGGAAATTGAAGCATTTTTATTAGTTTAGTTGCTACAAGGAATCGAAATTGGGATCTCTCAAATTCAGCAAGTCAGTAGTAACTCATCTGTGTTTAGTTAGACGAAGGGAAGTTTATAGTTTGAAAAAAGAATCAGGATTTTACCTCCCTACAGTCTTCTAATGCATTTTTTTGCTTTTAATGACTATTTGTAATCTAACATTAATTTTAGGTTAGGTAACAGCTGAAGCAAGTTATGTTTTCAAAGTTTAACAGTTTAATATAACACATAAGCTAATGCTGCATGCCATTCTTCCAAATTCTTTCGAAACTAGCGATTTCGTGCGATATATGCTGGTAATAAAATTAAACTTTTACTCGCTTTGGCGGTGAACAAGTGCTTCATGGGGAGACTAGAGAAACGGCGCTCTGCATTAACTTTCATTGCGAGTTATCTAAGTCATAAATTTGCTGTTTTCTTGGTTATCTACGATGACGGTCTCTTCCTGTGTAAGGTTACGGCCTCTATCCTATAAATACAAATATGCATCTGCTACTCATAATTCATATCGATATGCTACCGCTTTTAAACCACCCAGTAGGCCACCGACTGGGTCTCTAAACTCGATGTCAGATTGTTAGCGCGCATATCTTTGTAAGCTGGCGTGGTTATAATACATTATTTACATTGGCAAGTTTGGAAACCATCCTATATTTATATAGTATTGGTAATATTAACTTAAAGTTTGAAAGCATGGACGTTAGAAACAAGACACAAGAAGGATGGAATATGTTCTGCAATAACTAGAAGTGAAAATTTTCGAATCCGAACTCTAATCATACAAGGTTCTCCCAAATTCTTCATATAAGAAGAATAACAAAAAGCAGTAAAAACAATCTTCTATATAAAATTAAGTTTTAATTATAGCAAATTCTGAAGTATGCAAAACAGTATGTAAGAAAAACAATTTTATGGATGCAATTTTCAAAAAATATACCCACCCACACACACACACACACACACATTCATGAGATACATTGAAATGTAGGAAATGAAGCATAAAATTATTATTATTATTAATTTTTGAGTCTTGGTTCCTTCCATTTTCTCAGCATAATGCAAAAAAAAAAAAAAAAAAAAAAAAATCCACATATTTGTAATTTTTAATGAAAAGGGTTTACTTTAAGAATCACAAAAACACTAAACATCCATCAATTTCAGACAATTTACAAATAATCTAAGTTCTTTAAAGAAGATATTATTAAAAAACACATGCACTGAAACTCGCTCTGAGGTCTAGCCTACTTTCTTTTCTATCAGCTATGTTACCAGCTCTGCAGCATAATCTTTCTGTTTATGGTGGTATGAATCTCTGAAAGATTCTTATCTTTCAGAGATTTTACTCCAATTTTGTTATTTTTGTTTCTTTCCAGAATTTAAAGGCACACAAAAAGTATGGAATTCTTCTTCAGGGGAAAAAGAAACTTTAACAGTTTTTAGGTTAGGATTCCTTTATTCAGATTTCCTATACTCTCATGCAAGTTATTTCGATTATAATCAAAATTAAGAAATGTAATATAAAAATTATAAAATACCTTAAACACACATACAATTGCGGGAAATACGGCATCCAATTATGGGGCTGTACCACGTCATGATGATCCAGATATTCGAGATTAAATGCACCTTGATACATCGGAAATAAATACCTGCAGAGTGATCTAAAAATGCTTCCAGTATGTTAAAAAAAAAAAAAAAAAAAAAAAAAAAAAAGTAACGCAGAAATACACTATCAACGTCTTCTAGTTCACGTGAATCCTGAGATGTCATATCTTCCGGGGTGTTATGCCGTATCTGCTGGAGTTAAGAGTTCCAAACGTTTTACCCATAACTACGGCGTACTTCTTCTATGGCGCGGACGAAGTTTTTTTTTTTTTTATTGGTTTATTTATGGACGCTCTTTAACATCTCAGGTCATCAGCGTCCCATTCAACTCAGGGCGTGAAACAGCCGACAAATTTTGCTCAGAGGCCTCTCTTTCAGGCTTGAGGTTCTTTTTCGTGCCGTAAATGTACGACACGGGACCCACGGCTTTACTTCCCTTCCGAAGGAAGCCATACTTAGGATTTTTACGCCCGAAAAAATCCATCGATCCTGGCCGGGTTCGAACCGGACGAAGTCTCCTTGGAGGAGGTATCGGCATCAGATACGTTCAGATTCAGATTATTTATTCAAGAGTTTCACCTGTGGCCTACAATAGACGGTCTCGCAGGCTTATTTTATATGGGTGAACAAAATTTTTAGGTTGAATAGTCTGTCGTTTTCCGTTTTTATGTGCAAACCCATACACGATGGGGAAATGTTCGCCATCACGATAAACCTGTTTTGCAGCTGCCCTGTTTGTGTTAGCATTTATTTGTTTGTTATGCGCAGGCTGATCAGATTGTTTATGTATGCATAAAAGGAAGTGCATGAGACCTTACACCTAACTTACAATTATGCTTAAACCTAATACACACACTGTATCTATTATATGCAGAGGAGCCGACTTCTGTCGTAATGAGTTGCTTTTGTTTGTATTAAGACATTTTAATTCTTTTATGTTTATGGTGTATAGGTTGGCGTCTTACTACATTCTGGACTACCAAGCTGGAGTAGACCGGAATTTTTGTTCACAGTTTTTCCTGTCAATGTCTCTATGTTTGTACTGCGAGCATCTTCCACTGATTGGTCTGGGGTAGGCAGAGTTCTGGCGGATCGTGGGGTAGGTCTGGCCTCTCCTATGCTGTTTTAGTTATATTTGCGACTCAGGCCTTGAAAGCCCAGTATTCTCTCATCTTACAAGTTATGTAAACAATTCTTTCAATACTTATATTGGTAATACTATAGCCTACACATTTCTATTTTAAACTTACTAACACACAATCACAAAAATATTAAACTTTGCCATTAATAATTTGTTCCACCACCTCTTTTATTATCTACTGATCGATGCCTCTTTGGCATTTAACAAATATGATAAGAAAGTTCATCTTGTTCGATTTTTTGCCAGTAATGGGGAGACGCATGTTGTTTTCAATATTCTCTAAAGTCTCTGTTGATAGATATCTCACGGAAGTTCGGTCGGGGACTGAGTAGGTCACTTCAGTATTGCATCATTCTTTTTTCTAGTCATCTAGAACACCCTGGCTTATATGCCTTGGCGTCATCATGCACGTTAAGAGATTCTGGCGCTTCAACAACAGTAAAGGCCACAGGCTGCAAAAAATCTGGACTGTGCCTATTTGACTTCATTATTCCATGGATAAAAACGAGTTTTGTTTTTCTATTTCTTTTCAGGTCATGATGGTACCTCTATTGAATACTTTTGAAAACCTCCTGTATATGCCTCGATCTATGTATGTGTATTCTCCTGCTATCTGGATGCCAAATGACACATCCGATAAGAGAACATGGCTTCATTGTTCATGTTGCCAGTTGATATGCTCCCGATGCCATGCAATAAAACGTGCCCGATTTTCACGGAAAATCTGTGGATGATGGAAATGCAGTCTATTTCTAACCGTTTGTTTTGAAATAGTTAAATTGTTAACATTTTGTAAAGCAGTTTTGCACTAGCTGACCTCTTTTCTGTCAGGGTCCTTAGGTCTTAAGCAGCAGTGTAATATTTAAGTTATTTGGATGTTGTTCTTTTGGACTGCCAAATTCTTGATGATTCCTCCACGTCTGGAATTCAGAGCCCTAGTGACATCAGCATGTGTTCCCCCATTTCTAATTATTGCTATCGTCTTGAACATTTGAGTTCTTATTTAATTTATTAAAAACATTTCTCCTAATATTTAAAAAGAGAAAGGTTGATAAAATAATAAATTAAAAAAAACTAATTTTTTCAATGTAAATAAATAAACAAGTGGTACTTGACTGCTATAGTAACTAGTAGATAGACAAATGAACAAAACTCGTTTACTCACTGTTTATCATTTGCTTAGACATACCGAGAGTTTTAATTACAGTATGTTTGTTACTTAGACAATATAGAGTATGTATTTGCGATTCAAAATTGATTCTCGGTTTAAATGAGAGTCGTTAAAAATCGATAAATATTTTACCTTCTCGTACACAATAAATTTACAGTTTAATTTTAAAAGAAATATTATCATCTGCGATAGATTAATACTCAGTTTTCTCATTCACTAAAACTTCTGCGATAGAAAAATCGGGAAACTTGTCTATAAATTGATTTTCCCTCAGATTGCATTAAAGAGATAAAGTTTTAACTCGCATCAGCTTTGCTTTAAGAGTATTTTTCACCTTTTTATACTGTGGGTAGTCATAGTGTATTATATAACAAAAGTATTATTTTTATCAAAATTTCACAAATTTAACACAAAGTATAATAAATGTCAAAAAGGCTCCTAAATCTTTCCTGAGAAAGGAAAGTAAAATTTTCAATATGTCACTATAGAGAAAACTAACAATATCCTATTAATGTATGTGTGTAGGAAAGTAAAAGTGTAGGCTAAAAGTACAAAAGAGAAAGAGATTGATCACCCACGTTCAAATAGTGAGGACAGATGACCCATACTGACCCTTTGACAAAAACTCAGGTTACTCATTCCCATGAATGTCTAAAGCGCACGGGTACGTTCTTTCATAAGGAAATGTTCTGCAGGTTAAATGCCCACTCCGTCAATACAGAGGTGCGTTTATGTTTTTTATCTTGAGGAGTTGGGGGAACATTCTGCCATTGATACGCTACATTTTGTAACTTCTCAAGTACAAATAAACTGTAGCATTGTATTTCTCTCCGATTGTTACGAGAATTTTGGGGGGGGGGTATGCTTTTAGCATTCCATGTCAAGCGCAATACTCTTCCGAACGGACGAGTGAAACCTAGCTAGGGCAAGTCGGCGCCTGAAGTTGTGTGACAGTCGCCTATTCCAGATTGAAGAAATCTCCGGAATAATTACTAAAAATGATTCTATTAGTAGGTGTTCTGGCTCTCGGATCTAAAGTGCAAATATGTTTCATTCTGTACAATTGCCTATTCATTACGTCGACGAACATAGCAATCAGCAGAGAGCATAAATTGTAAAAGAATGAAGGAACAGGTTCCCATTAGGTAAATTTTAGGAAGTTATCTGCTCGGACAATGATTCTGCGATGCTTTGTGTGTGTTCTGAACTTCAGGTTTCGAAGAACTACTAATAGCAAAATGTTGAATTTCTTGTAGGTAAAAGCAACTTTATTTAGAAATGAAATACACTCAAAATGAAAGTTATTAAAATGCCATTTAGATGATAATGTAGCCCATTACTGTGTTGAACATGTTTTTAGAATTAAATTAGCGAAATATATCGATAAGACTGATTTCAACATACTTTATGACGATTCCAATATTGTCCCTATATGCGCAATAAGGTTATCCTTTATCTTTCTAGTTTAAGTTAACATTACATGCACGCACATTTGTTTCATTTTTCCAGGAATTTCTGATGCAAATTTCTTGGAAATATTTAAATATATTTAATTTGTCAATTCCTTTTATCAGTCATTATTATCCAGGTGCCAAAAGAATCAATACCTTGCCATTTACTTGCATTGAAGAAATGATGTAAAGAGTGATGAGCGAAGTACGCTACAGAAGCCACAAGAGAACAATAACGGCTGGAAATATCAGCAGAAGCGTAAAAGCAATAAATTGATAAAGTTATCGTTGCCGAGCCAAATGAAAGAAGAAGATTTCAAGGTATCAAGTGACAAAAAAGAATCTAGTAGAGCTTTCACGCAAAAACAAACACGCGCGGTGTTTTCAATCCCGTTGGCTGCGAGCGGTGCTCCACACTCTTTCCCCTCCAAACCTCCCTTCCTGTCCTTGAACGTCGCTTCGAAGCAGTGCAGTAGTTGAACTTTGCCAATTTGGAACACTTGACTCCAGAGCAGCGCATTTTGTGTGTAAATGTTACCACAAATATGACACGTAATTTTAAAATTAAACACTTCCGGGCTGTTTTTCCATGGTTTTTGTTTTAACATCGGCTGTGAAAACTTTAGATATGTTAAATATGAGACAGATTCTCGTGTTCGTACAGAATTTCTTTTGCAGTTCCCTGGTTAATTCTCTCCTTCCAGAAAAGCATGATTTTGCGAATAAACAAGATATCTCTTGCGAAAACGTACACTTTTAACAAAGGATAAGCTAGGCAAAATTGGTGCAAACCTTGAACGTTCTCCAACAAAATCACTCCCAAAATTACACAACTGAGGGTTTCAGTGGGTTCCGCATATAAAGCAACAAAACTGTTAAACCTTAACCAGTAAAAGTATACCCGTGTCCATCGTTTAAAATAAGGCGACCCAAAGGAAGAGTGCATTATTGTGTGTGTGTTTTTCTCCCCTCCCATTTGTAAATGAAGGTTTACTGGTTCCAACGTTTCTTTTCTTTTCAAACGAGGCCTATTTCCACCTAAACGGTAATGTGAACAATCAAAACATGAACTACTGGTGTACCGAAAATACATATCTTGTACCCGAAGCCCTTCTTTATGATAGGAAAGCTGGAGCTTGGTGTGCTATTAGCCCAAGGCGTATTATCGGTCTAATTTTTATGAGACGATACTAGATGCACAGAGGTATAGAAGGGACATTTTGACCCCACTTTTTCAGCGGCTTACAGAAAAAGAGAAATCATAATGGGTAATTTTAACAGGACTCTGTAACTGTTCATACAGCAGCGGTGTCCTTGAATAAAATAAAGGAAGTGTTTAAAGATAGAGTGATTAGTGCTGGTGTATGGGCTATCGCTCACCAGATTTAAGAAGGAGTGATTTTTACCTGTGGGTTTGCCTGAAGAACAGTTTATAAAACAAACCCTCACACATTGAAGGAACTATAGGAAAACATAACAAACGAAATCAGAAACATTACAGTGACTGAACTTAAACATGTCAACCAGAATCTCTTTTTCTCATACAATGCATGTTTAGTCGGAAGGGGATGACATTTCCAGCATCTTCTATAAGGTAAGATTTTATACACAAGTTTAGAAGCGAAGTTAAAGCACGTATTCGGGCTGCCGCGACACGCCCAGCCACCGGGAATCAAATCACCGCGCTTGCGGGAAAATTTTTACGTGAAAGTCAGTTATAAGACGGAAAAATGCTTTACTTACGTTATCAGCAATGAGTTGGCATACGCGGTGCTGCATGATATTCCATGAGGGACTGGCTTTTGCACACTGTGATGACTAACGTTATGCATAGTTATTAATGAAGCTAGAGGAAGGAGGGAGGACTTGAATAACTAATAACGTGGGAAACACTGCTCCCATTTGAATCCTAATTTTCTTATTTTAGGACTGAAGTATTCTAAATGTTCTCTTTCTTTAAGTACATTGTTGAGCTTGCCCAATGGTAGGTACATTCTTCGTATCAGTATAATTTTCATGAATCAAAGGTTTTATCTCACGCTCTCTAATTAAACTACCCCCTCTTCTTTTCTTTCTTTTGCTGGAGTTTCCTATAGGTATAGACAAATGTAAACGTACTGTAGTTTTTATACCATATCCCCGTTCTTTTCTTACTTTTGTTACCAGACTTTTAGGAAACTAGTAGTCATGAATCAGTAACTCTATACTGCAGTCGAGTTTTTCATATGTATTAAATATTTTGTAACCCTATTTACAATTTAATGAGGCTGATCAAGTAGAGAACGGCCCACTATAACACTGGATTTTTGTGTAGTGATTTCTTTAGATGTCGAGGATTGACCAATTAACAAAATTAAAGTATTTCAAAAGTGCATTAAATGAGTTCAAAATGTTACTGATAAACGTTCCCTTCATACAATTCCAAAAGTGTAAGATCACACACACTTTAAGCCAAACAGATTACCTTACGCTAACTGTGTCTATAACGTAAGTTACAGCTTTCAATGGTGAATTAAATGCGTAGGGGCAAAAATTAAGAGCTTCGGTTACTCAGAAACTACATCTTGTTCTAGGTGACCAACTGTGTCTTCAGACGACAGTAGAATCACTATATATATAACCAGTACCCAGCACAGCAGGTCAGTTTGCAAGGGTAAACTAACATCCCAAATAAAATACCAGCAGAAGCAATAAAGTGATCATAAGGTCGCATGCCCTACTAGAATATTTATCTTATTCCTTTTCACTGTGAATTAGCAGTTACGGAATTATTAAATATAAATAAATTAATATAAAGAGGGCAGTAAACATAAGAATTATACATTCCGCCTCTGAGACACAATACGCAGCACCTCCCCGTTTCCATCATCAGCGAATCACGAAAACGATGACGTTACGGCGGTTTTTACTTAGGGGGAGGAGAAGGAAGAAAAAATATATGGGTTTTAATTTATCATAATACCCATAGTGTTTTGTAGAATTAATGAAGTTCTTCCTCTCTCCCGACGCAGTCTCGATGCCCCGCTATGCCACAGCTAGCTTTGGTAGAGCGCTGGAAATTTGTTACCTATTCAGGTCAACGGGGGAAATAGTCTTGAACTACGAAATGTATAAAAGCAAATCTTAAGACTGGAGGTGACACTATTTTATTACTTTAGTCACTTTTTCAATATTAAGGGTCGCCTTTTTAAGTTCTATTGAGAGGTTGAGAGAATTTGATTCTTTTGTTTATTCTATTTTATGCTTGGCTTCGGAGTTTAACAAAGCTGAGTTTTTCCAGAAACCTAAGAGGCGACCCTTTCTCAACACAAAGACTCTTGGGACAAAACATAAAGGGATGACTGGCCATCAGTTCATTGTCCGGCGTAACACATTTACTATCTACATATTCTGGCTTACTTCTATAGTGCCTGTCCGCCAGATTTTATTTCCTTCTTACTACCCATGAAACACTCAATACACAAATCATTTAACTATTAACATGACTACACATAAATTGTGCACACTAATTGTAATACTATTTATAATATATGTAATTGATTCTGCTAACATTTTATAATGTTTTAATTGGGGACGGCGTCTCATTAATATTGCTTCAACGTCATGGAGCTGGTCTAAGAGCCAGAAATGTTTCGCTGTAGCATATTTCCCTATATCTAGTACCACTATAAGCTATGGGATTCCAGCACAAGAGCTTTAATGTTTCGCAGCAGACCTATAAATACAGCAAAAATTCACAACCTAACCCTAAAACCGAACTACTTTAAAGAAGCATTTTCCTCTCACTACATTTCCCACTGGACAAGAAATACTGAAACAGATACAGAGAGCAACACTACCACTTGAGGTGGAGAATCTGAATTTAGCAACCTACACAATAGAAATAATCATAAAGTAATGATTCCTCCATGCATAGACGCAAATATCACTCGCTTAGGAGTGATAGGAAAAAATGACAACGAACCTAAATGCAATGGAAAGCAAAAGTGGGAAACGTTCTAACATAGTAAGAAACATTTACAGCATCCTTTTAAAATAAGTACTTTAATTACTTCTAAACAAGATACTGCAAACAGCAGAAATTCCTTGGTCATTGAAAAAACCATAGTAAAAGCGTTATATCTTATCCTTAAGTGCTGATCTATGGCTGAAAAAATACACACATACAAACCTATAAATTATTTCGTCTTATTCACCAACATTCTCGTCATCAGTTATTCCAAAGTATCGTCTTTATATTTATACAATATCTAATTGCATTTAGAGGCATTTCCTATATTCCTCCTAAACCCAAGATCGCGGGTTCGAACCCGGCCAGGACCGATGGATTTAAAAATCGTAAGTATGGCTTCCTTCGGAAGGGAAGTAAAACCGTGGGTCCCGTGTCGTACATTTACGGCACGAAAAAGAACCTCAAGCCTGAAAGAGAGGCCTCTGAGCAAAATTAGTGGGCTGTTTCACGCCCTGAATTGAATGGGACGCTGATGACCTGAGATATAATAGAGCGTCCATAAATAAATCAATAAAAAAAATCATTTCCTATATTATTTTTACAACATCTGGATTAGTGAGGTAGAGCACAAGTAGTAGGTACAAGACACCGAGAGGGTTAATATCTTGAACACAAAATGAATTCTGACACATTGCACCTTTTCCTTTTTTAGTTGTGCTGATTTATGTGTCTGAGTAAAGAGTTTCAGTGTCTTCCATTGAAGGATATAGTGTTCAAATACTTCGTGCTATTGTTCAGAATATTTTGTTGACATTTCGGGGCTCGAAATTTACCTCATGTTGACAGATATGGAGGAATATCATCCCCTAATACCCATAGCAGGATGGAAATTATCCTCCCCGAATCTAGAGAGCTGTTTTATTAAGCTTTATCAGAACTTTTCCCAGTTTTCCTCCTAAATGTGTTCACAACTATTTAGATTATGCCAATGGAAAAGGCTTTTGCTTTTCCATGCGCTTTTTTCTTCTTCTTTCTTTTCCAGTTAGAAGGTACATAAGTCGGCTGAGCGCTTTCACATAAAGGTCTTCTTTAATGACCCAAGACAGTTCTGATGGAAATATGTAGCTTCCGGAGCGAATTTCCGCTAACCTTTTTTATTGCTTTGACCTTGGGGTACGCGGGTGGCCCGATCTCAGATGACTCTCAACACATAGAAAAATGCCTTTGAGTCTTTTGACAGTAAGATAAATAAATTTAACCTTTAATCTTTAATCAGTTTGAATTTTGAATGACTCAACCAAAGGGAATGCCGACGAATTCCTCTTGAATCCTCATTTTCAGTTCTTCAGCAATACAAAATCTATTTAGGATAAGCCTTACTTATAAGGTGACCCCACAAGAAGAAATTGCACAAGATCATGAAATATCATATCGTTGCCAAACAATTGCCGTACAGCTATCATCAATATTCGTGGTGTATGTGATATTGCACCGTCTTGCTGGAACCAGGTATTATCAGTGGTAAGTGAAAATTCTACAGAGCAAGGTTTCGAACATGGTAACACACCGAACATACTTTACAGTGGTCATGCGCTTCTCATCCTAAAAAAAGTAAAGCTTCATGACATCACATGAAGGGACACAGCGTATCAAACTGAAAACAGCCAACAATGCTCTTCAAATGAATCGCCTTAACTTTAACAGACCGTTGGATAGAGGCCAACAGTTCGGTTTACGGCAAAGATGGAATACATCACAAGCTGTCAGCAACTTAATATAAGAATCCAAGAAATATTCATATCTCCAACAAGCAAAATCATGCATTTTTCTTCGATATCAATATTTCTGCCAAACTAGATCGCTAATTGCTGATACCATAGGCAACATGAGCACAGGCTTATTAAATTAGGCGAAGAAAAAGGAAATTAGCATGTAAAGACAAGCTCGTTAACAAATTCAAAACAATATACAATACGCCAAGTGTAGACAAAATTTTAAATACTTTTAAAAGATCGCAAACATAAAGAGAAGAATATATAGAGTTAATATCATGGAGAAAGCTACCTCCACTAAATCGCCTTTCACTAGTTGCAGTCAAACTCGTACCATTACTAACGTATACTTACAGTAAAGTAGAACAAACTAAGTCTTCAGGGTCCAAAGTCAAAGCGGTTCTCCGATTATCAATAATACCATATCAATAACCGAGAATTTCAATTTGAAGATGTAAATATTACCCTGGAAGGATACCATTGTGCATATGTTTCGGGCAACAACGTTCCCGTTACAAGAGCATTGTCATTTATTATTTGCTGAATTTGGAAGGTTTTAAGATCGCTATTTACAACTCTCTTATTATGGAGTAATAGTTAAATCTGTAAGGTACAGTTTCATGGAAATATCTTGATGACTTTTGAGGAGATAATTATTATTTTATATTTTTCTTGGACAATAACAATTGCTTCATTTAAAAATATAGGAGTATGTCGAAAATACTGCTTCCGATGTACATTGCATATGCTAAATCTATGAGTAGTTTGCTCCAAACTTCCATATTTCAACAGGATCTCTTGTTTAGGGTATACTCTAGGTGGTAATTTTAATCAGTTACTTTGTATGTACAAATGCCACTGACACGTTACTACCTGTGAACTTCTCTAACACAGCAAAAATATCAAGTTGAGTAGATTTACCCCATTATCTTAAAATTGGTCATACTCAAATTCAGTTGCACAGCGTGACTGTGTGCTAAGAGAAACCAGTCGTGAAGGCATATTTTGCAACTGCAGGTAGCAACTTATACTTAGTTTGATAAAAATTTACGCCGTTATTGCATTTCTATTTCACAGATATTTTAACTTAATACGCCATAGACACTTGGCTTTTGTTCGGCGATAAAATATTTGGTATGATTTAGTTTCCCCTGGTAAATTATGTCAACGTATAAAAAATGTTAGGTACGCAGTTTAAGAAAATGGTTTAAAAATGATTATTATTACAGACATTTTAAGGCAGTTTGCACTGTTACTTCCATTAAGGTTTATTTTTCTTATTTTATTCACTTAAGCCTTAACATGAAAATTTAAATCTATTCGCAGTTTCAACGCATTTTTCTAAAAGCTAAAAATTTCACATCTTTAGCATATAAAGAGCAGTTTTAATGAACTTCAAATAACATAATTATGCAGTATGTAGCAATTTAAAAAATAGCTCCAAGTTTAACCAGTAAAGATATATATATATATATATATATATATATATATATATATATATATATATTTCAGTATTAAAATAAATTCATTAAAATTCAAAGTACGAAAATTTAAAAGTAAATAATTTAAATTAATTTAATACACTCAAGAGTAATTGCGAGAATCCAGTAATTTTTACAGGGTCCTCAACGGGCTACGCAATTGAACATTGATTTTGCCGATGGGAAATAACTGCGTATTGCCCTCGCAACTGCCTAGAGAAATCATGGAACGCGCATTTTTTGTTTTCGATATTTACTAGTAGTCAATAGTAATAAATTGTTCTCGCCGTCATTGTAGATGCCGTAGGATCCTGCCCTTCCGCTGTGAGACCTGTCTGATACTTTTGAAAAGATTTTTGAAGCACTGGTAGCAATTAATTCTCCCGGATATTTTGTTTCAGCGCCACCACGGGTTTTATTTCAGGTACATCAGTAAGTTTATGCGGATGAAGATGCAACAGCTGAGTGGCTTTGTACGCACTACTGACATATACATCGTCTTCCTGGGTTAATTGTGTTAAAGACTCTTTCTTTCTTTCTTTCTTTCTTTCATTCATTCTTTCTTTGTTTCTTTTTTTTTTCAATGAAACCGCCTTGCCTTCAAATTTTTTCACTAATCTGAAAAGTGCACTCTCGGTGAAGATATTACTCCTGGAAATTTAGTTTAAAATTCTCTCCTACAGTATATGTGCGATTTCGTTTGCAAAGAACAATTATAAATATATCCCTGTATTCCTTGTTCTATCATATAATCTCACTGTTGGCATACACCACAACACAGTAAAAATCGTAACACACACTTCTTACAGAAATGCATGTAATACAATTTGCGCGATGAACATGACTGAGCAATCTCAATTGCTTATGTCAGTGGAACTTTAATCCATTCTGACAGGGAATCGTGCGTCTGCTGAGAGTCAACCGATTTCCAGTGTATACAACTCCGATTGCTAAGCGGAATGAGGATATGCTATAAGCTATTTAGAAAAAAAATTCGAATTGTAAACTAGCAAATATTTCCTCGTAAAAAGCAATTTAACTATTCTAGAAAGTACCATTTGGAAAAAAAAATTATGTCAATGAACTTATTAAATTTTGCATGTAAATAAACAGAAACATCTTAACATGTACGCAAATTTGTCAATTAGAATTTAATTATTTTGAAATTCAATGATAAAGGAAAAAAGAAAAAGCAATATTACGAAAATTAATACCTGTTGTCTGCTGACTTACAAAATCACAATAATTTGGAAATAAAAAAATGATATAATCATTTGCAAGAAAATGAAAGGACACAGAATCATTTAATTATATTGTTTTGGAAATAGTTTGGTACTTTTTACATGACAAAAAAGTGTGTTTAATTTTAATTGTGGCCCTGCATGCGTGGGACTGGGAATAGTCTCGCATACAGCAATGCATTTAGTAAACCACTGTCAAGTTAAAGTACAATAATTGTTCTTCACATGACCAAGCTCTTTTAAGATCACATACACCTAGAAGCTCCTTATACACAGCCGTCCTTATCTATCATCGCCACTGGTTCTCTTGCTGTGTCGGGGCTAATCACGTATTTCTCAGTAGGCAGTATTAAGTAAGTCGTATTAAGGGCAGCAGTAGATATTTATGTCACGTTTTTTGAGCAAGTCCTGCTTTCAAATTTGGCATTTAACTAAATGAGCATGTTCACATACCTGATCTATACCTGTGATACACGAGTGTCTCTCAGATTAGGTATGAAGGTTTGAAGCATCATTCATGGAGTACCATCTTTATCTCTCTTTATGTTTTTAATAGAATGACCAGAGAAAATAAAACAGTGCAAAATAGAATGTTTTTCACCTACAGAATTTATTTATTTGTTTTAAATAAATGAGTTATATGGCTAATGAAGTCCCTTCATTAGTTACCAACATACGTGCAGAATGAGACAGCAGCACAAGCAAAAATTACTTCTACGAGGGTGCTTTGTGTAGTTGACAAGATATCATCCTCTGTAATATATTAAACTCGTTTTAAAACGATTGAAAAAATTTTAAATAGCAATTTATCCCCTAAATTATTGAAAATGGCATTTCCTATTTAGCTTGAAGAGTTGGTTTGAATAAGAACGTATAATGAAACGAGATGAAAACCTAATTTAAATGTTATAATGTAGAAATCGTGCATAGAAAGCATCAAAGATCGTATAATTATTCTAAAACGTAAAAATTGTCACTTATATAACAATGTTTAAAATTTGGCAACAGTGTAAAATGTTTATAAGCGGTTTTTTCACAGCTGCATTATTAATTAATGGGAAATTGAAAGTGTCGCAAAGCGCCAGGATTTTAACTGAAACATTTTCAGATACTCACTTAGGATTGTAGAGCGCGCTTTCTACAGAGGAAAATACTGGTGAATTTCCATTTTTCTTTTGTACTCTGGATACGTTATACGTAGCGAGAATTTCTCTCTTTAACGGATCGCTTACCCAAGGAGCTACCAAGGTTTTCTTCAAGGACCTTTTTTTAACAGAGATGAAAAGAAAGGTTCTTATTCTATTCCAAAAACTAACCTCGCCCATGCCACAAGGATGGTGCTTTATTATTACATATGAGTTTCATCCATTCCGCAAAAATTCTATTTCTATCTCTAGTTCATTTTACAAAATTCTATATAGATATATATTACAAGATACATATTAATAAATTTTAAAATTGGATTCATTACAATGAACGTTTATTAATTATATGGGAGTTGAATCTGGATATCCCGTTACATGATATAAGTGGCAAAAATATTTAGAGCATACCATTTTTAACCAACGTCTGAATTAGGACCACCCAAACAACTCACAAACTTGTTCTCCATATTGGATCTAACAGTACAAAATCAGATTATTTATCTGGGCTTAACATTAATAAGTTTTAAAGTAAATTTACATAATTGTAACTTAAGGTACGGTCTTCTAAATGTGGTTCTGTTCTGTTTTGAACTACTGCGAAGCTTCTAAATACTCACGTTATATTATTGTTAATTATTAAGTAAGAAAACTTTCCGATTTTTTATCGAATCTCAGACAATTCGAATCTGGAATTATGTAACATAGTTTCAAATAATCGTTAATCCTTCTAACCAGTTTGTCTGCTCTTTGTAACGACTTTGTTCTTTCCTGAAGCTCATCTAGCTTTATGAAAACAACAAGTATTGTTCTCATATTTCCTAAAAATTTCAACAGAATATTTTCCTTGGGCCACTGAATTTTGTAGTTTTGTCGTTTTGTGTCATTTCAAAATGCGAGTACAAGCTTTGGAAAATTTCCAATAGCGCTATCAGAATTTTAGCCTGTCCAAAGAGCAATTGCTATATATGAGGCAGCTGCACCTTCCAATCCTATGAGACTTAGAACTTATTGATAAGAACCATCACCATTTATAGAAAATCTTACACAAATGTCCAATGTTTCTTTGCTGTTTAATGTTTCTGGTTCATCTTTGAAAAGTTTCACTTTTCATTTGTTTACTACTACGCAAACATTTTTAACGTATCACATTCGAAATATGAGAAGTAAATTTAAAAACATTTTATTATAACAATCTTCCCATATATATTAAAATCGATATCTATAGAAAATCACCATAAGGTTGCTGGCTTTTTGCTACTTTATATGCAGTTCTGAAGATGTTTGTACTTCCCATAAAATCTGATTAAGCCTATCTTTTATCATTTTTACTCAATTTGTGTTTTCTACTTTTCATTTTTAGTCTTATTTGCTGAATACTTTTATCACTACCAAAACTAGAAATTGTAGACTGTGTCTATGCTTATTTTGACTTTTTAAATTCACTTTATTTTGATTTCAGTGCAATGTTTACTTTTTAAAAAAAATACATGGTTACGGCTATATGAAATATGTATGTTGTTCTTCATTATGACATTCAGGTAAATGCTTCACCTCTCTGTCCTCAGATGTTTTCGGAAGTTCAAAATTAAAAGCTATTATTTATTTTCCAATATTTCATCACTTATCCCTTTGTCAGCACTTTTATTCGTTTTATGACAATTTAATTAACTCAAATATATTAGGCTCACATTTAATATCTTAGAATCACAGAAAACAATAATTTATTCCTGAACCCTTGATTCACTTATTGACTGTTTGGCAAGATTAAAACTGAAGGCAAATTATAGTAAAGCATTATCCTTAGTATGGTACTAGCTGATAACAAACCAGCCGATATCGAAAATGAAACAATCAGATTTAACACGAAACTCTTCGGCATTGTTGTAAAAGTTACTTTTGATGGATAGTAGATATACCTGCCAAAATCTGGTTGCATTAACTTGGTCAGTATGTTATTATATGCGGGCGTGGAGCCTAGTGTCTTTCACAGTTTTCAAAAGTGCAATTCAGATGCTAGAAATAAATATAGAAGTACGCTTGAAAATACCTAACTCAGAATTCAGTTTGGTAAGTTATGTTGCATACCTGTACGCGATTTTAAAGAAATTTAAGGCTTAGACATAGGTACCAATCATTTTAGGAGAAATCAAGACAGTTGAAAAAATTAAGGGAAGGGCTGCAGCTTTTGTTTATAGGTGAATGAAAGGCCCGAGTTGGCTATAGTTGCTGTTGCTTGGCACTGACTGTTTAGGCGCCTTCATCAGTATTTACCAAATATTTAAATTTGTATCTGTGATAGTGAAAGGTTTCGAAGCACACTCTTAATCTTCCTTACACTAATAGTTATACCGACATTGGCAACTTAAGTCCCTCGGGTATTTTTAAGCCACTCTGTATTATTCAAATCTTAAATGTTTACTTTATTTGACGCGTTAATCAATTATACGTACTGTAACTGGTTTATATCTTTACGAGCAATATACATATACAGCACGTTAAAAAGCATTCAATATTTGAAAGTGGCAGTATGTAACCTAACAAGAAAAAATTTACTAAATCTGGTTTCATCTTCCGAGATAAAACACAACAAACAATTTCAGTTCACCGGTATAAGGAAGTACGTATTTCGCTCCTCCAAAATTAGGAATTAGTGTTACATACATACCCTAACATAGCTTTACTAAGGACAATCAAAGACAAATGTGTACAATTCACTACAGCGACAGATGAATGCCCGCCTGGCCACTATCTTGTTTCCTTTATTGCAGATGTGGTGTACCCAGGTTAGAAGACATGCTGTTCATACAGCACTAAATACGAAGCTCTTTTTCACGCAAAATATTAAATTTTAGCACCCATACTTGCTACATGTTTTTGTTTCCTTTTCTTGTTTTGATGAATACTGCCTGCTCCCAAAAAATGTTTTTTTTTTCTCTCTCTCTAAATTTTCCATATCATAGTTTATTGTTTATTGATTTTTTTTCAGTAGCCATAAGCAAAATTTGTGGCAAACATATTTAGGCAGCGTCTTGTTCAAATGATTAGTGCCAATCACTATAAAATCATATCACTGCATACCTCTTCATTTAAACTTTGTACAAAATATCCTGAAGGAAATGAAACTTAAAAGCTGAAAATACATACAAATGGATATATTAGATTATAATTTTTCCCCCATTGTCAAGCATGATCACCATTAATGTTAGACAGTTTTTGTTCTAATTGATGACCTAATTTGCTTGGACAACGTATTTGTACTCCTTCCAAGACATGTTTTTAATGAAACTCAAGTTGCAGTATGTTTTAGTATTTGTGCATTGTAAGCAGCCTGCTTTGAAAAGTGTTATACGCTCTAATTCCGATTTTGTTTTCAATTTATTTCTGTAGAAGTTTATTAACCTTTACAAGCAATTTTAGAAAAGTTATAGATATATGGGATATTTTAGCAGTTCTCTTTATCATGGTAGAACTGCAGAAATATTAGTCTGATAGAATTTATGGAGAGGGAACGCTTACCACCTACTTTCTCCCATACACGTGTGAGAAAGACAAACGTAGTTCTCGTTTTATTGATAAAAACACGAGAAAGTTCAGCGGGACGTTTGCAAGCTTAATTTCCATAACATGAAACGTTTCCCTGTTGAGTAAGTGTTTTTAGAAACTGCAGTAAGGTTCCAGCAAATGCACAAAGCAGTAGCATGCGGAACAAGAATTTCTTCCACTGTAACAAAAATGTCTGCATCGAATGTGAGCCGCATTCTTACTGAACATCTTATTTTGGTTAAATCTGAAGAAACTGTCAGTACATTTGAGCAGCTAACACAGTTTTGTCACCAATATGGGAAAAAGTGTACAAATCATAGGAAAATCTGCTTAATAAAGAGCAGGTATAAACGAAATTTAATTGTTATACAGATGATCTTAGAATATCGATGAACGTTTCAGTATATCTCCGGGTATAAATAAATAAAACATATTTTAATAAGTGCTGTTTATTCAAAGTATTAAACTTACTTTTCAGTGCTAACCCGTTACCATAAATGAAATTTATTGAAGAGACTACTTCAAAATGTACCGCATATAACGGTATAATATATACTAGATCGTATGGTTTCCACATCAAGCTAAAAGAAATTGCAGAAGGTGTTAGTTTCGTTGCAAAGGATTAGTAGGACCCACTGTACTACCATAAAATGCTTTACACCAAGTGGACGCGTTCCATCTGCCGTAAAATGCTGTGTATCGGTCACAATGACATTGAAAAGATTTAAATATGAACTGACAACGAGCGCTGAGTTGTCAGTGACTGCAAGCAGCGTACCATAAATACATCCCTTCCTGTTAAATGCGGTTTGCGATTCTCCATCTCCTAAAAGGGCATATGAACTGTGTTTTTACGATGGCGAAATTATTTTAAATAGAAAATCATTATACAATTTGAAACGGAAGTGTTTGTTTTTAATTTCTATATCATGAATCAAGTTATACCGAATGAAATATTCTGCAACAGAGCACAACAAATATAGCTATTGAGGTATTATACATGGCAGGCCATCAGCAATAAAAGAAAAATACGCTAAAGGAAACAGATGAAACAGAATATTTGTTCATGTACCTCATATTACTAAAGAGTGTGTTCTGGGTTTGTAAAAAATGAAAGGCACCTTTCATCAAGATAAATTCGCTCGACGGCTGAACAAACTGTTGATTGGTAACAGACTTTCGACAGCCGAAGATCTAAAAGCAATCGTTGAGGTGCTTTTTTCATGATGATTTAAAGGGTTTGGAAAATCGTTAGACAACGTTCATTAATGTTGAAAAATGAGGAAGGTTTCACAGAGTTGTAAATGATTTTCATACTTCATTCTTGAAATATTTCAAATTAACCCGAACAGTCTATTTTAAAACGTATGTTTTTTTTTTAAAGTTAATTTTTTCAGAATAATCCGTTTTTCTGAATCATTCAAATGATGCACATAGGGATGTGAATACATGCGAGACATTTTAACATACACATTTTATTAAATACTAGAGTTGGACCGATATCAAACCTTCCGGATACTCCATACCTATACAAATTTTAGTCGCTATACTCGAAACTTTTCATAGTTTAATTCAAGTAATATCACAAGAGGGTCTGAGATTGCCGATAAATTCATGAATGTTCTAAGTGAATTAATCTGGAAAGATCAGACCCTATTAGGACCATTTCACGAATAAAATATGCATTTAAATATAATTCCTCTAAACTTGGATTACAAATTTGAAATATCTGTACATTTGTATAATGAATATTTCATTTTTCATGCAATGTATACACGCACAGAATTTAACAATTTTACACAATATTATACTCACTGAGACTGAATTAGACGAGAATCGATATTGCAATCGCTACCGTTCGATTTACTAATACCAACTGAGAAAAACAAAACATAGATAACATTTTACCTTCTGAACAACGTGTTTATTAATTTTTTGGTTGCTTAGGGAAGTATTGTTACATAATTTGCAAAGTTATTTCAGACTATTTGGCTAAAAACGCAAAAACAATCGTTTTAGTGAATACACATTAAGTTAGTTAAATTTACAATTATTGGAAACACAGTTATCAAATTTGAATGACGGGGCTGCAGTTTTATTGGATACAAAGGACATTTGGGAATTAGTAGATGACATGGAAGCGGAAATCCGCACTTTATTTAGTATTGCTGAATGATACTCAGGAATTATAGTGAGTGTATACAGTTGGCTACACGTACTAGAAGATGAATGCACTTCAAGTGGTAAACTGATTTTATAAAACTTTACGATAATGTCACTGCGATATAGGGCTATGATTGGTCAAAATTCAAAATTTTGTTCAATTTCATTGGTCGATTTTATGATGTCACATTAGTGAAACAGTCCTATTAAATTAAATTAACATTTTTCAGAAAATGCTTTTTTACCTAAGGATTTTTTTTTCAAATACGCAAATGGCGCGATTGTAACACACAGCATCTAACTGGAAATAGCTGCAAACTTCATTCATATTATCCGATAAATGTAGACCACGCAGCGCATCATATTTTGTCATTTAAAAATATAACAACTGACTGGAAAATAAGAACTAGATAATAAGTAAAAAACAGTTTTCACGCTAAAGATGCTGAGGGAAGATATTGTTGCAGTAAGTTCTATCGATTAGACTGTTTAAAAAACCATAGAAAACGTTTATCTTAAGTCTTATTTATTGTCACACTCAGAACTTGGTTTGTTTCACAGGCGGAGTGCGGTTTTCCTCATACACGAAAATTGAAAAACATACTAGAAATTAATATAATAGCACGTTGGGAAATATCTACTTCAAACTACAATTCAACCATTTTTGACCTAGTACGTGATTTTTAAAGAAATCTGTAACAAAGATATACTTTCGCCATTCCGTAAAAAGGGGAGCCTTTTTTTTTATTTGGAGTTGATCTTTGGGCTTAGAAGCACAATGAATTTCATGGTACCTTCTCTCTGCTATTTAGAAGCTTATAAATGAGACACCTTTTCTTGTGAACTCTAAAATGGGCATTTGTGAGAATATTAATTAAAAGTATTGTATTAAAAAGTATCTAAAGGTATCCAGCTCATATACAGAGATATCGTTCGATACCTTGAGAAAGAGGCTGCGCGTTCTCTTTAGTTTTAGTTGTAGGCTCAGTGGTTGAGATAAACCCCGACTTAATCTAACTCGAAACTTGTAGTGTATCATACTTTTTTTCTTTATAAGCCTACAAGGGGAGAACAATGTAAAGCCCCTCTTCTAAAAATGGCATAAATGGGCTCATTTTTATCACTGCTGTTGTATGACATTTACCTCCAGAATTTTAATGGGAATTAATCTGTTCCAGGGCAAAGAACAAGTAGATAATATAAGAAATCAAGACGAAGGCTAAAATTACTTAACAAATATAATCGTATTTGCAGATAAAAATTGGGGCAACAATGTGTGTATGCAATAATGTAATAGAAACATTTATAAACCATTGATCACCAGTTTTTTATTAACTTGTTATGCCATGAATATGGAATGTGTGTTTCATATTACACTTTCTACCGCGTTGGTCACTGGAAAACGAAATACCATTCTCTAATAATATAAGTACCTTGGGGCACAGGTATTTTCTGCTGACGTTTACTGTGTTAATAATTACAGAGAGGAAAACGGAACGAGGAATTTAAATTCAGAAAGGTATATTCAAAACTACAGAAACGCTCATGCCTTTCCATTTCTCTCGTTTTAATGAGAACAACATACCCTCTCTCTTCTGTTGTTGAAAAGTAATTTTAGGTGTATAGTTTTAGAGGACTTAGCTTCAGCAGTCATTACTGCGCTGTGATATTGAGAAGGTTCTACACATTATCGTGGGGGCAATTTTCCGACCAAGAACACATGAGGAGAAGAACTGAAAAAATAGACGAATTTAGGTATGTTTTACACCAATAGTACAAATACCCTATACACACTAATGTAACAGCAAATTAGCGTTAATCAAATCAAATGACAACGAAATGTTATTACCACAAATACTTTAAATTGTATTATATCTGAATATCAAAATATTTCAAGATCTGCTCTGCAACACTAAGGCAGTTTTTAAAACGGTGAACATTTAAGTAATATAGCTCCAGTCACTACAACATCATAATAATTAAATTACAATGTATTTTTTTTTTTTTTTTTTTTTTTTTTTTTGCATTTTGATCTTATTAAAATAAAATTGAGATATTATTGAAACCTTTCTTGTATGGGCTAGTATTTGCTGTGAACTCCTGTCTCTAGCACATAGTTTTAAAAATCATTCACGAGTATTTTGAAAACGGTTGTATCTTCCATGCCATAATCTGTGTTAGATAATTCACACCCAGGAAATTTCAAGTTTTAATATACGTTTTTTTTATTTAAAATAAATACGTCATCCTATTCCGGGCATAAAACGGCCAGTACATTTTTCTTAGAGGTCTCTTCTTTCAGGCTTGAGGTTCTTTTACATGCAGTAAATCTACTACACGGGACCAACGGCCTTACTTCACCTCCGAAGGATTGTAACCCCCAAAAATCCTTCAACCATAGTCAAGTTTGAATGCACGACCTTGAATCTACGAAGCAAGTG
Organism: Metallyticus violacea; assembly: GCA_030762175.1. Classification (NCBI taxonomy): domain Eukaryota; kingdom Metazoa; phylum Arthropoda; class Insecta; order Mantodea; family Metallyticidae; genus Metallyticus; species Metallyticus violacea. The sequence continues at coordinate 85,804,731 of CM060846.1, read as the reverse complement.
TGGTTACCACTAGACCACCGACTATCCGGTTTATGAAATATTATGCAAAATATAAAGAATGTTTAAATAATGCCACATATTTTCACAGCAGGTAGAGTTGGTCAAATCTAGTAAAAATATTCCTATGAACATTTGTCCGAAAATAAATGTATTTAGAAATATCAGATAATGTACAGCTACCTTGTCCTTGTTCCTAAAGAAGTACTCTATATGGTCAATTGACATCAGAGTGTGCAATCTATGTACTCCTTTAGACCTAAGTGTGTAGTTGCAGATCTAGTGCATTAAGTTTCAGTATCTTCCCTACAAACTGAGGAAATATTCTGACACTCTTTGTCTTTTCAGACTTTCTCACTTCACTAAGATTGTTCTATATGATTACTGTGCACTGCCGCACATTCCTTCAGCCTAACGTATTAGAGAATTGCTCACATCGGACTGCTTTCCATTTGACACGATTCCGCAATATCTGTATGTTGTGTTACATGCTAAAAGGTTTAACACTGCAACTGTGACCCCTGACTAAATTTATTGTTCAATAGTTTCCTCGGGTATTCACCTTTTTCCAGCAAACTTTGAGATTTTTCTTTCTTTTTATAATGTTACATTTGGATATAAAACAATTTTATTTTTTCATTCATGTTTGATGCCCTGTACCTACGACAGCGAGAAGGATCAACTTGTCCTCTGTAAATTTATAACATAACTGCGCAATAAAATTTTCCACAAATTAACAATAATAGTTACAATAATCAACACTGTGAAGAGAAATGTCGGTTCATTGTTGGGACCTGGCATATGTGCATATTATCAGCTTTTATTTGTAAATACTACGTTTCCATTTAGGTAGTGTTGCTTTGTGCTCAAGACAGTCGTCTTGAATCATGTATAGTCAGAGAGACCTTTTGGATGAGGGGATTTTCGCGCTTTTTTCGAGATTTCCGACGTTGAATCAGAAAATGACCCACCAGACTTGGGTAGTGCATTTGTGTCAAAAATTAGTGACAGTGATGTAAATGTTAGCGAGGATTGCTTGCTGAATCGGGTGCTAGTGCTAATATTCCTCAACCATTGTTTGTCATCTCAGCAAGGCCATGCTCTATCATATTCCTCCACAGTGAAAATGGTGGTTACAGACGGATTCGAATGGGAGGTTATCATCTTTAGGAAGAAGGGTGCTGTAAATGTCCTAAATAAGCGAGGACGTCCCACTACATATGTTTTCCAACCAGTGAATGAATGAATGAATGAATGAATGAATAGTGTTTAACGCCCGTTTTTGCTGCAGAGGCACCACAGGCGATGGACACTGATGATACATGAAATGAAATGATATATTGGGAAAGGATTTATTTTTAAGGAAGGAAACGTTCCAGGCCTAAGTTTGGAGTACCTCCCCGGCATTTGCCATTTATGAGGACTGGGGAAAGCTTGGAAAAACCTCAGTCAGGAAGGACGGTCCTGGCGGGATTCGAACTCCAGACCTCCCGCTCACGTATGTACACCCGAGGAAGTAATCTGTACGAAAGGTAAGTCAGTTAATAATCTTTGGTAGGTTCTTGGGAACCTACATACGTCAAAGACAAAATGTCACGGGATAGATTCCAAATTTCAGAAGCTGCTCAGATTTCTGTTTTTTGATAAGAAAATCATTCCGAAAGATTCCGAACTGACAAGTTCACTCTTCTATCTGAAATTTGGAATAGATTATGGAAAACTGTCTTCGATGTTATCCTCGGAGAAAATATAACTATTTATGATCAATTACTTCCAAGCAAAACTAGGTGCAGGTTTGCCCAATTTATGCCCAACAAACCTGACTAATATGGTCTAAAATTCTGGATCGCAGCAGATGTAGCATAAAAATATATATGTAATGCAATATCATACCTAAGTAATACGGCCACGGGTGGCCGAGGTCGTTAAGGTGCGAATTCGGGAGCGAGAGGCCTGAAGTTCGATTGTCAGCAGGATCATCCTCCCTGACTGCGATTTTTTCCAGGATTTCCTCATTCCATATACATGGAAAATGCTGGAAAGGTACCCTAAACGTAGGCCTGGAACGCTTCCTTCCTTAAAAAAAATCCTTTCCCAATTTAACATTTCATCTCATGTATCATCAGTGTCCACGCCTGTGATTCCTCAGTAGTAAAAACGGGCGTTAAACAATATTAAAAAAAAAGTAGGGATGATGCACATCCGGAGAATCAAACTCTAGGGGAATAAGTCGTTCTACATTTAATGGAGCCGTTCTAAATGAAGGAAGAAACGTGACAACAGACAACTTCACATCTCTTCCTGTGCCAAGAAGTTCCAACTGAAGAAAACGTCATTAGTGCAAACAATGAATAAATTTCGTTTTAAAATTCCTAATGAGGTAAAAAAGGCGAATGCACTACTCCACTTCACCACCATCTTAAAATGAACTGATGACAGAGACTGACTTTTCTTTGCTTACCAAGCAAAGAAAAATAAGAAGAAACCACAAACTGTAACCATCTACCATAACACCAAATATGGGGTAGATTCATGGACCAGATGATTCGTAAATATTCAACTAAAGTAACATGTAGAAGATGGTCAATGCACGTTTTCTCCAATATCCTGGACAATGCGACAATCAAGAATTATGTTACCTACAATGAGGTAAAAGACAGAAAGATAAAAAAGAAAAAGTTCATCCTTCAGCTGGTGAATGAACTGAAAGGGGGGGACTTAAGAAGAAGAGCAAAAAGAGGAAGAGGAAGGGCATAGGCCTTCCAAAAAGTGAAAGAAATGCTAAAGGAATCAAGCCAAGTGATTTTGTTTTGAGAAGAGCCACAAAGCTGTGTGTAGAAAATGTGCATGAAAAGTACAGATCATCTGTGCCAAATGCATAAAGGAGGTGCATAAAATATATTTTATAATCTTTCAAATAAATGTACCTTACAGAGAAAAACTAGGTGTAATCATCTATTGAATTAACTTTGCTTTTCAATTCAGAAAAAGCAAAGTTAATTTTTTATATTAAGAATAACATATAACTTTTTTCAAATTAAATATTTAAGCATAATTTAATATCCACTTGTTTAATGTTCTGAAAGCATTTATAACTTCAAATAAAGCAATTAATAAATAAAATAATAAAGGTTTTCATGTATATATGATGGGGATCATAATGACCCCTTTCCGCTGTTCTAGGTATGTCAGGTTCTTACCTTTCTAGTGTTGATTGCCACCACTGCCAAACTACCAAACGATTGACCTGTCCAGAAGTCCATGCTCTAGAAACCTCCTCGACCAATCCACCTCTCACTAAAGCTGGGGATTATGTAGTGTCGGGCGATATGTAGAAAGGAGGAAGGTGTCCCATGTTGCATGAAACATATACGATCTCTTGTACTGATACTTTACAACCTCAACTGGCTGCTATACGAATGAGTTTCGCACACTGTTACAGGTAAACACAGCCAATAAGGAAAGGTCAATGAGCCGACACTACACGGGTAAGAAGATAGCCTATTATTTTGGGCCTATGCTAACTATATTCTTTTTGAAAGACTGTGTCATCCTTCAACAAATATTTGTTTCCAAATAAACAGGATGTTTCATTAAATGCTTGGAAATATTAAACAGAAAATGAGGGGCGCACTGTATTGAACATTCTGAGTTGTGGAACTTTGGTCTGCGAAGGTTTAAGGAGATGTGAGCTTAAACATGAGGAGAGAGCCTGATGACTAGGCATCTAATGATACATTATTCTGTTTATTTGTCCTCCACGAGGTGGCAGTGTCTTATAGAATTTACATTGTCATATGACAGAAAATACTATGAAGCAACTTTCATACTATTCGAAGAGTCGACTCTACATGGCGTTGTGCCTGCGGTTTCACCATGTATATGGGGAAGTACGTAGGAATGGCCTCGCCGCTGAAAGGCAGTATAGGCATAGTTAGTCACAAGAATGTTTCTGTTCAGTCTCGTGCAATGTTGCTTTGAGTTTGGTGGCCGTCATTTTGAGGAACCGTTGTGAGGTACAAAACTCAAATTTAGCAATTATATGGTACTGTACAGTAACAACTGTAAATAATGTAAAAACTAAATTTAAATAAAATATATAAAAATTAACTGCTAATAATCCAGAAAACAATAATACTGATAAACGTGTTTCAGCCCATATATCATTAAGATAGTTTTTCAGACTTTAGGTTCCCTTTAATAGAGCATTTCCAACTTCCAGTTTAATTTTTTCACGTGTACTGAAACATCCTGTATGTTATATTTGGAACTTTTTATTGCATTTGACTGACTTTACTTCCTGTGAAAATATGTGACACTTTTATTTGCTTAAAACAGCAAGGACTATTTAAATATGCAATAATTTATGTCGTTTATACTATTACTAAGTTTTTATTTTAATTCTCCGTCTAAGCTTTCTATATAATTTCTCCTGTAAAATATTCGGTTTTTATGCTACCTAAGTCATGAAATTTCAAAACTGTCTTTGTGGGAGGCATATCATTAAGCAATTAAAAATAAATAAAACCTGTGCCAATCTCTTAACTATTGAGTTTGTTAGCGGCAACAGTTTGCAAACTGGAAGCTGCGTCTTAGAAAGCCGAACATATCATAAGGAAGTAACGGTCAGGAGAAAGCAGCCCTACAGGAAAATGACGTGTGAAAGGACAATTCCAGTCTAAAGAGCAATGAATAGAAATACCGTTATATGTTTGTAGAAGAAGTCACGTACAAATCCTTCATTGTCGCTGTTTCAGAGCAGAAAATGTAATTTGTACGAGCTGGTCGAAGTACGAAGGTAAACTTATATATACTAGAGTCGTGCTTAAAACCTGTTGTGCTCGGTTTTGTTCCACCTGCGAAATGTCTCTCACGAGCTCACAGCCAACTTTTATGACTGGTTTCAAAGTTCTGACTCGAAAAGAAACAGGTCGCAAATACTATTGCAACATTCCTGAACTTTGACTTTCATTGTGCCAATATAGTCTGCAAAATACGAGATTCTAAACGGTTTTGTATAAAGTAACGAGTGAAACAATATTTTCAGCATTAATAATATACCAATAAAGTGACGCCCACTCATTTTAATATTATCGTAAAATAATAAGTAAATAAATGTTGCTGACATTTACATCTATACACTGCAATGAAAATGAAAATATTCGCAAATAGACTAACTCACATTACATTCTGCAAATAAACCGATTTACAGTATATATATATATATATATATATATATATATATATATAGCTTAATTAAAAAAAATTAAACATTAGTTAGCTTTATATTTTATAGTGTCAAAGTAAACATAGCATATTTCAGTTTTAAACTATTTCTAATCTTTTTTCGTTTTTTTTTCTAAATTAATAATTTAGACTGTTTTGTAATTGTTGTAGATGAAAATATAATAATTAATTCCATCTGGATTCAGCTGACTTTTCCTGTTGGTTATTAAGAAGCGTGCTTTACTACTGTTGCTCTCTAGAACAACTAATACCTAAACACACAATATTTTAGCACATTATCTTTATGACGGAAGTGTATTTTAATGTTTCCTCCACTTTGCAGAAGAGCAAGCAAGATAAATGCCTATTTCATTTGTTTTTATCTTCACTGTTCTATCATTTAAATAGTTTTTATTATTATTATTATTATTATTATTATTATTATCATCATCATTTATTTTTTGGCGGGAGCTGTTAATTTGGTAGTGATGACTTCGAACTACGTGCCATAGAAGAACACGTTAACCCTTCTTCGCAACACATGTTCATAACTTCTTATCCTGTTCCTGAAGTAATTTCAGATGTCGAAACAATGGCTGTGGAAATGTTGCTTCGTTGTGTATAGTTTCCAAAGCAATCTTCTCATCCACGAAATGTACAGATATTTCCATAGTTCTCTTGATTTCCTCATCTTCTCCAGTAGCTTGTAGAACACAGCAGCATCATTGGGATGGTCGGTTCTTTTTCGCTGTCCAGAATATCAGTTGCTTGTGAAGGATGGCAGCTCATTATCGTAGATATCTAACTACTCAGCTGAGTTGCGTTTAATTAATATATCAGTTTGTTGGTCAATTTGACAGCGCATTACTGTTCCATCGCGTAGACATTTCCTGTTCGTGGGTTTTGTTCAACCTACTACAATGACCACTTTTTTTCAGGCATTTCAAAATGTATTTTGCTGCACGTATTGTTTTATAGATTTCTGGAACCTCCTGGCGTAAAAAAATAAATATAAAACAAATAATAAACCCTGCTCATGGAAAGAATGCTCAAGTACAGTATTTAAGCAATGTGCAATACAAAATACTTCATGTATTTCCCCAGGGTCTTTTAATATTCTCTCCTTTGTTAATTACAAATACCATGCGTTTAAGCTTTTCTGACGAAATTCCATGATATAACGTTTAGCTCTCGATCTCTGTATAAATATTTTGAGCCTTTTGCTGTAGTCAGGATTTTTTGTAGTGATAAGTACATTATTCCCCAACACCCAGCTTTCATTAATATGGTGATAGTGAGAGTCAAATAAAGTGCATTCACCCTCATGTCAACCGTTACTAGGCAGGGTTTTCAATAAAGTGCAGCTATAACAAAAGGTTGTGTATTTTCTCGCCTGCTGCGATCTTAACATACCTTCCCACCAACAACAGCACAGATGTCTTTTAGTTCTTGTTCCACAATTCCCTGAAAACTTCTGCGGCGATGACATCAAATTGTTTTAAGTATTTGGAATATAATTGTATACATTTGTTTATTTCATAAATTTTAAACTGTTGGGCAATTCCACTATTGATTTATCTACATTTGCTTTACATACTCGCATATACTTTTTAAATCAGTAGTGCGTGAAGTAAGGGTTAGTAATTTTGAATGTTTACTACAAGATACATATCCAACAGGCTTTTCATCTGCCGACACGACGAACATAAATGTATCCCATACTGCACTCCTTAATCTCTTTCTTTCACTAATTTATATTCATTAGTAAAGATCTTTGCTTCCACCACCTTTGCTGTTTCTCTCTACATTCTGTGATAATACCTACTAATGAACGAAATAGTTCTGGTGAATCTGAATATTTAAACTTACTTGTTAAGCTGATCATTCAAGAAAGACAGTATAATATTGCTGTGAATCGGTCTCTTGTTTTGGATCCAAGACCGATGTTCATTTGTTAACTAGAGTACCATGCAAATATGTAGGTCGCGGTGCACACTTTTCTTTACGCTTACACGACGCTATACTGGACTGAGAGTGTGTATACAAGGTACCCATTAATTCCCTTCTCTGAATTAGTTGACATGCTACGGAAAAATAATTACCTCAGGAAGAGACTAAATCATACCTTATAATATTCAAAATACTTTAATGTGTAATACTAAACCTCGGAAATGCGGAACGTGTAATAGAGCGGACCATCCTTTCCCATATGATATTGTAGTCAGCTGCCAACGCAAGGCAATCTTATAGTTCTTTACGCTTTCATAACATTTTCCAATAAAAAAATTGCAAGTAAAAAATATACGTTCTTTACTTAATGTAACAAATATAACTTAGCATTAGTGTAAGTATAATAAAATACCTTACGTTAAGACCAGACAGAAAAATATAAAAATAGTGGTGGTCGACTTCATTAAATTCAGTTCTTAAGGAAGCATTCATTCTGTATATGCATTTTTATTTTTTGTTTCAATTTAATTGTATGGAGGGAAACTTACACGTATTGTTTCCTTTTAACAAAATAAATATAATGAAACATCAATTAAAGGTTTTTGTTGTTGTTTGTTTATTTATGGACGCTCTTTAACATCTCAGGTCATCAGCATCCCATTTAATTCATGGCGTGAAACGGCCGATAAATTTTGCTCAGAGGCCTCTTCTTTCAGGCTTGAGGTTCTTTTTCGTGCCGTAAATGTATGACACGGGACCCACGGCTTTACTTCCCTTCCGAAGGAAGCTTAGGATTTTAGGATACTTAGGATTTTTACGTCCGAAAAATTTCATCGATCATGGCCGGGTTTGAACCCGCGATCTTGGATTTAGAAGGCAAGTATTGCTACAACTACTCAATTAAAGGTGAGATTACATACACCACCATGGAAATAACACATAAAATTAAAAATTGCCACATTGTTTTTTCAAGTGATTAAAAATATTTACATAGAATATAAATTTATTTATTAGCCTACGTAATTAGCACAAATCTGTAATCAAAAGTTTTTGTTTTATTACAGATAAGTTTTCTTATATGATGCTCACTTGCATTTTTAAGTAAAAAAATACTTGATATTTTATATGTAGCATAACTGACATTTGCTGCATAGTGTTTAAAAATAATATTATAAGAAAGCTTAGTACTTTTATTTAAAAGAAAATGCTCTTCTCCTGTAAAAGCAAAAACTTCATATTTTATTTTGTATACAGGAATTAACCGCTGTATGTTGCACTTTTCTCAATTTAAAACTATTTTTAATATCATTGTTTGTAACCTGGGACCTGATATTAATAATCTGTGAATGTTTGCTAAAAAGAAAAACAATAATAAATTGTGGTTTTGCAGAAGATTTACGGCAATTGGAGTTATAGATTTCAACTACACCAATGTAGAAAAAAAAACTATCTGCCAGTAGAGTGCAACGGGACATCCAGATTTGATTCCGTACAATTAATTAACTCATATCAAGATTTAACCCTGTATAATTAATTAATTTCCATATATTAATATTTTATAATGCAATTACGTAGAATGAAGTAGATTGCTCTAGAACAAGAAATCTTTGCTTAAAGATGAAAATTTTCATGTAGTACACGCGACTTCCTGGTGCCATGAGCAAGGTTGTGCATTCAATTGCTAGGGAATCTTTTCTTTCATCTCCGTAAAATAAGTTCTTGAAAAAGACTGTGGTGAATAGTTTTCACCTTGGGCAATCGTCCCTTAAAAAGAGAAAATTTCGTTCCCTAGCTATACAATGAACTAAGTCTAGCCAACGAGTTCTCGTATTTCAAAATGTCTTTTCGAGAAACTTCTAGCGGCTATAGATTAAGCCAATCAAGAAGGAAATCTGGTGACGCCTCTGCAATGAGAAGATGCGTAGAAAGTATAGATATTAAAAGGAGTTTTGAAGAATTTTGTACCAGTTCGCTTTGAGAGACGGGAGAATACAGTCAGCCTTGAGAGACGGGAGAATACAGTCCGCCTTGAGAGACGAGGGATTACAGTTAGCTTGAGAGACGAGAGATTACAGTTAGCTTGAGAGACGGGAGATACAGTTAGCTTGAGAGACGGGAGATACAGTTAGCTTGAGAGACGGGAGATACAGTTAGCTTGAGAGACGGGAGATACAGTTCTTCGCTTTGAGGGACGAGAGAATACAGTTAGCTTGAGAGACGGGAGAATACAGTTCACTTTGAGAGACGGGAGATACAGTTAGCTTGAGAGACGGGAGATACAGTTCTTCGCTTTGAGGGACGAGAGATTACAGTTAGCTTGAGAGATGGGAGAATACAGTTCACTTTGAGAGACGGGAGATACAGTTAGCTTGAGAGATCGGAGAATACAGTTCACTTTGAGAGGCGGGAGATTACAGTTAGCTTGAGAGACGGGAGATACAGTTCTTCGCTTTGAGGGACGAGAGAATACAGTTAGCTTGAGAGATGGGAGAATACAGTTCACTTTGAGAGGCGGGAGATTACAGTTAGCTTGAGAGATGGGAGAATACAGTTCACTTTGAGAGACGGGAGATACAGTTAGCTTGAGAGACGGGAGATACAGTTCTTCGCTTTGAGGGACGAGAGATTACAGTTAGCTTGAGAGATGGTAGAATACAGTTCACTTTGAGAGACGGGAGATACAGTTAGCTTGAGAGATGGGAGAATACAGTTCACTTTGAGAGGCGGGAGATTACAGTTAGCTTGAGAGACGGGAGATACAGTTCTTCGCTTTGAGGGACGAGAGAATACAGTTAGCTTGAGAGATGGGAGAATACAGTTCACTTTGAGAGGCGGGAGATTACAGTTAGCTTGAGAGACGGGAGATACAGTTAGCTTGACAGACGGGAGATACAGTTAGCTTGAGAGACGGGAGATACAGTTAGCTTGAGAGACGGGAGATACAGTTAGCTTGAGAGACGGGAGATACAGTTAGCTTGAGAGACGAGAGATTACAGTTAGCTTGAGAGACGGGAGATACAGTTCTTCGCTTTGAGGGACGAGAGAATACAGTTAGCTTGAGAGATGGGAGAATACAGTTCACTTTGAGAGGCGGGAGATTACAGTTAGCTTGAGAGACGGGAGATACAGTTCTTCGCTTTGAGGGACGAGAGAATACAGTTAGCTTGAGAGATGGGAGAATACAGTTCACTTTGAGAGGCGGGAGATTACAGTTAGCTTGAGAGACGGGAGATACAGTTAGCTTGACAGACGGGAGATACAGTTAGCTTGAGAGACGGGAGATACAGTTAGCTTGAGAGACGGGAGATACAGTTAGCTTGAGAGACGGGAGATACAGTTAGCTTGAGAGACGGGAGAATACAGTTAGCTTGAGAGACGGGAGAATACAGTTAGCTTGAGAGACGGGAGATTACAGTTAGCTTGAGAGACGGGAGAATACAGTTAGCTTGAGAGACGGGAGATACAGTTAGCTTGAGAGACGGGAGATACAGTTAGCTTGAGAGACGGGAGATACAGTTAGCTTGAGAGACGGGAGATACAGTTCTTCACTTTGAGGGACGAGAGAATACAGTTAGCTTGAGAGATGGGAGAATACAGTTCACTTTGAGAGGCGGGAGAATTCAGTCTGCCTTGAGAGACGGGGAATACAGTCAGCCTTGAGAGAAGAAAGAATACAGTCTGCCTTGAGAGACGAGAGGATACAGTCTGCCTTGAGAGAGGGGAGAATACAGTTCGCTTTGAGAGACGGGAGAATTCAGTCTGCCTTGAGAGACGGGGAATACATTTCGCTTGGGAGACGAGACAGGGCAGTTCAATTTAGATATTGATACATTTTATGTATTTCATAAGTATTTTAATTACAACCTGGGAAGTGAAAATAGTCTTTGTGAAACCAAATGAATCGTAATAGATAATATGAATATTTTCTGATAAAATGATGGAAAAATTGAAGTGGTGATCTTTGGAAATACCATTAGAAATATTTGCTTTGAGATAAAGAACATCCATCTCCGCTGGAATATCGGGAAAGAGAGTTTGATAATATAGTACAGGATACACAAATAAAAGTAATGAAAATATAGTGCAATATTTTTGCTTTGCATTTGAAGGAAATAATAAAAAAAAAAAAAAAAATTCGAGAAAAAGTCCTGGTTTTGTAGAATGCTATTAGCTCTGTATTTATACACTGTATAACTCATATTTATAAGATATGATTAAATAAAATAGTGACGAAGTTTTGGAAACACGTGCATATTATTTGAGTTGCTATGTACGGGATGCGTTACATCAATGTCGCTGGAATAATGAGCGTTGGTAATGAGTACAGTCAGTTGTTTTGCCCAGAGACAATTTTGCTGATTGAATTCTTCAAATATTTACCCACTGTGGCATACTGTCAGACATAATTAAGAATAGATGTCTGGTGTTAAGTTGTTAGAAGATATCACCGCCATGGGTGGATGGGGTCGTTAAGGCGCGAACACTTGAGCGGGAAGCCTGGGGTTTGAATCCCACCAGGACCGTCCTCCCTGACTGAGTTTTTTTTTTCCAGGTTTTCCTCAGTACTCATAAATGGTAAATGCCGGGGAGGTACCCTATACTTAGGCCTGGAACTCTTCCTTTCTTAAAATAAATCCTTTCCCAATATATCATATTACCTCATGTATCATCAGTGTTCACCGCCTGTGGTGCCTCTGTAGCAAAAAGGGCGTTAAACACTGTTCATTCATTACAAGATAGTGTCTCGCATTCAATAGACAATAGTTTTTTCTGTACAAAATTCACTATATAGTCAGAATATACGATTCTATAGTTGTTTATTTAGCCGGATCAACCGCTGAAGAGTCAATAATTTGCTTGTGATGCTGAGGTGAAGAATGAAAGGAAAGAAAATGGTGACTGCTGCATCAATGGATTCCATATCTTCAAGATTACGGTCATTTCTTTCAGCTGGAACGTGTTGGTTGTCATCAGGAAACCTTGTCACCTTTCATTAAAACTCTTCCTTAAATGTCAAGTAAAAAGGAGGAGAAAATAGATCAAATATCTTGCTGAAAGGACACCCCACAACCCAAAGAGACCTAAATAGAACATGCATCGTATCTTGGTTGCTTTGTTTGGAAGGATCTAGAACTTAAATATTCCAGAAGTGTTCTGAGTGAAGAGCATAATAATTAGATAATTCCTTAATAGTACCTTTACATACTTAGCTTAGAGAACAATGTTTTTAACGGTGTTTAACGCCCGTTTTACTACTGGATGCTGTGACGCTGAGATGAAATGATAAATTAGGAAGGTATTTTTTAAAGAAAGGAAGCGCATCAGGCCTAAGTTTAAAGGTACCTCCCCAGCATTTGTTATTTATGTGGTATGAGGGAAAGCTCGAAAAAAACTCAGTTATTTAGCACGGTCCTGCGGTAATCGAACCCCAGATCTCCCACTCGCGAGTCCGTGCCTTAACTACCTCGGCCAACTGTGTCAGTAGAGAAAAAGATATAAATACATTAGATCCATAAATGAAGATATATTAAAAGTATTACAGGGCAGCAATATGAAACAAAGAAACAGCAGTATATATAATAATTTCTACCTGCTGCAAAAATGCACGAGGAAATTAACTTAGTACCAAAATATGGCTGCACTTATAATAACCACGGAACCTGCTGATGATGCGGTTGTAGACAGAGCATAATGACGTGGCGTGGAGTGACATCAGTAAATCACATTCTGCAGTAACAAATTAGCAACACAATTTTCTGAGGAGTTGTGCACAAGAATGCTCCTTTATTATAGCTTTTTAAATAATGTTTTAAACCCGTTTTAACAATTGTACTTTGACATTAAGTTATCATTCAGAATATTTGTTTTTTATTTGTTTAATGTGATAGCCTGATCAAAAAGAGATTCATTTAGCGCTGTTCTGAGAACGCTAAAATGCAAAAGCGTTGAAAGAGTAATTAAACATAATGTGGATAGAAAATTAATGCATTGTATCAAATTGTTGGGGCAGTCAAATGTAATTTGAAGCTGGTGGTTAACTTTACTACCGAACTTTGAGTGAATTTTCGTTTCTTTTGTGCGCGGTGCTTACTTTTATTCCAATATATTATTTTAAATGTTTGTTTCCCTTTTTGTTTAACCTTTTTATTGATACCAATAAGCAAATTAATTACTATTTTGCAGATATCTGGAGAATGATCGAATATTGGCTTATAAAAAAGTCTGATTCTAGACGATCTCTCTACGGTGGTGCCCATGAAAAGCGTTCTCTCTCTCTCTCTCTCTCTCTCTCTCTCTCTCTCTCTCTCACTCACTCAGTCTCAGGTTGTTTTATTTCAGTTAAATTTGCCGTATTTTGTATTTTTAATTTCACACTATAACCTGTCTTGCGAGGACAGAAAATGAGGGAATACAGGCGCAAAGGTTTTTAGTATAATCCCAAAGCCTTTAAATTTTCATTGTAAGATTTTATTTTCTCTTATTAAAACTCTAACTTAAATTTGCAATATTTGTAGGTAAAAATAATATAGTGCATGGTAGTTTCAAACATGTATAAGAAATGAAACAAGTTTATAAAAAAAAAAAAAAAAAAGAATTTTATGCTTTGAAAAGGTTATCTGATATTGCTTTTTTATCCGGCATGAGCAAAACTGAGACACGAAAGCTTAAGGTTCGAAAACGGTTCAATAAATCATTCTTATAATCCTCACACTGATAGCTAGCAAGTGCTTAAGCTGAAAGGGGGGTAAATTACATGGATACAGAAATTAGTGATGGAATGTTGGCTCCCTTATAAAAATCTGTCAATTACCAATACTAAGCTTAAGGTGATAAATTTTAGAAGTATCTAACATTCAATATATTGAAAATGTAATCAGCTTATGTGGCTTTAGCGTAAACTGTATGATAAACGTAATCTGTTCACTATAGAAATGTAAAATAAGCTTTTACAGAAAAACATTGCATTATAAACAAACAAAAGTTTAAAGATTTTTCACTTTTTCTAGCCTTTCATTAACCCCTGACTTTCTCTGTTTACAAGAAGGAAGCCATTTCCATTCTGTGAACAATCTGCCTAATGATGCCCTTGCTTTCTCTTGTTTGCAGTAATTAGTCTTTGTTATGTCTGTAAAATGTACAACAAATACAAATGGAGGATTGTGAAGCCCTTTGTCAAAGGGTGTTTTTTTTTTCTTTCTGTTAAGCTCATTAGCGCTAGTATCTTGAACTACCTGGACCAAGAAGTGAAGAGTGTTGAAGCTCATTATGGTATGCCTGTATATGGAACGGTTGCCTAGATGCGGCAGTATGTTTCTGAAGACACAGGGAGTGAAAGTTGAAGATTAGCAACGTTAAGCTGCGTTATTTATAATTAGATAATAGCAAGAAAACAACGGCAAAATTACGCCCTTCAGAGATATTATTAAACCATATTTAGTGTAGTTTCTTGGTTAAGTTGTATTAGAAAGAAAAAATCAATTAGAAGCATATTTATCACGAAGCCTATTCATAGTGCTTTAGATCAGAGCAGTCAGTATATATAAGACGTTAATTATTATTAAAGAATATAGCGCTTCAGAAAACCACTGTAATACTTTCCTTATTAAAGAAACGTGTTTTCTTTATTACAGAATGCATCCATGAAGTATAAAAACTTTCATAGTTGTAGAAGTGATCATCAATGAACAACTTTCATACACGAAACCTCTACAAATGCTCCGATTGTAGTTATTAGCCTTGATGTGCATGCTAACCAGTTTAAATATGCATATAACGGAACATATTCACTGTTTCATAATTAGACTTCGCAAAACTATTGCTAAAAGCATTCTACGTACGTGTTTACAAACGGAATATAGTGACCATGACGGTTTAATAGAAGTGTTTGAATAGTATAGTTGATTGATAAGAGATTACTCACAAAAGGAAAAATGTATTATTCATGGTACTTGTGTGCTTATGTTAACAATTAAAGATGGAAAAAGAGATACTCTAAGACGTTCTTTAAACAGAAATACAGTGTGGTGCCTAAAGAAATACTTTTTAAAGCTGGCAATATATCTGTCGACGACAGGAATTGGTGCTCTCGCTTCGTCAGCAGTCCTATGTGCGAGACATATTATATATATACATATATATATCATAATGTTGCTTGAGATACAGTGTACACAGAATCCTCATTCCGCTAGGCAATCAGAAATTGATTTTGCCGGAAGGAAGTTACTGCATGTCCTTGTCACCTGCCTGGGGAAATCCTGGCGTTCTCCTGTTTGGTTTCTTTGGCTATTTATTAGTATTAAAAGGTAATTAATGTTGTGCTTACATAATAATAGAAGTTCTAAGTGCCCCTCTCCACGTGGGACATACCTGAATCCTTTTGAAAAGATTGTCAGACATTCACTAAAATTTATCTTCCAGAAGGTTGTAAACTTCTCCTGAATAATTCGTTTCAGGGTCCCACAGATTTATTTCAGGCACAGCAGCAATTTTTTATGAATGAAAATGCAGCAGTCTAGTTGTTTTACACGCAATGTCGACAGATAAACCAACTCCCTGGGCTAATCTTGTTAAAAACTTTCTAATCAAGAGCCTATTTCATCAAGATTCTGCTCGTTTAAAACGCACTTTTTTGGTCGCGGCTTCTTGTCAATGAAAACGCCTTGTGTTTGAACTTTGTTCACCAATCTGAGAATTACTCTTCCTGTTGTAGATATTACTTCTGGAAATTCACAAAATATATAATAAATAAATATTTATTTATTTATAAATAAATATTTTTCTATCATATATCTCACTTTCGGCATACTCCACAATTTACAAACACATGGTAGAAAGTGTAAAACGCGCTTCCTACAGAAATGCAACTTACACAGCTGGCGTGGGTAAATACGACTGAGCAAGGTCATTTGCCTGCCTCAGTTGAACTTTAACTCCAGCCTTACAGGAAATAGCGCGTCAGCATTTTTCTACTATTGTATGCAAACTTCGATTGCGTACTGGAATGAGGGCACGGTGTGAGTTACAGCATTAGTACAAATAGTATCGCATTAGTTCAGAGGTGTGTTAAAAAGCGCGCATATAATCAGTATCTAGTGATTCTCTCTTAGAAGGTGGAACCCAGCGGCACCTTCCTTACAATCACATTAACAACATGAGGCCACACGGAATGTGTAATCTGGCCGATTGAAGCGCAAACGTTCTCATCGGTACTTTTGCCAAATATCTTCAGCATTTTTGAACAGTCTGAGATTTGTTTCAAAGCGCGTTTTTCTGAAAATCCACGCAGATTATCATTCTGTTGTTTGCTAAGCATTAGGTACAGAGGGAATACGCGTTAGTATTTTTTCCTATCATTGACTACATTCCTGTATTGACTTCACTCGTATCTTGCCAAATAGCAGCCGCAATATATGCTTCATATATTTCTCAAAACTGAGGTTGACTCAACTGTATAGGGGACTTCTCGTCCTCACTATCCAGCCTTTTTGCATTACAAGCGAGTTTGATTTTGTTACTGTGTATGTGTTACCTAGTATTATGCATCATAAGCTCGTCGATCCTAGTGGTTTAGTGGTTACCATACTTGCCTTCTAAACCCAAGAACGCGGGTTCGAACCCGGTCAGGACCAATGGATTTTTTTCGGGTGTAAAAATCCATTGTAAGTATGGCTTCCTTCGAAAGGGAAGTAAAGCCGTGGGTCCCGTACATTTACGGCACGAAAAAGAACCTCAACCAAAATTTGTCGGCCGTTTCAAGCCCTCAGTTGAATGGGACGCTGATGACCTGAGAGTTAAAGAGCGTCCATAAATAAATCAATCAAAATATCATAAGCTCTTCTGATTTTTACCATGCAACACTTATAGAAAGAAGCGTTGTCAACTACAGAGAATACATGTGCCCTGTGCTAAGAAACAGAACTTCTGCAATATATCAGAATGATTGCAACTTGCTTCGACATTCCTATCTTGTGCCACGTTCACTGCTGAATGAACGTTACTCCCCATTCGTTGTTCGCTGTGTTAAGGCGTATCATGCAGCCCTGTTTGTAAATACCGGCATAATATGTTGCATTACCGGCTTTTATTAACATTTTTTTCGAACTCTATTTTTCATCACTTAACCAGTACTTTTGACATTCAAATTGTATTTCACTGGCTTGATTTGAATACGTGCCGGCTCATTCTTAGATTCTCGGCATATTCTTGTGTTGTCTCATGCAATCAAAATTCTTGCCACAAGGGTCTTTTCAGTTTTTTTAGAAATGACTGATGTCACCCAAAGGGAAAAAAAAAAAATATTTTGGACTTAGGTCACTTAAGTGGGGAGACAATTTATTGAATCTTCTGTTCGAACTTAACCTTAGCCGAAACCTAATTATCGAGAAGATTTCAAACATGTTGGGAGAAGTACCGGGTGCACCCTCATTTCACGCACTAGCAATTTTTGTTGATTAGTTTTATTTACCGACGCTTTTTAACAATTCGAGTCATCAGCGTCCGATTCAATTCAGGGAGTGAAACGGCCAATAAATTTTGCTCAGAGGCCTCTTCTTTCGGGCTTGAGGTTCTTTTTCGTGCCGTAAATCTACAACGCGGGATCCACGGCTTTAGTTCCCTTGCGAAGGAAGCCATTACTTAAGATTTTTACGCCCGAAAATGTCCGACGACCCTGGCCGGGATTGAACCTATGATCTTGAGTTTACGAAGCAAGTATTCCTACCACTAGATCACCAGGACTGACACGCACTTGCAAATATCATATTGAATGGCCAATAGGATATCTGATGTTACAACTACATCGACCAATTTTTATATATATATATATAAGGCCAGGACATGGATATAGATGAGCTAAATAATATCAAAAATAATCTATTAAATGGCCCCAAAACTTGAAAAATGACGTAAAATGATGTAAAGTACCCTATAATAAAAGCACACGAACAGTTTTATAAACAAATCATTGAAACCGCTCATTAAATTGATAGTTCTCCTCAACACTGCAGTAGATGACAGTGTGTATGCGAAGATTCTCGAATGCGAATGGCAAGCAATTGTTGCTGAGGACATTCTTGTACATCGAGAAACTTCTTTTGCTTTCCGCACTGGTGGCAGGAGCATACTTGAAGAATGACAGATCCCTGGGTGTGGCAGGCTAATTATAGACTACTTTTATTATGTTAATAAGATGACTATCTTAATAATTACATAGGCATAAGAATTGAGTTAGGCATAGGCATAAGAATAAGAGTTTGTTAAAGTAATGAGTCGATAAGAATATTTACTATGTATGTATTTAATTTGAAGATTCAGAAATACGTTTACTATGGATGGATATGATTTGAGACATGTACGTTTATGTATAATTTTGGCAGATAACAGTACTTTGCAAGAGTCATTGTATTTATTTCCATGTTTTGTGTTGTCTTTAGCTACCTGTAAATCTGTAAGAAAGAAACAGAGAGAGCTATTGTATTTGTGTACCCAAAGGACAGTTCGCCAACATACCCTTTCTAATCCATGGCTAAGATAGACAAAAGGCGAAGTTTCTTTTTTAATGGTCACGCGCCTGGCAGAGTGTGAGAATAGTTAGATTGTCGGCAAAGATCGTTAAATAAGGAAATGGCTCTATGTTGGAACTAAACATAAGTAGCACACTTTGAAAGAAATGATTCTAAAAGGAATAGAAATGTAAAAATCTAGACGGAGTGTTTTATAGCTGTCAGACATGGAAAGAACTATGTTGCCTATGCATGAAAATGAGATCAGGTAGTAATGGGAAATATTAGTGCGTTATCTCATTACATTACTTCCCAGAATTAGGAAAATGCAGGGGAAAATGGAATGGGAAATTTCCAAATTTTGTGAAAGGAGAAGCCAAAACACATGACAGAAGCCACTTTCTAGGAAATCCAAGGCTGTGGAAAAAGTGAATGGCAGGAAGGGGTAAGTAATTTTAACGAAAATGAGCGAATGAGAAGAACTTACTATATAAGAAATACTTTAAGATAGCTAATAGTGAACTTAAAAGTATGGGATAAAATAATAAATGAGGGAATTTAATTTGGCGGGGGCGTGGTTACGAGAGGGAATAGAGAATGTCAAAGAGCCGAATCGTATTAGGGCAGAGAAGTGCGCAGGGAGTTGTAGGAGAGAGAAGTTCGGGAGACAGAGAGACGGAGACTGTGTCAGAGCAGGAATAGAGGAAGCCCAGAGTAGGTAGTGAGGAATTAGTTGTTGCATCGAGAACTGAGAATATCGGGTGACAATAACTGCAAAAGTGTCTAAGAATAGGACAAGTGGGAAGATAACAGGAACAGATGTAGATTGTCAACATTATTTATTGTATCGAGAGCAGGAAAAAACCAAGACAAAGCCTTAAGGCAGAGATTAGAAGTGTGAAACATTATATCAAGTACAACAAAGCGTTAGGAAGTAGTTAGACAGCGGCGATCAGTTCGATGTTAATAGCCTGAAGTCAGGAAATTGAATAAAATGTTTGCGAAGGAATCAATCCCAGTTATCCTATGTGTAATGCATTCCCTGTTCCCGTGGATCAAAAATGAGCCACAGAACGCTCCAGTGAATCTGAGACTCATCATACAACAATTGGACAATTGGAGCAACAGACTGAGCTGAGAGCCGGTGGAACAACAATACAACAACGTGCAGCCATCAACAGAACCTCCGCATCCCCCATATACACCTTTCCTAAATCGCTCCACAGAACGCAACCAACGTGGAGTCATTGGAATAAACAAACACCATTATTCAATCACACATATCCTATCACCCACGCCTACGGCATTTTCCCTAAAACCGCTCCAGTGTCAATTCTTTTATCTCTGTTGTTTGAAAGCTTTCTCCTGAGAGTACTTCAAAATTTGTACAATGCTTTGTAGCCTCGGTTTTGTTTAACTCATTTTCATTTTGTTTAGAAGTTTTCACCAATGACACGATGAACACATTGTAATTTATCTTCAATCTTTTAAAAATGCAATGCAGTTCTCGGGGGTGGTGACCAAATCTTGAAAACATCGATGGTTGCTGATAAAGAGAAAAAAATTCGTTTCGATGCAAGAAAGTTTTCCTTCCATTTCCTCGCCTCGAATGTTGACCTATCCAAATCGCCCTGCTTTCCTGAAAGTCAAGGGAATTCACTACTTGCAAATGTTTACGAATGTAAGAATAGGTGTCCCCATTACGTTATTATTGATTCCGGAGGCAGAGAAACGCCGGGAGCCATGAATATGAAATTTTCTCTGCATGACTTGAAGAATATTCTTAAAATATGTACATTCACTTGTGGAAAGTATGGCCTTTCTTCTTCTCCACTCTATGTAGACCATGCGCCAAACAAGTCCCATGTACCATTCTCCAATAGAAGTCCTTGATAGACTTTGCCGTTTTAATCATGTATGCGGCTGCATCTGTAACAACATCCTCGTGATGGAGCAAGAACATAGATTTTTCAAATAGAAGACATTTACTTCAATTAGTAACTTTCAGTAGAAGTTCTGAAGTCAGCAAAAATATTTAGCTTGGTCTATTTTGTTCTATAGATCCCACTATGACATTGGCTACGCAATGATGGATAGAAGCAAAAATCCTCCCTCTGACATCTCTTATTCTTGTATAGTTTCGTCTAAGCACAAGGGGATATACTTTTTCTTAATGCTGACTCGTGCGGAATCGAACTCCCAATATAAGATCCAGAAAGCTCTCCATTCGTTTGTTTATCTTCTTAATCTGAATATTCAGAGACTAACACGTCACATAATTCCTTTACAAATTCTGATGATGTACCCATTTTGGGCTCTGCACTCTGAGGTAGCAGTAATTAGTGTTATTTTTCTTTCTTTTTGTTGGCATTTACCAACTCAGACTTAGGTTTTTTGCACCCAATATGTTGCTGAATTGTAATTTGTTTTCTCAGCCGACTTCTTAATTGAGCAGATTTTGCAAAATAATATTTTTCTATCTGTTATCAATACTTCCTCCCCACGAGCAATATTTTAAATAAGTACGTTTACTAGGTTTCGCTTTTAACATTTTATATAAAAGTAACCACCACACAAACCTCTATTCAACTTTTCAGTCCAACTGAAATGCACATTTCTAACTATGACGTCTGTTTCCAACTAGAGATCCCTTCAACTCATCGCTGGCTTTGCATATAGGTGACAAAACAATCTTCCTTCATACCACTATTCTATTGCATCCATCTCTAACATAACATGCGACAGCATGGTATCGTTGTATAACTTATACTACATGTTCTTACAACTAAGAGAGAAGTGTATTTTCTCTAACGAGGTTCAAAGACAGTTTATATTAACAGAGAAAATGAAAAAGAAAGTTTTAGTTAGTGAGTCAGTTGTGGACTCACCACCAAGCCAAGGTCGGAAAGAGAAACAGATTGTCAGTTTGCCATTCACTCCTTGAAGTGCACGCACTATCTGCTTCTTAACGACCTGCACGCCGAAGAGAACATAATCCTTCCAGGAAAGGTCACTCATCATATCATCATATTATTCCCAACAGTATGAAAGCACAGATTATATCATTTATTGGGAATGCAAGTGCAAATAACGCTGAGAAGAAAGTTAAAACATATTTGACTCCCTTATTCACAGCACGAAAACACATTTTAAAACACCCTAAAAGTGCTAAAAATTATATATTCGCCTCATACTTAAAAATGACCAACATGTCGTTAATACTTAAAAAAATTAATAGGACGAAAAATGTACAAACTCTTGCATTTATATAGCCAGCAGTTCATGTTCGGGATTTATATATTTATGGTCATTGTATGGGATGCAGGGAAAAATAGAAACGTCATCAGAATCCGCCCCTGGATAAACCCTTGAAGCTGGATTGGGAATTGGGCTATATGCTTGCCGCGGTAAATAATTTAAGCCAGCTGATCGCAGGTTTCGCCGCGGCTGCAAACCACCTCATTCTTCTTCGATGAAACTCTCTCGAGGGCGTTTCGCTGGATTTTGGGGGGTACGATCCAGCCGGGACTGAGTGAACGGGATTCCGATGCAAAAGGTGACGATAAATAACGCTTCATTGTTTAGTTGTTGATATCGTTTATTCTACTCAACATGAATATTCACGTCTCACGTCGAACCGTAGGCAAGGTAATCTTGACAAACATGTAAGTTTATTGCATTAACCAAATGGTGCAGATTGCGAAGAGATTGTTAATTCAACAGAATTCTTAATGCAGCTCAACGATGTTGTATCGGCAATTAGCGTGGGGACTGACACTCAAGCTTCGTTGTCGCCGGAACTAGTACTTGGTACTTAGGCCACTCTTCCGCTGATCTCCGGACGTCGGCAGCCGCACGTATGTGGGCCCGGAAAGAGACTGCCCGACTTTTGGGCAAAATCTATTCCTTTTATACACAATACAAAATGACCCTATCCATGAGCAACGGCGCGAAATACTCCCGCCAGTTTTATGCTAACGTCATTCATAGGTCAGTGCTTACCTCAGGGAATTTCATTTCTATTCGTTGGACAATTTTGGTCAAGCCAAATGCTTCGCTGTTCATCAATAAGATGAATTTAAACAGATTTCATATGTTACTGTTAACGATACTTTTACTTGGACCACCGCCATGGGTGGCCGAGGTCGTTAAGGCACGGATTCGTGAGTGGGAGGTCTGGGTTCGAATACCGCCAGAACCGTCCTCCCTGACTGAGGTTTATTCCAGGTTTTCCTCAGTCCTCATAAATGGCAAATGCGGAGGAGGTACCCTAAACTTATGCCTGGAACGATTCCTTCCTTAAAAATTAATCCTTTCCCAATTTATCATTTCATCTCATGTATCATCACTGTCCATCGCCTGTGGTGCCTCTGTAGCAAAAACGGGCGTTAAACACCATTCATTCATTACTTGAACACCTGCAACTTTGCCATCGAACAAACCGGTGTCTCGCCCGATGCGGGTGGCATTGCCAACTCTAGCTGCATACCAGAAGGGATTACCTTGCATTGTCTGACTATTGCCAAGTCTTACGGTGCTCGGAGAAAGACGTGATTTTTTCCTTTCTTTGGTATATTATTACATGTCATCTCTTAAATATCTCCAAAAATTACACTTTATGGACGCATTTAAACACTATATAATATTAATTCTACATATACGGGTTATGTCATTAAAGTTCCTCCACTGAAAGAAAATGCAACATACTTGCACATAATTACGGAGTTGCTCATTCTAAAATTACAAAAATTAATTATTTCAATTACGCTGTAATAGACGGGGAGCCACAGACAACTTCACCCTCTCTACTGGAGGTGCAGCATTCCACCTGTCTGTGCTCTCGGCGCATGAGGATGATGTAAAAATAAAATTTATTGCAGTTCAAGCATTTCCAAAGCTCCTCTCCGTTAAAAATGGAGTTTTAGTAAAGCATTACTTCATCAGGAAGTCATACAGTGAGATTCTTGGGCACTTCTGTGAACCCCGTAGTAGAAGTCCACTCGAGAGTCATAATAGGTTGCAACCATAAATTTGTTCATGTGAAACTCTTCACACTGGTATGTGTGAGTAAGCATGCGATCTTTTGAAATCGCAAATGCGCATGCTGACACGCGATCCAGAACCTCTTAATCTAATTCAGGAACCGTACGCGTTCTTTGGACGCAGTTCCCTGTTTCATACAAATGTTGATGAATTCCCAGAAACATATGAGCTGGTTGTTAACTTATAAAGCTTGGAATATTTGTTTTCTATTTTTATTTGTATTCCCATAAATAAAACACACATCCTCATGTTCTCTTATCTTTCCACGATAATAACAAACCAGAAATAAATAATTACTTTGCGCATTTAATGTTTAACTTTAATATGTCTTACATCATACTAAGCAATACCTTAACACTGAGATCGATGCAGTTATCGCACTATCATAAATGATTCTGTATTCGCATGCAACATTTAATGTTTGGTAACATAACCACGGCGTTATACTATAGAGGCCTATATTTAAAGGCAAAAAGAAAATGATTTACAATGATCCCTTAATCGCTTGAGCATGAAAAACTGCGCTTAATCAATACATATCATGATTAGATAACCTGACTAGAAAACTACAAAATGGAAGGTAACCAGATACGAAATGTTTTCATATTAGCCACCTCTAGCATTTCCATTTGGTTGAATTAAAGTCACAGATAACATTTCACATAGCAAGTATAGATTTTAAAATTAACTTACTGGAATTCGAGCTTTTGCCTTCATATTCCTCCACTAGTTCGCGTTGAGAACCATTTAGGTTTGATGACTCTATTTTATTGATTTACACACTTATAAGCAGGTTTCCTGGCTGCCGCAGGCATTTGTTATTTTTCTGAGCGTTTAAAGGGAGAAAGTGACTTACATAGCAGTTGCCAATATATATAGGGATGATGATGACGATGATGATGGAAAATACGAAAATAATACTTTTACGACCAGAAAAGAGCAATACACATTTCACAAGAACAAAATTTTGACTATTTTCGCAATGGTGGAAAATAAAAAGCGTGAATAATATCCCTGCATCTGCTATTTAAAATTCTGAAAGTGTCATTCCTTCAAAGAGCTTAAGTTTCGAATAGATAGGGCACTAATGATCTGGATTCCGTTTTACTTTAAAAGTTTTCAGAGTTTCATAGTAAAAAAAACTTTTGATAGAAAAAAAGTGTTCCGCAAAGATTATTTTAAACTAACCTTCAGGTTTTTAAGTGTGCATTAAAATGTATTTGGCATCACATAGAATTACATTTTAATGTAATGTACATTATCAGAAAGAGGAAAAAAAATGATTTTTAAGAATGAATGTATGATTTTGTGTGATATCTTTTAATAGTATTCTGTTTATATAAAATATTAGATAAGAAATCCTTAAAAATGTGTCAGTTTATACATTTATCTGCAGAGTTGAACGAATAGAATAGCACGAATATTAATTTAAAAAAATAGTTACTTTGGATCTGTAGCTAAAACCTATTACAAGGCTGTAATATTTATGATTTATTTTCCTATATCACACACTTATAATAGAAGGCGCCTTTTAATATATTTCTTTAAAAAAGAAAATCATTATTCTTTTTTCTAACTAAATTGCTACTTTTATAAACTTAAATTAGCAGATTTAGAGTTTGACTGTAAATAAATATGGGATTGAATAAGGAAATATAATTATATAAAATAAATCTATAAAATCAGAAAAAAAGATAAATTAAAATAAAACCTGTTAACTATATTACGTTATAAGTGGTTAAGAAAGTACTGTACAAGTAAAGGATATCAGGAAATTTAAATAAGTGTTACCTTATTTTTTTTTTTGTGTGTGTTGTTATTTGTTATTTTTTTTAATTTCACCTTTAGAGAAGGTATGTACAATATTATTTTCCATTCATTAATTTTTAGAATTCATCATAAAATTTGGAACAATAATGAAAAATTAAACAGGAATGAGACAAGATATCTATTAGGACTTAGAGATGCTCACAAAAGAAGATTTTAATAACTTTTTTGCATTTAAATAAATTCTACGATCTTGCAACATTTGGATTAATTGTTTTAAAACAGGACATTGTTTTTGTATTCTAAATCCCAGATAAAAACTGCTAGAAATACAAATTGCACCCTCTTAAAAATGCTACTTAGAGCTTTAATATAAACACTTAACATGGAAGTAACAAAATCTTATAGATTAGTATAAGAATGTGCAAGAAGTAAGTCTGTTTCAGAAAATGTTATTACATTTCAAACAAAACTGCCTAGAAGTTTGCCTTCCATGCACAAAGTTCCGTCTTCAAAATTACGAAGGAATTTAGCAACGATATATGAGCTAATATCTTGAACAAAAGTTCAGTCATCTTCATTCAACGGTATTCAATGCAAGATTGTCAACATGCAATTCACCAACTTGTAGGAAAGTTTGTAGTAACTTCACGTAAACTGCTATAGAGAGTTCAAGTGGACCCCAATATATTACATTTTTATAAATGAGTATATTTTACCGCTCGCTAATCTGATTAAATGTCTGGTAATGACAACATTTTGAACTTCCAGAGTATCAATTTCCCACATAAAATTTAAGAAGTACATAATACGGCCTAACTGAATACTGCATAGTAATAAGAAAGTTAAAGTTATGTAAACCAAATGCAGTTTTTGCTACCATTATATTCATGTATTATATTTTTCAGTATTGTATTAAACTTTAACGTTTTAAACATAAAGATATTTTCAATTTTTATTTTATGATATTCTCTACTACATACTACCCCTTACAAAATTGCTGAGTATAGGTTTCGTAATACAAGGAATATATGAAATGAAATCCTGTATACTGCACTCAACGTAAGCAGCATATTTCGTTATAATTAAAGCAACACTTAAAACACATGCGCAACCCATATTTTTGTGTAAAAGAATTATAGTAGCAGTGCTAATAGTGGTGCTTTCTGTTGTTTAAAAAATTAATGGTGTTTAACGCCCGTTTTTGTTATAAGGCACCATAGGTGGTGACACTGATTATACACGAGATGAAATGATATATTGGGAAAGGATTTATTTATAAGCAAGGAATTTTTCCAAGTCTAAGTTTAGGGTACCTCGCCGGCATTTGCCATTTATCACCACTGAGGAAAACCTGGAAAAAACCTCATTCAGGCAGGACGGTACTGGCGGGATTCGAACCCCAGACCTCCAGCACACGAGTCCGCGTACCGCCACGGGTGGCCGAGGTCGTTAAGGCGCGGACTCGTGAGCGGGAGGTCTGGGTTCGAATACCACCAGGACCGTCCTCACTAAGTTTTTTTCCAGGTTTTCCTCAGTTCTCATTAATGGCAAATGCCGGCCAGGTACCCTAAACTTAGGCTTGGAAAAATTCCTTGCTTATAAATAAATCCTTTCCCAATATATCATCTCATCTCTTGTATCATCAGTGTTCATCGCCTGAGGTGCCTCTGTAGCAAAAGCGGGCGATAAACACTATTCGCACACACGCGCGCGCCTTAACGACCTTGGCCATCCGTGGCGGTGTTTCTGTTGTAAAGTAGACAAACATGCACATATAGACAATTGTATGTTGCGCTAACATTTCGAAATATTAATATATACAGCGTATTAAAAAAGCACAATATTGCTGAAACTGTTTTAACGTTGTTAACCATTGTCTTTTGTATGTATTTTAAAGCTACTCACAAAATTTAAACGTAAAAATAAACAATATTACATTTTTTTTAATATTTGCCTTTTATTACAGCGTATCCTTAATAATCAGAACAACAATATTACATTCA
This sequence comes from Metallyticus violacea, assembly GCA_030762175.1. Taxonomy (NCBI): domain Eukaryota; kingdom Metazoa; phylum Arthropoda; class Insecta; order Mantodea; family Metallyticidae; genus Metallyticus; species Metallyticus violacea. The sequence goes on along the minus strand of CM060846.1, from coordinate 85,777,241 downwards.
AAATGTATATAAAACACATAAAACATAAATTATGTGGTTCAAAAGTCATCATGCATAGGATATACGATAGTTTTATTAGAATAGTGGAATGTGGTTAAAAAAATATGTTTAATATGACCACTTCAGTTGTGGTGATTGCACGTGTCAATGCATTTGACCCGGTCAGCTAGCAATGCGAATCAAGAGTTTTAAGTGGTTAATCTCGAATCTTATGGTTATAAACGAGCGACCTCGAGTGATTCCATACATAAAAATCCATCGGTGTCAAGTCTGGGGAAAGTGGCAGCCACTCCACGGGTCCACGGTGGCCAATCCAGTGATTAACAAACTGGATTGCCAACAACTGACGTACGAATGCGTCGTACTGGGGGGTGGGGCTCCGTGTTGTTGAAAGAAGGTGAGAAATGCACCATCCTTGTTCAGAACCAAGAACGGGAATGACAGTATCCAGAAACATGGCAAGATATCTGCGTTTAAGTTGCCGTTGATGATTTCGGTGTTGCAAATCCCACTTTAGACCATCACTTTGTCACCACATGGGTTGGTTCATTTGGGATACGTATCATTCCAAAACTGGACAATTTGGAATTTGATTTCACCACTGATGTAAAAGTTGACCTCGTCGGTGACATGAAGGCCACAGAAGAAGTCGAGATGTTCATGCAGTTGTCTCTGTGCCCATTCACAAAATTCATTATGTCTGTCCAGATCATCCTCACTGATGTGGTACAGTAGTTGCAACTTTTTCTGCTGCATACTGCGGGCGATATTGGCTTGACTGATCCTGAACTGTGCTGATATTCGGAGGGTGCTCTTTTGTGGGCTCTTAGACATCGCTGCCAGTACCATTATCAATATTCCCTCAACTGTTGAAGTGTGTGGTCTGCCACGTGAACCGATCCGCCACACTTCGCGTCTCCTTGAATAACCTAAGCAGCTTTGCTATGGTGTCTTATGTAATAGTTTTGTCCATCTGGATACTCCTCCTTTATAATCCCGAAGCATGATCATTATGCGCTCATCCTTCTTAATGCTATTCTATTTACCTGAAACAAAAGAACATTACCCTATCAGGCCACCTTGAATCATCCTGTATTAATAACCAACAATATATGATAGTACAACATCAATCCTCAATTTTAATGCCTGGATGAGAGGGATAGTGCTGAATTTCACTTACAAGCCGTGATATATCGGTCTTAATAGGAAAAAAGTCTATGCTATGCACGCAAAATCGAATTTTATTCCAGAGAAATGAACGAACAGTTATTTTTATTGCTAGATCCGTGTGCCGTGCACAAACAAATGTTTGATTAAAACTTGCAATTGTATTGCTATATAAAATGTGCCTCTATATTGTTAACCATTACACAGTTGAGTCAGTCCTGGTGGTGTAGTGGTAACCATACTTGCCTTCTAACCCAAGATCGTGGGTTCTAACCTGGCCAGGATCGATGGATTTTTTCGGGCGCAACAATCGTAAGTATGGCTTCCTTCTGAAGGGAAGCAAAGCCGTGGGTCCCGTGTCGTACATTTACGGCACGAAAAAGAACCTCAAGCCTGAAAGAAGAGGCCTCTGAGCAAAATTTGTCTGCCGTTTCACGCCCGGAATGGAATGGGACGCTGATGACCTGAGATGTTAAAGAGCGTCCATAAATAAATCAATTTAACAACAATTTACACAGGTGACCACTGATCAACTCGCCTACGAAGGAATCGTAGGTCAGCAAAATGTTGTTGAATTTTTAATCAGTTTTCAGTATGTGTTCTTTATTTATGAACATGCTCTCCTCAATTCGCATCTTCCTTTTAGATCAGCAAAATGTCTAGCAGCATTCTAACTGCAAAAAAGCAGCTTTCTTCTTAAGCAGTTACGCTTCAGCTAGTGATCCGAATGCCTTTATCAGGGTTCAGCCGGCTGACTTCTGGAGATGACACTGTTTGTATTTCTTCCGTAATTCTTATATTCCCCAATAGCAACGGATCTTTCGAATCCATAAATGGAATGACGGCGCAAATGAGCTTCGTGCTTTAGCGACCGCCAGTTGAAAACCAACCATTCTGGAATCTGACCACCACCGTGAACTTAGATTCTGTCTTGAACAATGGTAGTTAAGATTATATGATGACAACCAATAATACTCGAGCCATGTTTGTTTCTTCTCCGTACTCTCACGTTGAATGCGTCTTTAGTATTTTTCTCTAAGAAAGATAGCAGGAGACCATTTCAGCGCATGAATAGCTGCAATAAGAGTTTAAATTAATTTTGCAAAAATAAGAAATAATACATAATAGAAAATTAGTCTGAATTTGCCCATAACATAGATATATACCACGCTGAATCATTGCGGGGCTTAAGTCAGCTATGATGCTTCTAATCACAAGCAAAGCAGTAAACTAATATTTCAACATCGAAGGGCAGATACGTTATCAAATACAAACAGTAATTTTTTTTCAGGAAAGAAAAAAAAAGTATCGTCGGGACTATCCTCCCTGACTGAGGTTTTTCCAGGTTTTCCTCAGTCCTAATAAATGGCAAATGCCGGTGAGGTACCCTAAACTTAGGCCTGGAACGTTTCCTTCCTTTAAAAAAGCCTTTCCCAATATATCATTTCATGTATCATCAGCGTCACCGCCTGTGGTGCCCCAGTAGTAAAAACACTAATCAAAAAAAAATTCTATAAATATTTCATTTTAAAAATTTTTCATTTCTTTCCTTACACTACAAGATACTACTGTAACAATATACGGAAATAAAAAAGTAAACAATTTTGAATTGTTAAAACTAAACAAAATACTATAGTTTTCTACGCAGAAAAGTTGCAATACTTACATTGTGCTTTACAACAGCTTAACATTTTTACAATTACGTTAATTTTGTGTGCATTACAAACAAAGGAATGAAATAATATTACTATAATAAAAAAGATCGTATAGTTTAATCTCTTGAGTTTCAGCACAAAAAAAAAACTGTTCTGTTTCCAAGTTTTTATAAAAATATCTGTCTGTGTAATATGTAAGTTTTCTACTGATACATTCAGCTTCTTCTCATACATTGGTAGAACTTAGAACGAACAACAGCTGAAAGAAATGTTACATTGTTTCTGCCACTTTTTTGCCTAAAAGAATTACTTTCTTGTTTTCGAAGTTGGTCTATATATAAAAGCAGATATTTTCCCTTCAGTGTTGCTATTGAAATAATTAAGTTATCTGTTTAATTAGTTAGAATGTGGCGGTAACCAGCTAACCTTAGATATTCAAATAATTTGGTTCTAAATGTTTTTGATAGCATCTTTCACATAATTTTTAAACTAATTTAATTGGTTTTCATATTTTCCTCTGGCATCATCAAGAGGTTTACGATTTTTAATAATTTCTTGAATCTTTTGTAAATGTCTTGGCAAACTCTACATGATGTTTGTTGACACATTTGCATATTTGTTCTATTTATTTTACATCAAATCTAAAAGGGAAATTTCTTCTAGAAGATGCTTTATCAGTATCTCTTCCGGTATCCATCAGCTGCACACAGCCAGCAGGTAGATTACCCATAGGTTTGCAGGTTATAATCGATTTGGTAAAATTTGTCAAGGAAGTTTCTGTTGTTCTCTAAACTTAGAACCTGCATCCGCAAGAAGTCAGCTGATAATGCAACCAAAAATATTATTTTAAATTTTAATAAACAATGTTAAGCTTTGAATTGGCAATAATGATCCATACTTATGCTGAAAAGTATGCCGTTTTAAAAGCATATATTGTACAGCCTAAGCTAACAATCTCTATGTACCCACTTAGTTCGCATTTTTCTTGGTCTAGATTTGTTTCTGTGAGCTGTTTATGGTTGTCATCCTGTGCTTTCTTTAGTGCCTCTTTCGTCTTGAACATATCAATCTGTTCGTTTTTACCTTTATTGCTGTCGTTACAAAAAGCTGAACTACTTGTTAGACTACTGCTACAAACACGTACAAACTCCTTACTTCCGCACAAGAATATGAAACCAGATTTGTAGGCAGGCGTCGGTAAATAAGGCTTTCATGCCGGATAGCTGATAATATAAATTTTGACTATGAAGAAGAAATTTTGGTGGGGGCGGGAATTGGGCTGTATGGGTGCTGCGGTAAATAATTTGCACCCGCTGATTGCAGGTTTCGCTATGGCTGCTGCAGATCACCCACACTTTTCTACGAAGAGACTCTCTCGAGGGCGTTTCGCTGTTTTTGGCGACTATGTGTCGGAAGGTGACGACAAATGATGCTTAGTTATTTACTTTTCTGATTTATTTTATTCTTCTAACGTGAATATCCGGGTGAACTCACGTCTCTCGTCGAACCACAGCAAGAAATCTTGACAAACGTGTATATTTATTGCGCTGACCAAAAGGTGCCGGTACGTGGTATTTAGGCCGCTATTCCGCTGATCTCCGCGCGACGGCAGCCCACGTATCTGTGCCTAGAAATTCTGAGACTGCCCCGTTTTGGGAAAAATCTAGCTCTTTTATACACAATATCAAACGACGCCATCCGTGAGCAACGGCGCGAAATACTCCCGCCAATTTTGCATTAACGTGTCTGATAACGAAATACTCCCGCCAATTTTGCATTAACGTGAGTGCTTACCTCACTGAATTTCAGTTCTATTCGCTGGAAAATTTTGTTCAAGCCAAATGCTTTTCTATTCGTCAGTAAGATAAATTTAAACAGACTTCATAAGTTAACGACTTTTTCTACTCGGACACGTGCAACTTTGTCAGCAACAGGCCGGTTTATGCCCTGAGGCAGGGGCATTTTTCAACCTTCATACCTTCATACCAAAAGGGATTACCTTTGCATTGTCTGACTTTGCCAAGTTTTTCTGCGTTCGGAGAGAGACGAGAGCTTTCCCTTACCTGGTTACAATTTTTTACACGTTTAATGCTTATATATTACAAAAATTACTCTTTAGGAATGCATTTAAACACTATACAATATTAATTCCACTTGTGTCATTAAAGTTCCGCCACTGGAAGAAAATGCAAAACATACTTGCACCTAATTACAGTGAGTCAAGAACACCTTCAAATATAATATGAACAGAGATGTATCATTTCAGTCAATATATTACTGCATACGGAGATTTCTGGAAGCGTATACAACCTTTCTGTTTAGTGTTACATAAATTTTGCTTGCTGGTATTCATTTATTGATAAGAAATATTTTATGACTAAAGTACCAAATATTGCATTCCTAAGGCACACACTCTTGAAAAAAGCAACATCTGGCTTCGAATTGAGCTCTGACCAAGGTAGCAGTTTCAATTGAATCAAAAGGTATTTGTTCAAAGTCTTACGACTAGAATTAAGCCCTCAAAGACATTCCACTTTCTGGCTGGTAGGAGTCAATAATGCTCTTTAGGGCTAGGAATTCTTAAGCACTTATCATCAAATTAGGAACACTCAAACTACTAGTTCAATACAAAGAAAGCAAGAACTCAAAGTATGAGCCACCGCCCGGCAGGTAAACAAGAACCAATGAGTGACAGGCGAAATGGTAGAAGGTGGTTTGAGCTCATGGTCTATTTTAACCCTCCCACCTGTTGGCTACAGTTCAATACCAACTTAACTTCATTCTGGTTTTATGATTAAAAAGCTCGATGCCTACTGTTCTTCAAAAAGTAGATACATGAGAACTGTAAACAAAATACGTTTGGTGCACATGAAGTTGACGGTTTGTACAGATCTCGCACATGGAGGACTTCCAATGATGCTGAAGCATAGGACAATAAACCTTGATTTCTAAATTAGTATTCATAATTAATGGATTTCTTACACAATATATTACACACCTGACAAATATTTTACGTTTTTTTTTTTTTTTTTTTCAGAGATATGATCGAACATAAATCACGCAGCATTATACACTTATGGCTAGATTATAGGAAATTAGAGAAAACGTTTTCAAATGGTCTGCAGACATTTAGGTCATACTTATCTCCAAACATATTTTGTTCAATTTACTTCTGCACTTTTGTACCAAAACATTTTTCTGCACTCAAATACAATTCCTCTACGGTTGGTCTAAGCTATCTCAAAGTCTGCATCAATTCAGTAAGTATAGTTAGATTGCCCGGACTGAACCAGTGATACTGCAGAATTTTTCTCCTTTGTAAATGGTGTTTGGCTGAACGCTATTAATAAATGAAAATAATTTGGTTTCTATGATTTAAACGTCAAAGGGAAAGTTTCAGTTGTCTTCTTGGGAATTTTTATGAAATCCGTAGAAAATTTGAAATGTTCTGTGCTGTATTTCTCAATACCTAAGTGACATTAATGAGAACAATTTCTCTATTTCTTGTCTAAGAAATTTGGATATAGCCACTTCTTTACAATTTTCGCTACAATTATATAATTTCCTCAAAATATATTTATTTTTCTGTTTTTAAAACCAAATATTACTCTGATTTTAATTCTTCATTAAGATAGCAGGGGTTGTCACTCTGTGTGGAGTTTGCTTTTTTGAAGAGTTTCTTCTAAAACTGGGCTATATTGCTGACAGTTTTGGATTGCTTTTCTTGAAATGGTTCAAATTCAACCTCATTTGGAGTGCACATTTTTCATCACTAGCACTGCCATTTTCATAAGTACACATCATCTTTCAAGGAATCCTGTTATTTGCCAACTATACTTTATAGGTATTAAAAATGAAACTGTCAAATTTCTGAATAATAAAATAGCAAAGCTTTGTAAACACGTGGTTCTGCAGTCGCTACATGCAGTAAATTTCTATTAAATTGAATGACACACAATAGATAACATTTTTTCAAATGTTAAGAGTTGCTTGATTCTTAATTTTCAATGTGCTTTGATAGGGGACATTTCAGCGATATAAACTGATAACAATTCCCTGAAGTTTTCATTATTTAATTATTAAATTTCCATTAACAAGACTGTTCATTTTGTTGACATTGGATGAATTCAGGTTTCTTTTCTTTTTTCTTTTCTTTTCTTTTCTTTTTTTTTCCCCATTCTTACATTCGGAATTGAACACATTTTTAATGTATCAGACATTCAGCCTATACCAGTAATGTACATGCACCCTCTAACGACAGTTAAACAGTCTACTTGGGCAATAGAGCTAGGCGTTGGGCGTGTTGATTACAGTGAGAGGGAACGGAATCTGGTGAGCATCACTGGAAAGTGCAGTCTGTGCAAGGGATAAAACACACTAAATAAATATCCCTAAATATTGAAAACACATGATATGCGGAATTTCCAGTTGTAAAAATCAAGATACCGTTAGTGCGGCACTAATTCGAAATTCGCTATGTTGGTTATTGCGTTTCAGGCACAAAAATAAGAAATAAAAAAGCAGAATTTGCTGTGACTTATCGCAGCAGTTGGCTCTTCCGAAGCTGGGCGTGACAAAGTACAATAAAGCTTCAGGATAAAATACGCCGCCAAGGCTCCGCCTCCCTTCCATTCCCCCAGCTGTAACCCCCGCCCCTTCCGAGAGGCTATATTCGTTTTTCTCCACCAAAAGACCGATTTATGGGGAAGTCAAGGACGGAAAAGCGCAGCAAACTGTGGAACAGCCTGACCTTGCCGCTCCTTGCCTTCGGCATTTTACACAAATGCATCATAATTACAAGAATTCGTAGAAGGAAAGGCGCTGTATCAAAGCGCCCCTCCAGCGCAAATGTTTAAAATGTTCGTATTATATATGCTTAAGATGTTCCATAGTATCAGCAGGCGTCATTATTTACACCGCGTTGCTTCTGAGACACACAATAGAATAGTCCAGTGAGTCATACTCCAGGCAAGAGGCGTATTTGTAGAAAGGCATTGCATATAACTCAAAAAGATAAAAAAAGATGTTTTAAAAATTTAATACTTACGGTGATTTTATAGGCTAACTAGTAATTTAACGGCAAGGAGCAGAGAGGAAACTCCACTAGAAAGCACGTTTCTAATAAGACGTAACTTTATCAAAAGAACGTGCATGTTCATGTCACAATGCTTATAAGTACATAGTGCAAAAATATGAAGAACATTTTGAAAAAAATACAAAATCCGCAAAACTAAAATATGAAGAAAAAATATATGATTTTTATATTGAATGTATAACGTATCCGAATTAAAAAGCTAAAATTAAGATTTCACAAATTTCATTTATACACAAGAAAATTTTTATAATATCTAGGAAACTTCTTGAAAACAGACCGTGTAAAATAAAACACTACAGCAAGCAGGATGTGCACTAATGATCTGTACTGCGTATTGCTGATTTACCAAAGTACCAGAATGTACTAGAACATTGTTGTAACTGGAGTACAAGAAATCCTACCACAATATCTGTGATTTTACTTGTTAAAATATCTTCCTAGGCTGAGCTGAATTTCCCCAAAAGTTTAAGAAATGAAATTCAGATGTTTCCGGCAATTTTTTAAATAATAGAACTCCATTTAATTAATTCAAACTTAAAATACAATTACACTACTTTGGTCCTGTGTGTGACATTTAAAATACATCGAAAGCTCAAACTTGCTGCCTCCGAAACTCATTTGCAGATGGTTACTTCATGCAGCCAAGTGGTAATAGTGACAGCAAATGAATAAAAAGAGTACAATACATGAGTCGGAACTGGAAGGGCTTATATCATTTCGGTTTTCACAAATGTTGGTGAATTTACTGAAGAATGTTAAATAAAACTATACAGGCGTTTTAAAATAAGTTTAAAAATATAATAGGGAAATATGACCAAATATTAAGATTTGATTAAATAACAACATATTTACAAAATATTATAAAATATGAACACATAAATTACGCCCACTGGATTCTACGTGCTGAACATAAAGTACTCCACGATTAATGGTCTAAAATATGAAATTTAATTTTTTTCCGCTCTCTACTAATAAGATACAACATTTTAAAGAACATTATTTTCCTTTATTTCGCCACGCAAACATGGTGTAATGAGCAGGCTCAGGCATTTATGTCCATGAAATCAGGGGAGATTCCATGCTAGCTGGCGACTTCGCTTCGCTTCTCTTCCCTCCAACACACGACAAGACGGCCTCAAACTGAGTGGGATGCAGAAAATTTCGAATAGTCAATTCTAAATTGTTAAGCCTGGGGCCTACTTCATAACTTAGCTACTCCCAGTGACCTACATAGAATGTATATATAAAACCTTAATTGCATTATATTTTAATATTAGCTTACAATTCTGTAGTTATAAGGTTGCAAGGAACGTGGATTGGTAAGCTAACATATCAGGAGGTCATTTTAATTAAGGCACATCATTTAAAGTATTTTAATCTTTGTTAAAGCAGATGATTTTACTATATATTCCTGTCTTAGTATTTGTACGCCAAAGGTTGGATTGAATATTATGTAGTAAAAGTGGTAAAATTTTAAAGGCCAACACGTTAAAATCATAAGATTTGAAATTTAAATTTAATTTTTTTTCAATAGTTTATAACAGTTTCCATTATGTAATGCTGAATTATGTTTATACCAATTTTATTGTAAAATTGTTTGCTATTTTGTCACGATTAGCTTTTATTCGAAATTTAAATTTATTTTAGAGTATAATATACCTTTTGTTGCTCAGTAAATCATGTTGGTTTGGTACTGTTAGAAATTATAAATTATTCTCCTTCTTCCGAACTGCAAAGTTATCTTTCCATAGCCATATTCAGGGACTTTTCTTCCAGCACACTCCCAAACTAGTCTGATATTAATTGATAAGGTGCCGAACTCTGCTTATAAGGCCATTTGCTTGAGATATATTGTGCCTGTTTCGCAGTGCTTTCCTTTTAAGAGGGAACTGGTATGTAAGGGGCCAATCGAATGCATTTTCAAATACTAAAACTCCTATCTGAACAGAAATTGCAATGCATATAATGTTTTGGTTAAAACTGTTTTATAGCTGTTATAGTTCAGAAAAAGTCATGTGTAAATTAGCGTTTGAGCAAAATGTGCAAATATTTTTTTTAATTAGATCTTAATAAAATGCATATATACTTTTTTGAATCATTACGGGCGATATGGATATCAAATTTAATTTCATAACACTTCCTGATCGAAATTAAATGTACACCTTTAAAACCTACACACACAATAAATTAAATAATCTTATGTTGCTTTTTTTGACAATTGTTATTGCCGTATTCCATTTGAGCAAAGATACAAACGCGATGATTTCATAAAACATTATTCCGTGTCTCAATTCGACACACACGTGCGCGCGGTGCTTGAGGACTTAATATCCTTTTTTAACATCCATGTAAAAGATAGTAAAATACAAAGTTCTCAGATGCCGTTCAGCACAGGCATTTGCTAACAGTAGCTGGCCTTGTCAGCAGTGACTTCATGTTATGGAGTGTCTGCACATGATTTACGAGACTACCAGCATGAAGTCTGCCTGGTGGTTCATTTGTGGCGTTGTGTATTCAAGGTCTCCTCTGCCATTTAGCAATGCTATCCTTCCTGCTTTTATAGCCATTTCTTGCAAACAAAGTGAGCACTCAACAAACAGAATTCGTTTGTGTAAACAGCTATTTAACGTGGCCATTCTGTTCATTTTATATTTACATAGAGAAAGCAACAAAGTGATAATAAATGGTTTAGTTATCCCAAGGGTGTAAAATATTCACATTACAACAAGCAATAAAACAACATAACTACAGAAATAAAATATAGCATTACACATCGGGTGAGAAGAGTGTAGACAGCACCATTGAACCAGAAAGAGATATCGACGAGGACAAGGAAAAAGCTCATGAACATTTTTCTTTTATCTTTCATAGATTTTTAGAAAAACATTTCGAAAAAGAGACGTTGGCAACTGCGCCTTTCTCTTGTAGCTACTGCGCAGGTGAGTGTTAAGGATGAGAGTTTCCAGATAAAGGGGAAAGTTGACAGCTTCTTGTTGCGCACTGAATGTCAGAAAATGGTTGCGATTATGTTGAACCAATTGCATTATGGGAGTTGTATTAAAGTTTTACATTGAAATTTATTTCCTAAGACAGCTCTTTCGTGTATTTGAACCGAAAATTTCAACACTTAATGAAAGTACCTAAAACTTAACACACATTTCTTTCAACTTGAATGAAAGAATGAAAGAAAATAAATACTTTGCACACAAATATAGGCTTATACCTACATGGTTAAAGTAAACAGGAAATGGGTTCATTCCATTTTAGTTCAATTATCATTGAAAGAAAATTTAGAAAATCCTGTTTTTCGTAACCATTCAATGAAACGAAATAAATGCGAAATGTTTTATTGAATCATTTAAAGGAATACAATAAAACTAAATGTGAGTGTTGCCATAATTGCGTTCGTATGTTCGTATGTTCAAAGGTGCAATGTGTTGAACTCCGGTTTAAAACGTACAAGAGCTCAATCTCTACAGTGCACGTTATATCAAATCTGTTCAGTACGTACAAGGTCAGGGAGTACGTGTCTTCAAACAAAACATAAATGCTAAATTATAGTAAAACGAAGCGTTTAAGGAAGGAGATGAAAAGATTAAAATGCCCTATAGGTATGTTCTGTCATGTCTTTTAATATGCCTTGTGCCGATAATTTAGTATTTAAAATATATGGCCATGAAAAGTGTGCAATATTTTTGTTGTTCAAATACGTTTTCAAAGTTTTAAATGTAATATGGTTTTTCATTTGTCTCTACTGAGAAAAAAGTTTCCTTAACAGATATATCCGTACCCCTTCCATGTGGCGTATCTTAAAAATTTTAAAGATCAATTAATGTAGCTGTTTCATTTATTTTTTTAATATTTTTATCAAATATATGGCATTGTTGCTGCTGTTGAACTAATTTGATGTTGACTCTTTAGATAAGCTGATAATGCTTTAAATGTGAACTGTAAAAGTTGCCAAATATTTGGAATAAATGTAATACCTAGCTTCCAGGGTAGTCTTTTTAACAGTGTTTAACGCAGTGAACACTGATAATACGTGAGATCAAATGATATACCTATTGGGAAAGTATTTTTTAAAGGAAGCGTTTCAGGCCTACGTTTACGGCTACCTCCCAGGTACACCGAGGAAAGCATGAAAAAACTAAAGAGAACATGTAAATGGGAATCGAGCACAAGAACTTCCGCTTACGTGTCCGTGTCTTAACGACTTTGGCCACTTATGTATGTTACAGGGTAATATAATCACGGCATGGCACTGCCTACATAAAACTAAACCACTGATTAATTCCACATGCATAATATCTTTGAGGTTCTCCAAAAGATTGCCAAAATTATTTCCATAAATTTAGTTATGGTTATACCACACCAGAGATATCACTACGTGAACAGATAATTAGTACTTAATGGCTGCCCTCGACTCGAACAGAACAGAACAGAACAGAGCAGAAAGATGAACCTCGGGCTTGCCTTTCGTACTTGACCAAATCATGTGCAGAAGTGTTTCCGTAGTTAACTTCTTGAGTGCCGCGGGGGTGCCAATTAGTTCCTGATACTGTTTGTGAGGGCAGCGCTATGTAAACCAAGACTACAAGAGAGGATTTTCTTTTACAAATTTATATTTTACTGCTAATATTCTAATTTTACAAATACTGGAATGGAATATATTGTTTTTCAGTATAATGTAATATTATGTTTAACATTTTATGTATCGTTAATATTAAAACGACAGGATATTACACTGTTATAATGCAAGGTTCACCGCAGTCTACTTATTAAAGGAGTTTAATTATTAAATTGAATAAAGGTGTAGGGTATAAATTTAAGTTACGTCAAGTAAAGTTAACTAATCTAATGAAAATTAAGTTAAATTACTTTACATGAAACTACATAATGTTAAGCTACTTTTCGTTAAGCTATCCTACTTTAAGTTAAGTTCCGTTAAATTATGACAATTTAAGTCATGTTGCCAAAAGATAAATTTATATATATATATATATATATATATATCATTAATTTGCAAGCTAATTTATGTTACGTTAATTGTATTAATTTAGATGTTATTTATGTTATGTTATGTTAGGTAAAGTTTTCGCAAATTATGTCACGTTACGTTGAGTGAATTCATTTGCATTACTTCAATATACTTTAAGTTACTGATGAGCGCGGAAAGCTACCTCCCATTAAATTACCTTATTTTGATGTAGAATTAGTTCAGGTTAATTACGTTGTTAATTTACATTAACATATGTTGCGTTACCTTTCGTTATTTTAGTTGTTAATTAATTATATGGATGGATGGATGGATGGATGGATGGATGGATGGAAGGAAGTATGGGATAGATGAACAGATAGATAGTATATATTTTATCAAAGAAGAGAAATTTATTATTACCACAAAGTACTGATATGACATGAAAAGGATTTAATATTATAAGTTATTCTTTATGTAGCGTTTGAGCTTTCGAAACTGTTTATTCCTGGTTTGAACTTTGGAATAGTTGCAGCATCTTCTTCAAACGTGCTTCCTGTCCGTCAATGTGCAACCGAGAATGAAATCTCTCCAGCATAAAATTAAACTTAAACTAGCCGTCAGTTTAATATTGGTTTAATGGCGTACAAAGTTTTTTTTTAAAAAAAATATAAGAGACAATTGCAATTGCTTTTTTTTTTTTTTTTTTTTTTTGTATCCTTAAAAATTTTGGTGCTAGCTTAATAGAAAACATATGGGACATTTTGCCTCATCATGTATTACTAAATTTGTAGCTTAAATACTGTATATAAACAACAAATCTGAGTTTGTGTTCTTGAAAATCGACCACAGCATGCACAATGTAGTTCTTCAACCTATCAATTGCATAGGTTGCTCAGAAACCCTCTTTCCTTTAAATAACCGCGCAATTATTAATATACTGGTATAATGCACGGTGATCTTGCAGGCCAACTTACCAAAAGTGCCTATTGATAACGAGACTAACAAAAGTTTTATTTGAAAATTCCTTTATCGGGTTAAAGTTGCGAGGAGATTAAGCATTCTACAGTTCCAACTTCTTGAAACCGTTACTTGTAGTATCATTTTGAACCATATTCAATTGACGTTGACAATTTACTGCAACAGCTGTAAACCTTTTCAAAAAAGTATACTTCTATTATAAAGTGACTTGTGAAACCATACCAAGCAGCTCTTTTTAAATCGTGAATTCCTTATTCGATGACCGAGTATGGAGATTTTTGGCCACCGTTGATACGAAAATGTGCTTGTCAGTCTATATCAAGACACACTGGATGTACCTGAAATTGAGCTATCGTCTAAATAGTTATATTGTTTACCTTTGTCCCTTTCTATCAACTCGAAAATGTTTGCATTTTGTAGGAAGGTAGTTTGCTATCTCTTCAGAACCGCCACGGGGGGTCGAAATCGTTAAAACACGGACTCGTGAGCGGGAGATCTGGGTTCGAATACCGCCAGGACCATCCTCCCTGACTGTTTTTTTTACCAGGTTTTCCTCAGTCCTCATAAATGGCAAATGCCGGGGAGGTACCCTGAACTTAGGCCTGAAACGATGCCTTCCTTAAAAATAAATCCTTTCCCAAAATATCATTTCATCTGATGTATCATCAGTGTCCACCGCCTGTGGTGTCTCTGTAGCGGAAACGGGCGTTAAACACTATTCATATACTATCTCTTCAGTATTTGCCAAACTGTTGTGAAGCTCATCTCTGGACATCTTTCCACATTATTAAAACTGCATACTCCTTTCATCAGCAATATTTCGAGTTTCTTGCAGAACCTCAGCATCTGCTATGTCTGTTTGCACTCAAGGTCTACCTAATATCTCTACATCTGTGACGTATCTAGTTTATTTAAATTTTGTTACAAGTCTCTGAAAAGTCCTCATGTTGAATGGACCAGCTCTTAAATTATTAATAACCGAAATATTACTAAAAAGTCTATCCAAATTTGTAATTAACACAGAATAAAACCGATGAGATTAGCAGAAGCATTACCATTTTTCCCACAAATATAAATTAATGAAACACACTTTTGCTTATGTTGAAAAGTTGTAATTCAAAATAAACTATCAGTAACAAATAAAATATTGCCATATTGATGCAAATACTTATTTGCTGTGTAATAATCTAGTGCCAGATTTGTTAATATTGTGTGGAAAATTAAAAAAAAATGGGCAAGATATTTCCTCTTCCTTTTAAATAAACACTTGTGTCTACAATACGATTTAAGTTAGTGTTTTCCAAGCACATTTTCTTCGCTATCAAAAAGACGCACTAAAGGTGAATAAGGGAGAACCAAAATCTGAGTTGATCATAAATTTGAAGTTGAAAACTGTAAAAATGTACCGAGCTGGAAATTTCAACCGGAACTTTCACACCAAGAGCAAACGAATCCATGAGCGGGAAATAAAGCATGCATTCTTGTACTCCCTGTACTGTTACTTTTTATTAGTTTAAGGAAAAATAAACTTAGATTTAGTTCATATATGAGAAAGAATAAAGTCTTAATCATCTAAGCTGCAAAAAAACAAAAGACGTCTATTATTAGTTATACTGTTACTATTCACAGAGACAACGAACTATCACACACCACAAATGAAAAATATACCAAAACAGGCACAGATATTACTTACCCTTAATCATTAACTGCAAATATTTTTGTGGAAAGCTAGGGCTGCAAATAAGCTGATACAGTGTGTTTGAATATTACATCAATAATTGAATTTGTTAATGAGCTCAGTAGATAGTCATTTGTCACCATCCGCAAAACTTAAAAAACAAAATTTAAAGTATTCTAAACTATATTTCACAATGTATAATCAAAGTACATTAAAATAATTTTATCCAATAAATATTACAAATTATACAGTCATTATTGCTAACGAAATGCCAGACAGGTGTTTTGTCTGTCGCAGCTGATTTTTATGTCGTGCTACATATTTGACATGAGTATTCAGCTTCCCCATAGTCATGAAAGCATACAATTTAATGCAGCATTTTGAAAGAAATAGCAGAATACCAACTTGACATCATCATGCTGCAGAGTATATCGTGAATATTTTTCTGTCTTCTTTTCCAGTTCCAGTCATGGCCAGAGGCGGCTCGGGCCTCTAAAATAAGTGAAGCAAATGCAATTTTGTAAATTAATTCTGTGACACTGTGCATGAATCTCATAAACCTCAAGTTGTAAACTTTTGTTTGTTTTATCTTCAATATTTTAACTTATATTAACAAACCATAATTCCTATAATCGCACAGATTTTTCCACCATAGGGGAATGTGCACATTTACCTATAATTTCCTCTAGAGAAATTCAATTCAATGTTCAATCTTTCTTTCAGCGAATTCCAAAGTGTTTATCTACATTTTTACTAACGTTTCACGCAACAATTTAAACAAAACTACAAGTTACTGTTTTGATGTACACTTTCATTATGCAAAGATTTAGAATAAAAGTTCACTTTACGAAACAAGTTATTACAATTGGCTACATTTACCACACCAACCACTTCACAAATAATTTAGAAACTAAAAAAGTGCTGGCAACAGAAAATTTATATAACCTCCCCATACTGTATATTTTTGTTTATCCCTCTAACCACCCTGAGCTGGCAGAGGTAATTCATTTTTCTCACTGTGGTAGCTTATAGTAAAGCTATGCGATCACAATCATGTTGTGACCGTCGAGCACAAAAGCATACCTAACCATACATAATCGTTTAAACCCTGAAGGTAAGCACAGAACTAGTGGATGGTCCGCAAAAGACTTCTGACTCTACTTATGTGGCCAGTTCTCGTCAAGCTTCCAGAGGCCACATAGTGATGTTTAAAGAAAAGGGAGGGCTTTTCAAAAAACAAAAAAAAAAAAACGAACAAAATAATTACTGTGTTTCATATTTGAAATTGGGAGAACTCGTGACCATATGACATTATGGTAGAACTTCCTCTGGTTCTGGCATCATTAGTGCATTCTTGCTTCCATTGCTACTGATAGTTTTCATGATGCGACAGAAACACTGTTAAATTCAGCAAAGAAATTGCTATAAAGCCGTCTTAGTACATTCATGAATAGGTTTTACAAAATGAATAAGCACACAAAGTAAATTACACAGGGAAAATATTCTAAGTTTTCATCCGATACCATGAAAAACTTAAAGGCATAAATTAGATGAGAAAGCTAAGAGGGGGGGGGGACATACTTGCAAGTCCTAATAAAGAAAATTAAATGCGAAGGCGGGAAGACATAAATATTATCAAGTGTTGAACAGATTCAGTAGTAACATGCATGTTGACAATGTTAGGAAGGTTCTCTGTAATCATTAGGTTGCTAAAATATGTTTCTTGAAGCAAATTAAACAACTTTGAAACAAAATGTGTGAATGAACAAAATTTTACAGCTTCTACAGCTTCATTACCGAATATGTTTGACACTCAACTGTTGGTGACAAAGTTAGTCCATCACAGAACAACAAAATGATTCGGTTAAATGTAGATCGGACTTGGACCAATCAATGGAACGGAAACAAGGTTCTTTCCCATTACTAATATCATGTACAGCAAATGGCGGGTTGCAGGTATATTTCTTGCAGTTTCCAGGTCTAAAAACTATTTCATTTCAAATTTTGATATTTGTAACGCATGGTATTAGCCACCAAATGCTTCCATGCATAACTTTTTTTAAAAAAAAATCAGGAGGGAAAGCCACAAAGAAAGATATTACTAACCTTAAGGTGTAACCAGCGGAAAGCAGATTTTTTTTTTTAAATATATATAGTTTTTATTGTTGTTTCAATATGTGTAATTTAAATGAGAGTGTTTTATTGAAATGCACTAGTGTATAGTTTGTTACTTCGTAATAATGCTGTAGAATTAGTAATGATTTGTGTTTAGGAAAGTAGGAGAAGCTGAATTTATTAAATTGTTTTGTATAGGTTTGAATTCCACTACCCGTACCGCAGAGGCGACGCTTTTACTGTAACTCATTTTACTCTTTGTCACGTCCCTAAAATTTGAACTAGTTCCCTGCCGGTCTCACGGCAGTATACACTTATTCTCAAAAGTCGTTAGGGCGTTGAATCTAGAACATGCACCCTTGTGTATAAAAACTATTTTAAAATCAAACCATCTGTCGTGCGCGCGTCGAATTTATTCGTAACTTTCCTGAACAAGTTGTTCATCCAGAACTGCAATTCACGACATTGGACATAGACTTGAATCTGTTGGTTCAATAATTTTAAAAAATCATGGGAGTATTAGTAGAGGCTGATTTAAATAACTGACACAAATTTAGACCGTTTTCCAACAAAATCACTCACAAAATTAATATAACCAATGGAAATTTGGGAATGAAAAAATATTAACAATGAAAGCATAAACATTGACGACCAAATTTATCATATCATTCAGAATATTTGTCCGATACAATAACTGTTTACCCGAAGAAATATAGAAAAATTATATGAGTTCTCCTAAATTCAATACTCAAAATCATAGGAATAATAGAAGAGAGCAAATTAAACGTATTTGTTAAATTCTATAGGTCTGAAATTGAGTGAGTAATCATGCTGTGAATAATAAATTAAAATTCTTTTAGGTTTGATTCAGAATTAACATTATTGTACTAACAATTGTATAGTGATATTTTATAAAAAGGGTTCAAAAGTGCCGCCTCTTGTTTCAATATACTCTGTGCAATGATGTAATTGTCTTATACGTATGAAGACTCCAGATATTTTCCGTATTGAATTAGCAGCTGCGTGCACCCGAGCGACGAGCCCTTCTGGTTCAACTGGTGTTTCGTACAACAGGCTCAGAAATGCCCCCACACAAGAATAATGGAGTGGTGGAGGTCGGCAGAACGAGCAGACCAAACAACGCATTCCCCGCGGTTAATCCACAATCCATGGCTATTTAAACATGCGGTTAAAATGTTGTCGCACTGCAATTAAGAAGCGAGTTGGATAACCGTCATGTTCATACCACATGCCAAAGAGAAAAGTTCTCAATTTGTCTTACAGAAATTGCAGGTAAACGTTCACGTTGAGCCGTCATAGCTTATTTACCGGTTTCACACATTGATGGTTTTTTGAACGATGATTGTCACAGTCAATTAATGAAAACTGTAATTTTGAGTTTTCACCCTCATCTCCAATTTTTAATTGTTTTTCTTCAAACGTTGATTATTTACTCAATATTCGTTTCAGACTTGTGGTTGTTTAATAGAAAACACTGGTTTTATCTCTTCTTATGTCCCTAGAAGTTTTAGTATTGATTTTTTGTATACTTGGTATACATGTTTTAGATAGCGGAGTTGCAAGTAAGAGCACCGTTTTGCGACACGCTTAATCGATCTTGAGTTTGAACCCGCGATCTTGGGTTTAGAAGGCCCGAAACGTGAAAGGAGAAGATTTATAACTAAATTCGAATATTTCTGTGCTCACTTTATACAAACATGTTATCGTAAATCACAATTTATTGAGCAGTTTGATAGTGGTTTGGAGCTATGTCTTTGGGTAAAATAAAAAGTGCATTTATTTAGTGTTCCATTAACTGGAAGTCTTTCAGATTTCATTCACTTTTAGTATTTCTTTAATATCCAAATTTCAAATTAAATTACCTTACTTTGTGGCAAATTATGAAATCAAAGAAATATAAATAAATGTTTGTTTGTTTGTTTTTTTAAGGGAAATCTTAATTTAATGGGTTCACTTTTACTTATGTCCGTTAACTATTTTCTCCTATACTTCACTTTTACTTATGTCCGTTAACTATTTTCTCCTATACTTCACTTTTACTTATGTCCGTTAACTATTTTCTCCTATAAATTCAAATGAATTCTTTAAAGGTAGCATGTTGCACTGTACCCATAAAATGGACATTATTTCAAAGTACTTCAAATGATGACATAAAAACGTATAAGCAGAAAAATGTCTGTGAATAGTTTTTATTTTGTGCTAAGCTAATAGAGAGGGGTGGCCCCTTAGTAGGTTGCTAGTTGACGCTACCCTAAAACTATACATTTTTATTTTCCTATAAATATTGCTTAATGGTTTTTTTTTTTTTTTTTTTTTTTTTTCCCATTGAAATATCTGTAAAGGACTTCAATCTTGTGCCTGGTATTTGCAGGTGACTTAACAATGTATCGTTATGCTTGTGAGGTACTTTGATGGATGGAGCTGAAAGGAAGCCTCTTGCCCAAAAGAATTATGTTTGTGCACCACTTGAAACATCATGTCAAATTTAGCCTCGAGCCTTATACGACTGCTTTTTGTTGCGTTAAAAGTTGAATAAAATACTATTAGTTTATATTGAGACAACATAATAATGGTCTCACATTTTATATATATTAAATATGGAATAAGCTTGCAATTTAATATCAAATAATATTACATTTGAAGTAACAATGCTGTCATGCAGACACTCACCAACAGTAATAATTAGTGGTTTCATTAATAGTGTGGTTTTGCTAAATGAAAGCTAGTGAAATTTCGTGTCAATTAATGAATTAGTTACTTTATTTCGTTTTATGTTAATTGAATAAAGGAAATGAACGCAGTACAAAGTTTATATTCTAAGTCTTTTTCTGAGAACGTTACAAGAGAAAATTTAAATTAAAGGCTGGACAGTCAAACTGTGATTTCAAAACACAGGAAGTATACAATGCTTTCTGTAGAGACAGGCTTCATACTGTAGTCATCAGACTTATCAAAGATATTCGATTGCTAACGTTACAAAGTTGCTATCATGAAAACCAGGAGTGCGCATTATTGCAATATATTTATTAAATTCTCTCTCTCTCTCTCTTCCTCTTTCTGTTGCGTATATTCAACCACCACGTATGAGTGTTCATTCTAGTCACCTATAGAATCAGCAGTAGTAAAGTTGTGCACCAGAGATCTGTGCGGCCGAAAGCCGCCGCTTTAATATATAAATACAGAAGTTAATTTCACTTCTTCTTGATGCTTGCACACGCTCCGTAATTTGTGGGAACATGGGTCTCACAGTATTTGGTAAACAACCCTATCTCCGGAAACTGACACTGTTAACTTACGACATATTACGCCTACGACCGGAAGCATTTGTCTGCGAAGCTTCCTGTTCCGGTCAACCGCATAAGCTTTTGCACAATGCAAGCAAGCTCTGAAGAGCAAAATAGCCTGCAATTTGCTTACTATGCATATTTTCAACCTACGGGTTATACATATTATTTGAGCATTAGTTTATTCAAATATTGAAGTTTTCAAGTTTTACGTAACAGAGTAATGATAATAGATAAATTTCATTTTAGGCAATAACGCATGAATGTATTTTAGCAGTTTTGTGGAAGTTACTGAATTGCATATTATTAATCTTTAAACTATAAATTATTCACAAGGCTAATCCTCTAGTGTGGAAAACATATTTCAAATATCTGCATTACTATGGAAGACATTTATTTAATAAATGGGTAAAGATATGTATAAACTACTTAAAACATTAAAATAAAATGAAAGCATTCTCTCCAATGCATGAGTTCATATCTCCATAATATCTATAATATTTAGGTATATTACAGGAAGAACCATAGCATTGCGAACAAATTACTCAGCCAATGGTTTTATTAATATACGATAACTCAATTTACAATACAGAAGCTCTCATATTGACAGTGTCTGAAGTCTTAAATCAGGACCCAACTTGGGGGTGCACATAGTACAGCAGCAGCATATTTACTTAAATGCTTTGGAGAACAACTCATTGTTATATATTAAATTAACTACAAATGCAGTAGGTTTTAAAAATATATATACAATGTAATTAATGATATGTATTCTTGCTGTTTCATGTATGTATGTAGTGTTGATTCAAAATTTTCGTGCATATACTTAAATACTGTTTATACCTACTCCTATGATATCTAAATCTATTTAAAATGCAGCAAAAGCTTTCGTGTATCTTTGAAAACGATGAAAAAACAAATTATTAAAATAACACATTACAATCGTTGCTCTAGTAATATTTCATTACTGTTTTCGCAAACAGTTTTTCAGGAATTCGAATTGGAGGCTTTGGTCGCCCCCGCTGCAGGAATATGTTAAACATTTGCTTAATAAAAATATTGCAAAACGATGGCATGCGTTTAAGTGTTGTATCAGTTTCTGTCGATTAAGACTTCACAGATATAAGCAAAGGCTCATGTGTGCAGGGAAATTTCTATGTTGAATGATCAGAATTTTAGAACTCAGGGTAACATTTTCACGAGCCCAGGGACGCTGTGATTCAACATTTCAAGTTTAACGTACCATCATTATTTTGACGTTTAGCTAAAAATAAAAAGAGTAATGCCAATTATATTCTGACGAAATAATGATTAAGAAGGTTTCTCGAGATTTATTTGATTGATTTGACACAGAAATGTGTAGCTGGCAGTATAAATATATTAACAAGTAATGCTTTTCTCATATATTCAAACAAGATTTCTACAGGTTGATTCTTTTGCTAGAAGTTCCAAATCATTGCCAATAAATACCTATGTTATTTAAATAATGACTTGAAACTTTGTTTACACACCCAAACAGGACCTGCTCATAATCTATTCTGAAACTCGTCTCTTCTGACATGTATGCGTTTTCCTAAATTCTGCGTTGCTTCTTCCCAAATGATGATATCAACGGCTTCAGTTTCTAGGCATGTAACTTCTTAGAGCTCTTCGAATGAGCGGGGTTTATTTTTGTACAATTTTCCCTTTCATTTGTCCCCAAGAATGAAGTATGGAGAAGTTAGATTGGGAAATTTAGGAGGCCAAAAGCTTATGGGGGGGGGGAAAGCAAAAAACAAATTTCTCTTACGCTGGCATTTAAAAACCTTGAGCACTTGCGAATTTGATAAGTTAGCACTTCTGTTCCAGGTATGCCAGCATCTATGATCCTGGTTGGCGTAAATAAAATAAAGCTCTGGTTTTTACCGAATTGATTATTTAAGTTCGGCGTTTAGAAAATCCTTATATCTTTAACAGTCCATCGTGTAATGTTTAAATTGCATTTTTCTATGATCCCAGAAAACTGTCCATAACTTCCTTTATCTACGGCTGCTTGACGATACGTGTTTTATACTCCATTCTTAAATTACTCACTCCAACCTTAAACTTTACTCAGCTTAAAATGAATGAAACATGGATTTTTGCCTCCCCCCACATCATCGCTGGTAAATCTAATCAGTGATTGCATCTCTACGACGGAGTAGTTTTAACTCTTATTGACATCCTACTTTTTATCATTAGCTCTGGATATAAAAATTCTTATACATCTCCGAATTAGATACTTTACTTTCTAAACGCTTTTCTACCCAATCTAGTTTCATTAAACAAATATTTTCAAAATATTGCCTTTATGATACAGCACATATGAGTACCAATTGAATTATTATTTTGAATTTCACATTCTTTTTCCAGAGTTCACTTGTGAGTTTATATGACATGTGCGATAAAATTCTGCTTTTAGTTTACAAAACATGCTAATAATCAAATGTCAAAGCCTTCACTGAATGCTAATATTCATTCCACAGTTATTCTTCGAGAAATAAAGTATAATTTGTTCTAATAATAACAGTTTATGGTGTGTTGCATTCTCGTGGTTCATCTCAAGTTTGAGCGATCTATAGCGTTATGGGCCTTGAACGAGAAACTTTCCAGTACAATGTTATTCTTTCATCTTGAATATATGTTTCTTCTGGCGGTATCCTCGGAAGTAAAATAATACTCTCTGCCTGCTTCAAAATCTTTTATGCCAGTCAGATAAGCAGAAGTCAGTGAGGTCATCGTGGTATTCTGAGCATTATACATGGTAATGCCTCTGGAGGAAGTTAACAATGAATGAGCAAAAAGGCAGTAGCACCACAGATGGTAAACTTCAAACAATTCTAAAAGAGATTATTGAAAATCATGCTTCTTGAATGTTTGGTTTCAAAAGCCATTCATATATACGATCATTCTTCAGATATATAAGGAATTAACTGCCATCATGTACATTTTCTTTAGGTTCAAATATTGCCTTCTTGAAGAAAACTTCTTCCAAGCTTGCATTTGGAAACAGCCGTGGAGCAATATGCTGAAATGGACGACAGTTGAAAGGTTTTTGTAGTATTTGTAGAAAATTCTCGTATGCAAATTAAATTCTGTTATACAGAGTTCCCGGGATTTTAAATATGCATGAACATGCAGCAGCTGAGTGGCTTTATACGCACTGCCGACAGATAAACCTTGCTGATCTACTGGCGTTAAAGATTGTGGAGAATTTGTAATTGATAGTTTATTTCATCAAACTTGTTTTCTGTTAAAATACGGTTTATTTGGTCTCGGCTTCTTGTTTAAACGCATTGCGTTCAAACTTTGTTCTCCAATCTGAAATTACATTTCCCGGTGTAAATTTTATTCCTGGAAATGTTCCAAAAATTCTGTCCTACATTACTTGAACCATTTCTTTTGCACATAACTATCATAAATAAATATTCACTGTTCTCTAGGCATATTTCACAATACACAAATTCACAGTAGAAAGTTAAAATGTAACTTCCTGCAGTTAGCATAATAAACACGACTGAGCAATCTCAACTGGCTGCTTCAGGTGAACGCATTCTTACCGGGAATCGCCCGTCCACTGAAGGTCACCAGTTTCCACTAGTGTATACAAACTCCAATTTCTTAACTAATTGTGAGCACGGTATACTTCATCTGTTGTGTCAACATATTCATGACTAAATGTTGATGCAGCAATTGAGGGCAATTTACGTTATGTTTTGAAAGTCTTAAGTACAGTAGGTACTTGAGAGGTTTCTATTACAAATGCTCAGCTCATTACATTTTCATTATTGGCGCATGAGCAAATAAAAGATGTTATTCGAATCAGTCCCATCAGAGGGCATAGATACCTACTTTTGACAAGCACTTCAATGCTGTGTGGAGGAATATACGAACAAAGTACATTTGTCTGTGGGTTATGTCGAATTAACTATATTTCCTTATCCTAAACCTGCTTTTACTGTATCCATAGCTAAAGAAAAAAGAATTTCTTAATTTTGAGATATAGTGGCCAATTGAAACATAGAGCAGAAAGATTTTCAAAGGCATGAAACAGATTTCATGGTATTTTCTAACAGAAATGATCAAAGCTCAAATGTTTCTTGATGGATTGCAGGAACACTTTCTCACATATTCTGATAGAAACTTAATTTCTGATTTCCCATAAAATCTAGCTTTGCCTATTTAAAGACTTACCATCAATGATACTCGTATAATAGTGACAATTAAGAAAATGCAAAATGCTGAAGAAATTATAAGCTTCAAACTCTGGCAACTATATTTGATTTTACCAATTTTAACAGGTAATAATGGTTTCCTATCAGACAGTTATTATTACATTATATTAATGTTCAGAAATGCCACAATTATTTTTTCCTTCGTTGAACAGCGAACCGAATTAGCTCGGTTGATTGAATTTCTTGTATTTGGAATAAATCGTAAATTTTGCTAGGTATGTACAAACTCACAAATCTTGACCAATGTCTCTCAAATCCAAGCTCATTGCTGGAGCTAAAGTGAAGTTATTGGAGTTATGGGCCGTCTCAGCGCGGCTGCTTATAGAGGAATTGGCGCGATAGGAAAAATGAAAATAGAGCAGCCGCGCGTATTGTTATTATTTTTATTTTAGCATTTATACCTTTAACGAAAGCGCAAAAATATACTGAATTTAAAAATGATTATAATAAGCACTAACATTTGTTATAGATGCTGAAAATGATGCCCCTCAGCGGCAATACAGTGCCAGCATCTGCATAGGAAATTCTTGTATTTCATCCAGTTTTTCTTCGTAAAATCACGCCTGTTCGGAACATATTGTTCGTACCTCGCAACTTGCCAGCATTTGCATAGAAAATTCTCATATTTCATCCAGTTTTTCTTCGTAAAACCACGCCTGTTCGGAACACATTGCTTGTATCTCGAAAATGTTTAATAAGTTGTAGAAAAGGTTCTGTACCTGGAACATGACAGCCAGATATTTTCATGCGAGTCGCTTTACCAATTCTCTGCAAGAATCCGATTTCACGTTGTATCGTACATAAAAACCTGCTCTTCAAGATAATATTTATATGGTGAAATAACTAATGAAGAATAATTAGCACAAACTTAACTCACAATAAAAACATCTAGTAACAAACGAATGCACAACAAAGTCCTCAAACTACAAGCTGCTACCTGTTAATGCATTATACGGCCTTGACTGGATTTCCCAAAATACAGTCACGCTCTGCCGGCCCGTAACTCAAATAACCTCACTGTACAGTAATAAATCATTAACTTTTCGATTTTTGGCTATCACTGCTGCAGCATTTGATATTCAGCAGTTTGTCCCTCTGTGACTTTCACTTTGGGGAGGAGTAGTTTAAGAAATACCTGTAGATACAATAGATTTCACTCGGACGAAGAGGTGCACCACGCTGTTCGGGAATTATTCCGCCAGCGACCACTACTGTCCATGCACATTCGCTGTAACAGTAAAGTAAATGGCTTACTCCTAAAAGTGGAAGCTTAGCAAATTTTTATTTAAATACACTCTATATTTGAGACTTGTGTCATAATAAATACCGCAACGATAACAAGAAAGGGTTAAGTTCGCTTAAATTATGTTATATTAGGTGAGGTTTGCGTTAGGTTACGTTTGGTGCAGTTCAGTTAGATTAGGTTATGTTAGGTTTACGTTGTTTAGTTTAGGGTAGGTCTCCTAAATAGAGTTGACAGTCCTTGGGACGAGGGACGGTAAGGTATCGCACAAAGTGCAAGTTCCTATAGCACATCGTTTTGAACATTATATCATGGAATGGCAACTTGAAATTCACTTTCAAAGCGTGAAATTGTCCACTCTCTATACTGTTTATTTTAAGCGCTGTTAAAATTTCTTTCTCTTTGATAGGTATATTATCAGTAAGTACACAGAATACATTTTCCTTCCCTGCCGATGAGAGCCTATTTTTATGCAAAAAATAAACTAATAACAAACTGATAAGATTCAAAGGGCCTATATAGACAGAGATCACTGAAGTACTGTTCGCATATCTTGCACTGTTTTTCTTTTGGCCGTGATTGGTACTGAACGAAGGATAGATATTTACATAAATACGTGGATGTGCGCTTGACTTTTCATCTTACGCGCAATTTGGTGCATGTCTGTGATTTGTCATTGATAACAAATCACCAATGTACGCCCCCCGAGCAGATACATGCATAGCCAGACGACCAGCTGCAGGCTCGAGCTGCAGAGTCTCAAACTGTAGCCAAATCATTACGCCTGCATTTGATCAGGTAGCCAAATATGCTACTTCGAAAACTGGTTCAAAACTTAAAAGTGAAGCTCAAATCAAATGCACATTTAAACTGATACAACATTTCTAATTATGTTTTAAAATGTGCTTGACTGCATATTTCCTTAATTTGAAATAGATGGCAGTGTAGTTTATTTTCTGATACTTTTAAAATATAAAGACTAAACCTTTCACTGATATTGAGACAAGTGACATTGAAATGAAATATGAAATCTGCTAAGAAAATAATTCATAAAATGTACCTTATACTCACCAATAGCAGAATAAATGACTCGGGTGTTATTTATTCACTAGAACAGCTTTCATAAATGAGAAAGCAAAATATATCAGTCATCTCAGTACCGTTTTGACTCATATCCGGCATCTTACTTTTTTATATTTAAACTTTTTTGGACTATATATTGGGTTATAAATTGTAAGTCTGGCTTATTGGTTTCTTCATCATTTTCATTTTCATTTTTTTTTTTTTTTGTGAAATTTATACTGCGTAGTTCACGCGATACTGCGATCTGTTAGTTAGGAAAAGTGCCGCTCGTACCAAAATTCATGCACTCCTTACCGTTGTTATGATTTGGCTGTTGCATATTTTATACTGCTGTATATTATTTCACTCCGCTTGGTATACTCAAGATGGCCAACTGGTAAAAAGTAGGTGTTAAAAATATGAATATTAGAATTTATGGAGATTAAAAATGATACTTAACAGTATTATCAAACAGAAAAAATGCAATTCTGTTATTAATTTAACAAGGGATGGAAAGAAACACTGCCGCCACACTGCCAATGAACATGTGGGGGCGTTGTTGTTCTCAGCACATATAACGGAATGGCCTAGCTATTCAATATACTCAGCATCACTAGCCTGTGTGTAGACAGACGAATACAGAGCTGTGAAGTAGTGGAGCGCTCCAAAGAGATGTTTTCTGAAAGCAAGCAACATACATGGGAAAATGAGGTGGCACTTGACAGGAACGCGAGGGAATGTCATACACATTTCCAAGAAGTCTGTACTATGAAAACGTGGCATATCGGTCGGTGTCCTGTTGGGTATCACCCCTTCGACAAGGATGTGATAGAAAGAAAGATGCGCCACCAGCAGGTCATCCTATTCTCGAAGTGCATTACGATAATTGATTCAGTTGCTGCTGGAGTTTGTTCGGCAATGGACAGCGAGGGAGTTAGCCGCAGAAGTCAGCACAAGCCACTCTATATTGTTGTACTGGAAAACACCTTAGATATAAATAAATACAAAAGAGTGGGAGTTTTCTTATAGAAAAAGCACAGTATTTTAAATATAGAACATTCTCAATAGTTTGTAGACATACATAAAAGAAATAAGATGAACACAGAGTTTAGTCGGTCGAACTAAGAGATATGCATTGGGACAGTGCGAGCTAAATGGCTTTTAAACCGGATTAATTTTATAAGTTCAAATGCCCAGAACGGGTTGAATCGTCTGAACTGCGAAAAGATAAAATATCTAATAAATGTTACCTCTTTGTGTGTTGCTGTAGTTCATTATAGAATAAAGTTTCATCAAGAAACACCACTGAGTGTGAGAAAAGAACAGAAATGGGGGTGGGGGGGGGGGAAATCATTATATTAATTTTGAAGTTTCTGTTTGAATAACACATAAGAATTTGTGCCAAAAAGTTTTCTTATAAACTTTTGTTCTCCTGAAAAATTCATGTGAAATTTTAAGTTAATTTGTTAAGTTGCACTCGACAGAATTAGCCTGCCTCAACATGCTCCAGATGTAGGATGCGCATTCTGTAAGATGCCAGGACCGATGGATTTTTTCGGGTGTAAAAATCCAAAGTATGGCTTCCTTCGGAAGGGAAGTAAAGCCGTGGGTCCCGTGTCGTACATTTACGGCACGAAAAAGAACCTCAAGCCTGAAAGAGAGGCCTCTGAGCAAAATTTGTCGGCCGTTTCACGCCCTGAGTTGAATGGGACGCTGATGACCTGAGCTGTTAAAGAGCGTCCATAAATAAATGAATCAATCAAAATCATTCTGTAAAATGCAATTCAAAAATATTAATCCAGGAACACTTCCCTTATTTTCCATTTAGAAAAGTGCGCTTGCGCAAACTACATTAACATTTTTTTTATCTGGTGATAAAATTAACACTTGCTAATTTCCTGCAAATAAATCTCTCATTTCACTAGTAGATTTACAAAATTAAACAATTATGGCATAAAATACGCAACATTAGTAGTCGAAGGCTGACGTTTCGGCTGTTAATAATCACGGGTAATTGGAAAATAAAACTGAAACGTGGAGTGCGAAAATCAATCTGTGACGAAATATTTCCAATAAGGCCAAAATCGCATACAATAGTAATGTGCACATAATCATAAGATTAAAAAAAAATACAGTGTATCTTGTCCACGTAAAACAAACCAAACTGCACAAATGCCAGAAAAGTTAAAAGCATAGTTTCCCGGTACTTCAAAACATTCAAGTATCTCTATCTTTATACGGAATCTCCGGAAATTTAGTGCAGATAAGTTAGTGGGGGTGATAGAAGCTAAGCTTTCGGACATAACAAAAGTTGCTTTCAAAATACACCGATACGACACTAAATTGTGAAAATATTTGAAGAACTGCTCCATTTAGGAGCTGATATCCGTGACTTGAAATGTCATGCAGAAAAAGTTTTCATATAGGTGGATTGGCCGATGTGAGCCCATTCTATGGCCCGCGAGAACTTTGAGCACTATGAAACCGTTATATTTTTTCTATGGGGACGCATTTAACGAAATTCCTGTGAACATGGAAGCAAATTCGTAATGAGGATTGTGATAGCAGTAGTGGAACTTAGACACATTGAGTCTATCAACACTTTCGTACAACATTGCATTAAATAACAATACTTATGACGTAGGTTTAGCGGCCGAAGTTTGTAATGTTGAAAGTTTTTCGATTTTTCGGATAATTATTAAGTTTCACTCAGCATAAGCCGAAAAACTTTTATCAGGACAAACAACAATACAGTTTATCCTTTCTTTTTAATCTCAATCCTACTGCTCATCACACCAAAATGCTCGTAAAGACGTCCCCTTTCATACACCAAATATCTGCTATCATTTTTCGGTAACCTGTATATTACCTAAAGGCATGTTTGTGTAACACTTTGTTCTAGTAGCTAAACTTTCTTTCTGCCTATTATGTCCAAGATTCTAGGGCTATAAATTCCAAGCAACATTAAATTGATGGTTACTTCCCCCTTTTTCAGGTAATAAACCCTGAAGAGATTTCAAATGATGGCGCAATTAAAAAGATTATTTCCACAAAATCGTGTGCTTAAGGTACCATTGTTACTTCACATTCAAGCAAATATAAGTTGTTCCCTTAGAGGTATCGAGTAATAAGTGGTAACTTAAAGTGTAAACAATGGTTTATTATTACACTTTTTATGTAACTTGATGTAGAAACTGTCAAAGTTTAAGAGAACGCTCCATGTATTTACTCCAGTTGTATTACAGACATCTACACTGCACTCATTTCGCTCACAGTGAACACAGCGTTGTAGGACTCCTGCTTTGCTGACCACAACACACACTGAGATTTTGTTGTGACGTCTACATGCTCTACATTTATTTATATTCCCAAGCGAAACAACAGCACATTTCGCCTCAATTTGGCTAAATAATTGAAGATGTAATTTAAAAAACAAGCTATATTATTATTAACAGCCTGGGAAATTTCAATTAGATAAGAATTCGCTTAAAATATCTGGAGATTTGGCGTATTTGTGCAAAATCTTTCTTTGTTAGGTGCTTTTGGTTGCTACAATGTTTTGTTTTGATTGTTTTATGAACGTTTATCGCTTTCTGTAAATTGGTATGTTTGATAAATTTGCAAGGTTTGCATTAGACGATTTCTAAAATTTACGTTTCATTTTTATTTCCCGCATCCCACGCTGTGTCTGTTAGTTAAAACAAAAGTCGTGTGTAAACATAAGACTCCACTCTTCTGGTTTCACATTTTAACTTTTAAGAGGGTCATTTCATAAATAAAGCACAAGATGCAATCCCAGTAAGAGTAACCTCAATTGTAGTTGAACACTTAAGGAAGTGCGTTTTCTTACGGTTCGCCGTTTTTAATTGACAGGTGTTTAGAAACGTAACCTGTAGGCATCTCTGGTACTGAAAATATTATACATCAGAATTGAAACTTCATGAGTCAAAAGCCCTGCAGAAATTTGCAATGCTTTGCTTGAAATTTTTGATGAACAGATAGTAGTACATTTTCCCATTGGGTTACTCGTTTTCCCGAAGGACGTATCAGCTTAAGAGATAACCGAATGCTAAGGAGGCCAAGGGGCTTGAACAGATGAACGAAGTGTGAAACCTGTTACGGTCTTTCTTGGAGAAG
Source organism: Metallyticus violacea (assembly GCA_030762175.1). Taxonomy (NCBI): domain Eukaryota; kingdom Metazoa; phylum Arthropoda; class Insecta; order Mantodea; family Metallyticidae; genus Metallyticus; species Metallyticus violacea. The sequence goes on along the minus strand of CM060846.1, from coordinate 85,745,575 downwards.
ATAACTGGGTGAGCTGCAAAAGATATCCTTAAACTACTAAGATCCAATATGAGTATTTTTAAAAACAGTTTGCAGAAATAAAAATGTGTGCCTAATGAGTAGTTCAACTGCTTGACTGCTGAAGAGAAGCAGAAGCATTTGGATGCAGCATCATTAAAACAAAATCTTTTATAATTGAAGGTCAAGCATTCCTTTATAGAAATATTGTTATTAATAAAACGTGGAAAACAAACTTTAAACCCAAAACTTTTCATGAGAGCAAAGATCAAGCAAAGTATAATCTTTGCTTATAGTCACTGACGAGTCATGATAAATTTGCATTAGGAAAAATATGCCAGAAGTGTATTATCTTTTTTTGGGTACAAGAATTGCACAGAAAAGTGCAACGAAACCAACCCTCAGGAATGGACCACTTCATTTTCCACCTATTTTATAAGGTAGTGATTCTGTTACTTAGTAAATTTGAGTGAGAATTGTTATCTCAACTGGTAAAATCCAGACATGAGTATGCCAAACTTCGAACTTGAAATATTTCTTTTAGCCAACGAAACAGTTATTACTACGGCCCATCCCCACTGAAATATAAATATAGTATATATGTTGTAAGCCTATGTTTTATGCATTTTAATTAGTTATGTAAATATTATGTACATATATAAGTAACAAGAAGTATAACTTTAATATGCTAATTGTATGTCGTAAAAGAGAAAGTTACCTGTTGTAACTGTCTACGGTAGCCCAGCCAGAAATGGGGCAGAGTCAGGGAGGCCATAAACTGCTATACATAGGAAATGGGACAAGTATATGCCGCTTCTTAAAATACCTTCCGTTGGCAAGGGTTATTAAAGTACAGGCTTTCGAATACATTAGGACTATGAACTCGCCAATCGTGTATACAGTTAACTTTAAACCAACCAATATAAATAAATGTTTTAAACTTTCAAATAGTAGCGAATGGCATGCGCTCATGTGAATTTGAACCATCCAATAGTAGGTATATATTATGGATGTTTAATGCAAGATGCGAGACTTGCACGTGCTTGTGTGACCCCCGTGACTTGGTGAAGCCAACGTTAATTTGAATCCAATATATAAGGAGACGCTTGCGCCTCTGGGATATCAGTTAAGATAATCAGACGATGGGTTCATATCAGAAGTTCAGCTCAGTTCAGATAAGCAGGGCAGTTCATAGGATCAGCTCCTCAGTTACGAGAATAAGCTCTGAAATCCCATAGGGTGCTACAATAATTCTACTTCCGACGGAGTTCTCAGTTTGTCTCCTTGGATATCGAGGCAGCTAAATTTATACCTGGCGTAATTAAGTCCTACCGCATGCAGAACACCAGAGGACGAGAATAATATATACCATACATATTCAGATCTACTGATCGCGTGGTTATTAATATAATTGTTATACTCTCCCAATCCCGTTGGGCACGAGTCACAAAATAGAGAAACAGAACCCAGAGATGTTGTAGTCATGAAGAGTGGCTAACAACACCAAAGCGATCAATATTCAATTAACGATACACCGCTACAAAAAATGGCGATCAGCAACTAAATCGCTTCATAGTTGACGACCAACATATCGCTACTGACTAAACCGTTTCAAAACTAGCGCCCAGCTTGGAGCTGGCGTATACCAAACCGCTTCACCATTCGCTGACGGAAGAAAAGTGGTATAGCAATCATTCGTAAAGTTGAGATGTGACCACTGAGAAGGAATACAAATAGATACTGCCTAAAATAATATAAACATGTGTACCGTTCTTGCGCGCATTCTTTTGATTTCTGGCCGATACACTAGCCTCTTTCCCTTCTCTCCTCTTTCTTTATTTGGACACGTCAGCTTGGTACAGGGAGTAAACCTTGTTTTCCATGGGTTCAAGCTCATCGAACGTTCATGAAGCCAGTGTTGTAGTCATGCTGGTTGGCGAGCTCACGGCTCTCTCCTAGACTCACAAAAAGAAGACCTTGTCGAAGTGGGTTCTACACTCATTTCAGTCCTTCATTCTAAATTGCTAGGCCAGGGACCTTTATCATCGTGTACACACAATGACCCAAGTAAAATGTAGAAGAAATTATATTTCCTTAAAGTTTCCTTTATTATAATTTTTGGCCAGCAAGAAAAGAGCATTTGTAAGACAAGATATTGAAATTATTGTAATGAAGGAACAGCATTTAAAGTTTTTATCCATGTTAAAGAAAATATGTTTTACAACATGTTTGTACCTTATAATTTATTTGCCAAGTTTTGATTAATTATTATTATGTTAATATGGCAAAGATTTAGTTATTAATTTTTTTAAAGATTCAAAGTATTCAAGATTTACGATTTTGAATATTTATATTTAACATTTTAATTATTTTATTTTAATGCCGTATTGCTGAGATACGTTTGCATAATTTGCATGTATAAAGCTGTTTTCTGTTTAATCATAGTTTGCTATTCAAAATTGAAATACATTTTATGTGTTTTATATATTTTTATTATTATTGTTCAGTAAATTACATTGATCGATCTCGAAAGTAGCGTGATAGGTGACCGGCGGGTTGCCCCCCCCCTGCAATACTGCCCTCTATCAATGAAGTCCGTAAGATGTAGGTAGAGGATGCAGAGGTCGCCGCGGTAGGCCAAGGCTCACCCCGGGCTGTAGCGTCAAATGAGAGGAGAAAAAGAAGAAGAAGAAGAAGAAGAAGAAGAAGAAGAAGAAGAAGAAAAGTATATTGATTTTCCCACTGTAAGAAACTGTAAATTATTATTTTTCTGTCGTATTGCAAAATTACTTTTCTAAGGCGATATCCTGGGTTTTTTTTTTCTTCAGATACTCCCAAAGCTAAAACTTGTTTTAACACCAACAGGAAGGTGTCGGATTTACATTATCTAGCTCTATAACAGTGACATTGTGTAAATTAGGAAAACACAGTGCACATTATCAAACGACCCGCGTACTTTTCGTATCTTGTATTGTCCGAAAGGTATGATATTGCAGATATTTCTAAAAATCATGATCTGTATATATGTAAGTACGATAATTCTGAACCAAGGTGGAGCTGTTTATGTGCAAGAGTTATATTAAACATGCTTTAAAAGGAGCTAGATAGAGCAAATGTCTATACTTTCAAATATTATATAAACATAATGAGATTAAGTGAAATAAACCTAAATGAATACAGCGTTCGTTTATAATAAACTCTGAACTGAACCATACTGACTTAAGGGAATAAACAAAATGTGTTTTAGAGAGCTCATAATAAATGTATATTTTTTAGCACAAGGTACTCAGATTAGAAAGTAGACGCTCAGTGCTACAATTTTTTATAATATTCTAGCATTACCTACTGTGATTTAGTAAGAAATGTGATGATTGTTAACTTGTTTAGGCAAATACAAGCTACATATTTCTAATTGCTACATTTCTCATAGAGGTTTCAAAATAGGTCATAGTGCAATTAGTGATATTACAAAGTACCCTTTAAACTAATTTCTAAGATTCGTAAGACAAGCAACCATTTGGCGACCCTGAAAGCATGTCAGGCTGGAAGGAAATAAATAACAGTTGATACCAACATTGTACATGCCCAAGTGTATACTAAATATAATTTCTTTTGGAGCAAGAAAATTATATTTATAATAGTGATTTAGTATATTATAAATATAAATAAATATTATAATAAAAACAAAATTTTAATTTAAAATTTCCCCTTTCTAAGAAAATTTAAAATCTCTAATTGCCACTGTATTATTGGTAACATTATACAAAGATGTGTGTAACCTTTTATTTTCATTCTCTTTCCAAAAAGAAATAAGTCAACAATCTATTTTTTCGAAACAAAGAACGTTTTGGAATGAGTGAAATATATTTAATTTGCCAATACCAATTTATTTATAAATATTAAGAGCTGTGTAAAAAATGGTGTATAATACGTGTATTAAAATTATTTTAACACTTGTATCATAAATAACCATTATTTATGTATAAAAACGTCTTATTTCATGATATTGCAAATTATGGCCGGTTTATACAAATGCAATCGTTAAACTCACAGAACTAAGTGGGCTTACAATCAAAATTGGCTTAACGTCATTAAAATATTATAGTAACTTAAATATTATTTAAATAAGGTTGAGAATATTAAAGATTATCGAACATGCAAATGGATGTAAAAAATATTTACTAATGCATCTTCGACATAAATGCAAACGACATACAGTTGTACCGACAAGAGTGGCAAAATTCGTAAACACAGTTTGGTGAATGGAAGGTCTACAATTCTATTCCCATCAGGGCAGACCTCCCTGACAGTGTTTTTTTTTCAGGGTTTTAAATGATAAATGACTGCCTTCCTAATTTATAATTTCATCTCATGTAGCAATAGAAGAACCCTGCGTTCGGACACTGAGAAACTCCAAGCATTCCGTAACAGTGTAACTGTGCATGGGGCATTGCTTGGTGGCAATCCACCACACTTACCCAGCTTTCCTGCAGGTAGTAGAATGGAGGCGTCTTTACTGTAGCTTAAACTGTTTTGACTCACCATGCTCTTCGTTCAAAGCGAAGGTTCAATGATTGACTAAACATTTAACCCGTATCTGAACTAATCAAAGGCAGGACTCTAGTCATCAGCGACCATCGCCTGTGATGCCTCATTAATGAAACGGACATTAAACATTACTAAAATATATGATAGGGTTGTATCAGCGAAAAGTTCTTATAACATATTCCTGCTAGTTTGCATGAACTTGAGATACACAATATTATGAAAATATTATCATACTAAATTTACAACTGCACCACAGGCAAGCAAATAAATTAATGGCAATGTTGAAAAATAATATTGTAGACTCATGTGGAAAGTCCAAAAATTAGGTATTTTTCATATTAGGTATTATTGAACGAAAGAAGCTAAAATGTCACATAAACGAAGATCATAAAACAGATACCTGCTTATAAGTGTGCCAATCTTAATTCTAATCAGTGAAAGTGTTTGTGGATTAATTCATTGATGAGCATTTTTCAGCCTTGTGTCTCACAGAATCATGCGTTTTTGAGACACGCTTGGCTGCTCAGTGATTCTCTTACTCCCCTTAAATGTCCCCAAAACCAAATGTACCAGGGGATTCAAGCCAAGGAATCTGGTATGACTTCTCCTTCGAAACCATTACCAATTGATATCATTATGTCGGACGACGCATAGAAAATGCGTCCATTGATTTTGATAGGAAAGCATTTCCTCCAGTATGGCAAGTACTTCATTTGATAAGAAATGATGATAAGCAGCATCTGTTAGTTTGCCGAGAGAACGCAAGGTCCTAAGAGTCTTGTCACCCACAATTCTCGTTCACACGTTGATACAAAATCGATGCTGATGCCTCAATCCTACAACCAAACAGGATTTACAACTGCCCACATGTGTTTGACAGTGTATGGGAACCACATAGAGCATCGCCTAGAGTGGCGATAAAAGATGGACAATATTTATTTTTAAGGGGGGGGGGCAGTACTATCTGCTGTGAAAATATTCCACCTATTTATTGATATATTCTGTAAATGCCTGATATTTTGTCATTGTGTACAAAACTTGAAACTGTTCATCCGAAAGCAAACATCTGCAAAAAAGAATATTACAACAGTTTTGTTTCCTATATCCTTTTATCATCTTTCTCGTTTCTCCTACTACCCTTTGCTGCCTTCCACTGCTTGGATTTCTGCAGATTTGCAGCATTGTCTCTCTGTTTGTCTTTTCAATCAGTGCCCTCATCCCGCTACACAATTGGAGTTTGTATAAATTAACCGGCTGACCTTCAATGGGTGCACGATTGTAGCTATCACTGGAGTTTAAAGTTCCGCTAACGCAGGCAATTGAGCTTATTCAGTCATGTTTATCATTCAGCTGTTTCAGTTATATTGCTGTAGGAACTGCGTGTTAGACTTTCTGCTATGTTTTTCATATTGTGAAGTATGCTAAGAGTGAGATATAAGCAAGAACAAGGTATATGCAAAGGAAATGGTACAAGTACTGTAGGAGAGAATTGCATGCTAAATTTCCAGGAACTGCTGTCTGTTGTGCTAAATTTCTCATGACATTTCATTTGTCTGTATGCAGTTATTTTAAAAACCCTAGAGACATATTTGACTAACTATCGATTTAATTAATATGCAAATATATTTTTGGTATAAAAACAAAATTCTAAGAAAAACAGGGTAAGAGTAATTTCTTGCATGATAGGAGTGGACAATAGTAATATGGATTCAAATTTTAAATACATTTTTCTAGGAATTAATTTTGTGCAGATTTTTCTGCTTCAAAATCCTATTCCTATTGCAAATATTCTTAAAAGTTCATAAACATTTTCCTCTGGTTTCAGTACAGTACTGTACCTAAAGCTGGTATCACTTTTTCCCCTCAACCTTTAAAAAAAAATATTTTAAAACATTTCCTTCATTCACGAGTTTCTTTTTATTACTTTTGTTCTTGACTGTACTAATTTATCTTACACTTTTAGTAAAAATATATTTTTAAATTTTTCATATTCTTTATCCGATATGCTGTGAAATTCTTTATATTTTCCCTCAAAGAAAGGAAACTATGCTGTTCTTTCTTCTTAAATCCATTTTAATTACTCACATTCTTTTGTACAATATGCTTAATTAAGGCATCATTGGCATTTTACCAAGGTTGCATCTACTTTATTAGGGTCTAAATGTAATGGAGTAGCTCTGTCTATTTCTAATAATACATCTTCCAGTCTTTACCTGAGAGCTCCTAAGCAACGCGACCTCCGGGATCTATTAGACCAATCTTAGTTTGTCATGAGACGAAGGAAACCTGCAGTTTTTGCTGTAGCGCTACAAGAAACACGAAAATGCAACTGCGCAACATTTCTGGAATCTAGACCAGCCCTATGATGTCATCGCTTCCATGATTCGCTGACGATGGAACGTGAGAGGTGTTAAGTGCTCAGAAGCAGAATGTATGTTTCTTTTATTTATTGCCCTTTTTACATCGTATTTTAATTTATTTAATTTTAATAAATCTGGAACTGCTAATGCAAAATGAAATGGAATACAGCACCGCATAAAATAAAAAAATCTGAGAGTGCTTGTCCGGCAGATGATACCGAGACATGTACCCTTTTATTCTCTAGGCTGCTTTTGCTGACCTATTGTCAATCACTGCAAACTACATTGTTTCTACTTTTCCCATCCTTAACAAGATGCAGTTTCTAAGGAAACGAAACCCTTAAGTTTTACCCTTGCGCATTCAGTTGACCATTACAATCAGTACATACGGGTCTATCAGTTACAAGAGTTTTGTACACTTTTCCAGTATAGTATAATCGTGTGAAGATAGAGTTTTATTAGGTAATTCATTTAATGCACTTCTGAATTATTTAATATTTTTCAATTGGCACTACCTCCACACCTAAAAAATGACAAAACCGCGTTACAGTGGACCGCCCTCTGTGCCGTCAAGTTTGTGAAATTGAGTGTAATGTTATGCTATATATATATATATATATGAAAAAATGAACTCTTATAATGTTACTTTTTAATAGTGTTTAACGCCCGCATTAACGGAGGCGCTACAGGAGGTCTATTGTGTTACTGAATCATCTAGTGTGGCTACTGGTGAGTCAGCAAGTTTGGTAACAAAATTAATGAAAGAAGGCAGGGATGTTATAAAAATAGCAGACATTTAGCTTTTGTTACATCTAAAAGAAAATGGAGTGAAAGAAAGAAAATAATGGAATTAGGTGAATTTAGGAAAATCAAATACAAGTTTAAGTCATTAATTTATACGGTTAGTAAGAACATGCCTACCATCAGCAAACTCAAAAAGCATTTAAAGGGAAGAAAAATTAGAACTTGGAAAAGAATACCTCAGATTCCAAATAAGAAAATGAGGATTCAAATGGAAGAAGTGTTGCGCAAATTATGAGTCATTCATATCCTCTCTATCCTTCAACCAGTTTCATTACTAGTTATCACAGTGTGCAACTGCCACGTCCTCAATGATTATCATGCAGAATCCCTTAGCTGGGTTCACTGCACATAACGTAAGTACATCTATCTGGTAACACTACATAACTACCTGCTTTATGCAAATTCCTACTGGCCTACATTGCCTAACACCTAAGGCTCCACCCCTGTGTGATCCGGTGAGTCCAGAGCAACAACTCCTATTAGGTGTGAAGTTCTTTTCCTGTCATGTGTCCGGATCTTGAACACGACAATAACCCAGTTCTTCCATCTTCTAGTGAAGGCTACATTCGAGAAGACAGTGCATCGTTTCCCTGAGCCAGTACACATCTACCTTCCCTGTGATGGCTGCTTTGCTATGACTGAAAAGTATGTAAGGAAGGACTATGTGTTTACCCCGCCCAATATTCAACAATTCAACAAATTTTAAAAATCCTTGTGCCCATCCTTGTAATCCTAATTCTGATTTTCCACTTCACTGAACATAACGAGAACGACTTAAAAAAATTTTAAATGAGTGCAAACAGAAGTTTATAATATTTAACTCTAAAGTCTATGAGTATAGCAAGTCACACCTGAAAGTCATTTACGTCAGTTCGCCATACAGAAATATGTTGGAATAAATCTCTCACTTGATCCATCTTAGACTATTTACAACTTACCCCAACCGGCACAGAAAGCGAAGTACAGTGAGGTGATGTATATAGCTAAAATTTTGTTCCTCCTAATGAAATTCAGTTCTACGGTGCATTGAAGTGCAATTCCATTGGAATTGATAATGTGTCTGGAACTGATGATGTTTCAAGATCATGTGCTTATGTTGTTTCTCGTCACGTTAAACTTTAGGAAACTAGGAGCAAATTGCTATACAGTCTGGACCAAAAGAAGCTCTTTTCTTGCTAACAAAGAGATGGGTCCAAAATCGTGCCCTCTTTCATTAATCAAAATGTTTACCCTCCCATTCACGGAAGTGAGAGACAAAGTCAACTCCTCTTTAAGAAGCATCGTATGTCCTTAAGATGTTGAGAAGCTATGAGAACTTACGTAAAAGTGCCTCGTAAATTGACACAGAAATAACTGGACGTTTATGCCAACCATAAAACACATTCAAGTTAATCGCGGAAACTGCTTCCCGTTACTTAGCCTGTTACTTGCTCTTGAAGGCCTTGACAGGCTTACATGAAACTGCGATAATGAATGGGCGTTTCGCTGACACATTTGTCACGGCGATTGAGCTGGAAATGGGGTCTATGCCCGTCACTCTTTACTGTCCAGAATGCCCTGAACCGTGCTAGCAAAACATTGTAAATAATAGCTTTATCAAAACGACTATGAAATATGAACGCTCGCGCATAGGGAAAAGTACGATTTGGAAAGGACTGGAGAGTAACGCTCCATTGTTCTAAAAGGAGTTTGATTCATGCATATATATTTTGTATAGCTTTTTTAAGGCAAATAAAATGGCTCAATAATTTACGAACCTCCTATATAGTATGCCTCGGGCTGAATGGCCGGGGTATTATAAGTCTGGATGGTTGTGTTGCAGTATCCTACAGTTGTATGGAACCCCTACATCCATCACCGAACGAATATGTACGTCTGTATATCTGTACGTGTACGAGGTGAGAAAGAGACAAGCGACCTAAAACGGGAGAACGAAAGAGACAACAGATTATATGTATGTGCAAGAGAGAGAGAGAAAGCGCGCGCACTAGAGTGAGAAAGGCACCAAGTGATGGAGCGAGCGAGAGAGGGGGAGATAGGGGTCTAAAACTCTCAGCACGTATACCCCGGACTGTCTTGTTAAATTACCTCCATATTTCCTACCCATCCGCAGGCGGCAGCGGCGGCGGTGGCGGCGGCAGAGGCATTGGGCGGGCAGCAAGCGCTAGACCGCGACTCCACGGCATTATAGGGCCAGCCCAGCCGCCCGGGTCTTCCTATTTATCACGCGATACATTTCCCGTGACGGCTCCATATGTTTAGATTACAGATGAACGCCCGAGTTGAAAACGGGGGCGAAATTTAGTGGCAGGCGGGCGTGCGGGTGGTAGAGCAGTAACATGCATACAGCTGATAGCGAGGGGTGCACCAAATGGAATGCTCGCCCTGCCAACACCTATACGCTTTTCTTTACTACTCCTATGCAATCTTAATTAAATACGGGCTTGAATCATCTGTTGCGTTTCGTTCTTTTCGCTGCGTATGGCAGCTTCAACAGTTGCTCTGTAAACAATTTCTTTGACGAAGGCTATACTAGTGCTTTTAAATACGCTTCAAGATTGGACAACTGCAAAGAACTTATCAAATTTTGACCTGAAAATTTGCGGAGCTTTAAATACACAAAATTATAGAAATGTGTTTTACAGGGTACGGAATACACTTTTAAATGGCAGTGACTGGGAACATTTTTTTAAAATATAAGATAATTAGTTATGTAAGTAAAGTAAATTGCTTTTTAATTTGAAGTTCTTGTAACAACTTACCTTTCACCCAGGGGTATATTGCAGGGCATTTAACAAAGGAGAAACACAATATTACATCATCATTACAGTGGCTGCAATAACGTTTTATGCATTGTTAATAAATGTCGAAGTTTTTGTATTTGTGATCATTTGGTGTACACATGTATTACTGGTAAGATAATGGTCTGAGCGGCTCTGTAGTTTGCATCTGGAAACGAAATGAAAGCCGTTTGGTTCATCACAAGGGCATCTTGGTGACGGAATTGGAGATGCCACAGGAAGTTGCCATGATTTGTTAAAAATTGTGTCGGAATAAATTAAGCGGTAATGTTGGAATGGAAAGTTTCGTTTGGAGACGTGATGTATAACTAATTCAAGAGATGTCTGTTGTATTAACGAGTTCCAGGGAGAATGTGCCTGCCGTACTCCACAGTTTTTTTTTTTTTTTTTTTTTTTTAAGTCTACTTTCGCTAGAAAATGGAAACATTCATTCTCAACTTGCTTAGTATGCCTTGGATCTAGTGGAACGTTGTTTGGTTGTCTTGCGTTAGGAAGTTGAGAAATTTTCTGATCGGAACAGTGTCAGGTTTGATGAATTCGCCGAATGATAGCTTTCGGTTTGGGACTGCCTGTGAGTCCACATTTATTACATATTAAAATTGTGGTCTTCGATTTTGTGTAATGCAGTTTTTTGTTATCTATATTCCTTAAGTTCGTGCTTTAAACACAGTGCTGAAATGACTACGTTTTGATGATTTGCATTAGATTTTTGATCTGCTGCAGTCACTTGTTAATACTGGTTTTAGTTAAGAGAGCTATATTGAAATTATAATAAGTTACATATTTTCATTTGTTTTATAATGTATATCTATTAAGTTTAATACTTATACCTACATACAATATATAAAAATTGTTTGTGCTTTCATAGTCTGCAGTGTGCAGGTTAGAGTTATCTTTAAGTTTTCTTTCTTTTCGCATTTTTTCAGCCTATGACAAGGTGCAAGGGATACTGTTTTTTCTCCTAAATTATTCAAACGTTCAATAGATATCTTGAGCACACTGCTACTAATGATTTGCAAGAACTTTTGTAGCGCGACTATATTAATAGTTGAAACCCCAAACTCGGGCCTAGGAAAGTTAATATCTTTCCAGTACCAATAGAAAATAGCTTATAAACACATTAATTAAATACAAATGAAAGAAATTAAAGTTGAAGACATTTAAAGGCAAAATGGGTTCTCCCATAAAAGCAAGTAACTAACAATTTACCTATAAAACATTCACTCGATAATATTACTACTAGAAAATCTTGTTCGACGATCTGAAAGATACTATGGATAGTAAAGCAGATCGAAATTTGCCCATGTAAATAAAAAGCTATTAATGCAATAATAACAATTCCTTGGCTGAATACACGTGTTAAACTGAAATTCAATAAGAATGTGCAATTGAGGAAATTACAATTCAGAAAATGAATATCTGAATCACTAGGTTAAAGGTCTAACAATTTAATTAAAAGGTTACAGGAACCAGTTCAGGTAGAGCGATTGCCTTGGTAAAAACATTAGCTATCTGACAACGGCTCACACCTAACGTAGAGAGAAGTGCTGATGATACTAACCATTGGCTGTCTTTGGATTCATTTCCAAAATCACAGTAGACACAACAATAAATCAGATAAACATGACATTAATATTTGCAGGTAAGTGGCTTAACCAATCAAGAGCGAACAGCTTGCTAACAAGAATGAGAGTGTGAGAATAAAAAACTGTAAATAAATGGGTAGGTGCGTTTGACGCCATAATGTAAACAAGGCAATCAATAGCCTCAAACTTCGTTTTTTCTTATACTTTCTTAAAACTATTTCTTAAAATATTCTTATTTCTTAAAAATATTTAGAGAAAACTGTTTTTGAAAAATTAAAATAATGTTATGTGCATTTAATAATTTATACAGTCTAAGATATCCAAAGCAAAATTTTAAATGGAGAATAGATAATATTTAATTATAAATATCTCAATATTTATTTTTTAATAAAAGAAAATGGAATATTTCGAAAGAAAATGCCAACAATTGACTGAAAATTTATGTAGGTATGTGAATATCTGTAGTATGCATAAAACGTTTCAGAATTGCCGATTAGAATTTTAGAAATTTCGCATAGACTAACCTTAAATGTATCCACATTTGGTCAACATTTTTGAGAAATTCAAACTTTTTCTCTTAAAAAACTAAACATCCTATTTTTATAATATATACATTTCTTTTACATGAGAGAGTTTCAAACGCTCTTTGAGAGGTATAAATGTTATAAATAAAATGTAGTTACATTTTAAAATGCCTGTTTTTGAACTTAGCTTCTTTTGCATTCAACATGTTCCACATGATGCAGATTTAATTTCCTTCAAATTTTCAACTGTATTAAGAAAGGATGAACAAAGAAAATGAATGTTATGACTTTCAGAATACTTTAATATTATTCAATATATAAGATAATTAATTTGATTACTTAGAAAAAATGTGAAAAACGCTATAAAAGTTCATATTTTTTTCTGAGACAACCAGGGTAGTACGAAAAAATCTGTAAGGCAATTTGTTTTCCCAATATGAAATTAATATTAATATTTTTATGTGGTCAAAATTATAAATTGTGTATCGTTTGGAACATTGGCACATTAGCGTACAATAGTGAATAATATATTATTAAAACCATTAAATATATCAATATGACAATTTTCCGAATTGTATTATTCTAATAGCGCAACCTGTGATAAATATTTCAAGAAAATTGCTGAAAATTATATGACTAAGAAATATTAACCCTAGTACCCTTAAATGTACATATTTTAAAGGAAATAAAAGCAAAATCTACACTCTTTAGATTAACTTGTTCATTAGCATATCACACCAACTGTTTCAGTAGCATTTCTGTTGGAAATGCGTGTTAAACTTTTTAACGTGTATTTTGTATTTTTTGTATATGGAGAGATAAAAGGTTGTTTCATTATAAGCAATAAATGTTAGTACTTATAAAATGTGTAAACATAACTCTTAACTTTAAACATTACGGGCGTTAAACACCGTTCAAAAAAAAAAAAAGAAAAGAAAAGAAAAAAAATTTAACAAAGACACCAATGACACTCTTTATACAAAGTAATAATTATGTTTATTATAATCTATAACTCTCTAGCTAAAGTATACCTAATATATGCCCGAGAAACCTAACGTTTATGCATAGAGAATCAGAACTTCAATGCCATTTTATAAATATTCCATACAATTATAGCGCACATCTTTTAGAGATATTCGCGAATGAGAATGAAGAGGGCAAATTCCATTTTAGTTTATAAACATTGTTTCAAACTGCAAGGGAGAAGAAAAAAATCACCTCCTTTTATCGTTTGAGTTCACTTTCCCGTCTGACTGTTACGAGTGCTAACGGTTGGGGCACAATAATAAAGACGGTTGACTTAACGCTAAATAGGGTCTTTCATTTTATGTACTCACGCCGACAGCATTTAGCATACGCTAATCGTCGACACAAAAATAGTTATTATCAATATTGCCTCAAGCGCAGCATTTGCCAAATATCCACCACAATTAATTTATCTCTTCGCCGTAACAACGGAGTATTCTTCGGACGAGTAACGATCTATGGATCTACATTAATACAAAAATGATACGTGAATGAAGCTCATAAAATGTGCTAAAAGTCCTTTTTGTACACACATTTATTTAATTTAACAGCCACTCATAAAATCAGATACCCGCGACATTGGGTTGTGACATTTCAGGTCGTGTACTCCAGGCGTTCGCAACCATTTTGTGCCGTGATAGAGAAAACTAGTCGTACTAACTCTGGAAAAAGTCTCTACATGCCCCCTCTGAAACTGCTTATTTTTCCTAATTCTAAATTCTGTTCACTAACTAGTTAATATTAGAATAAATTATATATCTACGGCTTTTAGTTCATAAAGGCATTAGAATTTAAATAAAAATATTATTTTAAAATGAATAGTTTTCCTTTTGAATGGAAACAATTTATGTGCCTTTTGAAAAAAAAAAGTTTATTATAATATTTGCATTGCAATAAATGTTAATTGCAATTCAAATTGAGTACATCATTTTAACAACTAAATTCAAATGTTGAAGACTAAAGCAGTTTCAGCTACTTTAAACATGATGTGACCTTGGCTGAATTTTTGGTGTAGATCTGGATCAAAGATGAACTTGTAAAATATCAAGTTCTTATCGTTTATCCCATCTGCTCTATAGTGTGTAGTGAGAAGATTATCAACATTTCTTTCTTTCTTTCTTTTACTTTCTTTCTTTCTTTCTTTCTTATTTTTTTATGCTGTTGCCTTTAGTGATAATGGGAGGTGCGAAATCACTAAACGTTCTCGCTGGCTTGGAGGCAGATCCTGGAATTCTTATGCTTATTCTGTATATATTTTCTCCTTGTACCATTTTTTCTTCTTATATATATCAGGATCAATGTTTCATAGGTTCTCGATACTGAAGTTTTAGTTTCCTGGAGGCTTTAAAACTGTGTCTTTTGCTTAGTTTTCACTACTTCCAAGCTTCAACCCGTTTGAATTATTAGGTCAAAAGTCCTAGTGAGGCTAATATATAAATATCATTAATCAACTTTTTACGCATTTTCCTGTCAAGCCAAAAGCACGATCACCGACACGGATGGCTGTGAACAGAAAGTCCGAGCTTTCATTCCCGCGAGAACTGTCCCTCCTGACTGAGTTGTTTTCCAGGTTTCCCTCAAGCAAATACGTAGGCCCGGGGCACTTCCTTCCTTTAAAATATTTTCCCAATGCATCTCAGGTATTGTGGGTGTAAAATTAGGCGTTAAACAATAAAATAACACAATTATCTGACTGGGGAAATAAGCCGTGTCTCTCAAATACTCTATTCACACCCCCGCCCTGCAGCCATTACTAACAAGGCAAGCCACTCGGATTTTATTTGGAACGTCATACAAACATGAACATTAGTAATGCTTTCAATCATTTTATTTACTGACATCATGTGATTTCTATTCAGGCCTTCTATTGGTGGAGAGAATATTGTACACCGTTCTGTGGAGAGTGCGCCATTTTGTCATATTTATTAATTAACTTAATAGGGATAATAGCATTTTAATACAAAATAAACATTTACTTGCGGAATTTGGTAATACTGATAATTGGTGTTGACAAAAAAGTGTTTAAGGATCCTTGTGCTACGAATATCATCTGCCGCTCCCGCCTGCGTCTAGTAGTGAAGTTTTCTCGGTAACGTGGATGACAGTTACATACAAACTAACAACCAGAGATATCTCTAGAAAAAAGCCTATTGTGCGCTATTATCATTCACCTATTCATGTTAACAAGTAATCACTTTAGCCATAATTGATGAATACAGCAGATTTAGTCTCACGACGTCAAGTGCTCAATTTGATTGGTCGAGCAGGGTATAGTCAGGCTGCACATTCACGCCTAGGGCATAAATTCAAGCTTCAGAGAATCTTCAACTTCTTACCCTGCCTTTGC
Source organism: Metallyticus violacea (assembly GCA_030762175.1). NCBI lineage: Eukaryota > Metazoa > Arthropoda > Insecta > Mantodea > Metallyticidae > Metallyticus > Metallyticus violacea. The sequence goes on along the minus strand of CM060846.1, from coordinate 85,729,582 downwards.
TGCGGCTAATGTACAAGTACCGTTTCCTAATGCTCCCAAGCACCATTCTATTGCGGACTTTGATCTTATACGCTGTTCCTAAAATTTTCAATGCAATTAATGATTCACCATATTTGCTCAACGTTCTCCAGCGTGTTACCCCTTCACCATTATGAAAACGGATTACTGGTTTTATTTTTTGCTGTTACACTATTGCACGGAATACCCGGTAGTTTGCACATCTGATATAAAATGGGTTACACTGTTGTCTGTAGACCTACTGCTCTGCAAATGCATGCTTTGTTGATGCTGATGCTCTTGGATTTTGTTTTCCCTCCATGTTACGGTGGGTTTCTTCATTATACTTCAAGCAGGCATTAACGAAAGAATTAAATAATCTTGCTTATGAACATCACCGAGTTATTAACTCATTTTTAATTTGCCAAGCTTAAAATTAGTCAGATTTTCATTATATTGGATTCTTGTTCAATTAATATGCGACATGCATGCTGATGGCATTCCTTGTCCTCTGTACCGAAGAATAAGGTGCACAATTAGTACAATTTCTTGAAATCGTTGTAGGCTAAACGAATCCTTGGGTAAGCATGCGATGAAAGCGATCGAAAAATTAGATGAAAAGTGGTGGTGGTGATGATGATGATGAAGATGATGTTGCACGTCAAACTTATATTGAAACAACAGGTAGCATGGAATCCCAGTTTGATTCCTACAGTTGATCCTAAGCTAACATCATTTATTTATCACGCCGAGTCATTCAATGTTAATTGTTGTTTGTACTGCTTTAAGACAAATAATTTTAATTGTTACAATTTTTGAATATGTGTTATGTAAATGATTTAGCAATGTAACATTACAACTGACTGTTAAAAGCTCACACAGAATAAATTATCTTATTTATGATCAAATAGTAAATATTTTATTTATTCTATAATATAAAAAGCTAATATAATTTACAAACAAAATATTGCCTTCATTCATTTTGCAAAAAAGACAAAATACAGAAACTTTTTTTTTACATCTATGAATTAAAAAGTGAGAATGAGTGAGTTCTAATGCCAACTCACTTGCCGGCAAGGAATTGGAGTTTCGCAATCGGGCGACAGAGGGCAATTGAGTAGTCCATTTGCAAAATGCACGCGCCGAGAGTCGTAGATTTTTTTAATAGTATTTAAAGCCCGTTTTTACTATTGAGGCACCACAGACGGTGGACACTCATGATACACGAGATGAAATGATAAATTGGGAAAGGATTTTTTTTTTTAAGAAAGGAAACGTTCCAGGCCTAAGTTTAGGGTACCTGCCGGTATTTGCTATTTATGAGGACAGAGGAAAACCTGGAAAAACCTCAGTCAGGGAGAAGGGTACTGGCGAAATTCGAACCCCAGACCTCCACTCACGAGTTCGCGCCTTAACGAACTCGGCTACCCGTAGCGGTCAGAATCGTCGAAGTACATTTCGCTGAATGATGGTGAAAATGAGGATGACCTGATGATGGATTATCGGTGAAACGAGTGGCAGGAGATACTGGTCAAACGTCGCAAATCTCACGGCCTGTGTGATCGCTCGGCCTCCTTGTTGGAAGATGAGAAGTCTAACCACTCGGCCAAGATGTCGCCACTAAACGGAATAAGTGAATAGTGCCTACCATAATAATCAAACAGCAGCAGCAGCAGCAACAACAACAACAACAACAACAATAATAATAATAATAATAATAATAATAATAATAATAAAATTATCAAAAAGATAAAGGCATAATTTTAAATATAGGATTTCACCAAGAATATTCTTAACGCTTACAATTAAACAAATAAATATATCAATTTTTTTTGGATTAGAACTACAGATGATCCACAGAAATCTATACAGCATTTTAATCAAATATCTGAAGAACACAACTTTAACATTTCTAAAGAAGGAACGGCAAAATTGCTCTTTCATAAAAATATATTGCTCGAATAAAAATAATACTTTATAATGACTCTTCAGATTATATCATTAATTTTTAATTATTTATAATGTGAAGTATATCTTAAAAACAGGCGATGAAATGTTGGATAAAAGCTACTTTATATGTTACAATGTACAAAACGTTGAAAATTAAAACAAGAAAAGACACCGTTATTAACTTTTATAAAACTGTACCAGTACTGGCTTGGCTTTGCTATACAGCTCTGTACAAAATTGCTTCAAAGTGGAATGTAGGGAAGAGAAATGAAAAATTTTAAGAAAAATTATGGTTGTGCACAAAACTGGTAATCCAAAAAGCGAAGTGATTAAAAATGAAGCACAAATTACATAAATTAAAAAATAATACAGCACAAAAATAAATTATTACAACAGATTACAAGGATGAATGGTCAAAAACTGCCAAACCTAGTGGTTGCAGGGGTTAGGGAACACCACAAAAGAGAGAAAGGGGTTCATTGTGAGAACGGAATAGATAGTTTATAAACCCTTAGAGTGATGAATATTAATGGAGATTAACATGTTTATGAAATACTATATTAGCCTTTATATTCCACATCAGAATGGGTGCGTATTACTGTTTTTTCCTTCACATTACAGAAAACAAATATCGAAGCCCAAGTAATTCATTTATATCATCTGAAAAATAATTTAACCGAATTAACCAGAAGCATCTGCTTTACGAAACTTTGGTTCAGCAGTGGCAATTTCAGATTGTCTGACACAGATTGTATAAGATGTTTATACCCAATTTGCCGCTCTTCAATTATTCTAAAAATGTTTTCAGTTTTTAACGTGTTCAGAAACTCGTGTTTGCACTTTTTATGGTCGAGCTAACAAATTCAAAGGTATTTCTATTTTAATATTTTTTTCGGCATATTAAGCTTTGATTTGAGAGGAATGCTGATAAAAATTAACATGCAAGATACATTAATGTGTCTGCAATTATGCAATATAGTTCCCTATTACAAGAAGAGATGTTTCTAGTTTCACCTTAAAGAAGCTAGTCGGAATAAATAAGTTACTGAACAATTAATGACAATCTAACAAGTCTATTTCCATAGTAAATACTTTCAACTCACTTCTACTTTCGAATAATTCAGCAGCCATTCCTGTGCAGAGTTACATATTAAGTAAATATTGGTGTTTCTTTTTTGTATATTCTACAATCAATTTATCACTTACAAGAAAAGGCCTCGCGTTCAAGCAAAATCGCATCAAAATTCAGTTCTAGGCAATTTATTTCCTATATCTGAGTTCAATGGTGATATTCCGTAAAACGCAGGAGTTGCTCACTAGAGGGCGGTTCGCACTGTTCGAACAAAGCAAACTGGGTCAAGTTCAGTTATAGGTCATTTACTTACTTCTGAATTTAGTAGGGTATTCGTTTTCTGTCAAGCCCAGGAGTTGATCGTTCGCCTTCTGCTGTCAGTCGTGACTGTGCATTTTGTTTCGTAGCGGCATTTGTCTTCAGAGATCACTGGTGGTCAATTGGGCGTTTTACAAATAAATGAATATCACCAATGAATTTAGAGGTAATAGCTGAATTTTTTACCCGATTTGAAGGTTTTTCTTTTTTACCAATGGGTGAAATTCGATCTTTGAATATTATTTTTTGCCTAATCACATTTCTTCTCCGTATAAACTACTTTTGTCAGTGTTAAGTAGAACTTTTATTGTCGTCTAAGCATTTTTGTCATATTTTATGTTCTGTGTATGGCTTTCAGCCTTTGCCTGATATTTTAATGCGGCTTCTTGTTCAAGCGTTATTTTTTTATTTTCCACGATACTGAATCAATATATAAGTATTGTTGAATGAAGTATAACTGCTGTTGTAGAAATGTGTAGCTTTTAAGATTTACTTTCTGTATATTTTCTTGAAATGCATTTTATCTTTTCGCCTCTGTATATAAGAGAATAAAATAATTGGGTTTATACTACAGTTGTGCTTATTGATATGTAAAAGCGAGTTTTTTTCTCAAATTATTTTAAATACAACGGTCAGCAAATTTGCAGAAAGCGCTTTTGACATGAGTGTAGTGAAATTGCATTTCTCTACTTGAAATGGACAATAGTCAAAATGGCGAAAAAGGCGAGAAATGTATGATGATGATAATGATGATGATAGTTGCAACGGGAAGAAAACAACAAGCTCCACTATAATATCTACCATCTCTTTCTGCTGTCCCAAAGCGAAAGACAAAGTGGATACGGGGTAAGGAAGGAGAGGAAGAACAGAGAAGGAAGGTTAGCAAGCCAGCATGAAAAATGAATGAAATATACTCCATGTATTATTCAACAGAATTGCCTCATATTTCATTCGTAAAATAGAGAGGGGTGAGGGACGCAGGCTGCTGAGCGGGTTTTTAAGGAAGAAGCCTACCGCGGGAATGTTGGGCCACGAATATTTATGTAGGCCAGTTTGAAAAATTGAAATCCGGGAATAGCTTTTGTGCAAGCGTGCATGTAATATATAGAGCCCATTATTTTCATAGTTTTAGATAAAATAACAAAAAGGCAGCTGAATCATAAAGCGGCCGAAACTTTAACACAACTTATACTTCAATTCTGCCTTTTAAAGTACCGCATTTATGATGAGCAAAATTTGTTCGCCGAAAATTGATTTTGTCGTTCTTGCCCACCTACCGAGCAATGACTGGATATATTTTGGGAATAGGGCACTAATTCACGGTATGTGTAGATATCGTGACTCAGAAACTTGCTGGTTGCCGCAGTGCACTGTTACATCAGCGTGCTTACTGTGGATTATCTATCCAACATAAATTGTATACACCGGCGGTCATTATGACGGAATACATTTTATTATATTGAACCCTAAGCCGCTCTCTCGCTCATCTTTGCTTTCAGCAGCCCTGTAGCTGGATCTAATTAATGGCTTATACCCTAGCTAACTTATCACTGAATAAATGCAACAGAAGACATATATTACGCTGCCATCCTTAGGAATTGCACATCCACCATAATTAATCTTAACACAAGCGGTGTTAACTAAGCGGAAAGCACATGTGTGCATGTGTGTGCGTGTGCGTGAGAGAGAGGGAAAAGAGATTTGTTTTTTCTACCACATGCATTATTCAGAAGAAGCTGTCCTTCAAAGGCCTTCGTTATGAAAGAGAATATCCTCACTAAAGTAATATCAAAAGGCTAAGGGTCGTGAGGTGTATTTCTTTACCTTTTGCGGACGCTACATCAGCTTGGAAAGTACGACTTTAACTCCAAGACAGAGATTGCCAATGATTTTGTTTCATAACATGTCGAATTCACGTTTTTCCATTCTTGAAAACAGCACTGGAAATGGAATTATTTCACTTTTTGCAAATATATTCCGAAAAAATAATTGCCTTATAACTGATAAGGTTTCTTTGTCTGCGTGTGTGTTGGACGACTCCACTACCCAGGCCCCAATGCAGAAAAAATATAGCAATCATCTTCTCTCTTTTATTGCCAATAGTAAACATGAAAATTTAACGCAGTTTTATGTTTACAAAATGGCACTGTTTATTATTAGACAATATTTCGATGGTTTTTAAGCATCTGAAATTGTTAACATGTGCAAACGAAATATAAAATAATACCAATTTGGTTTGCATAAAATCCTACATGTACAAAAAGGGGTTAAACAATTACTGCCCATTACCATCTACTGCAGTGCAATAAATAATGAAATAATAATAAGAACAATAATTGTAACAGCAATAACATGCATAAATAAGAATAACTTAATCAAGCATCTTTCATTGGTGTAACACACATAAAAGTTATTTTAAGCAAATAAAATAAAGCACATGCTTCTATATGCAGATATGACTTTTGGCTTTTATAAAGCTATACCAATATTAAATGGTTAAGCTTTAATGTATAATTGCAATGCTCTCTACAGGTAAAACGAACAATTTTAACCAAACTAATGGAAAAGGAAATGTATTGAAAAATACAATTTGCCTTATATAGAGCTGCAGCCATATCAAGAGCCTGATGAATGTGTAATTTGATGTGCATAAAAGTTTCAATTATTCTTATGCAACATTTATTTTACTAGCTTTCTCTAAATTCAAATCATGATCTAGTGGTAAACTTTCTTTGACTAAGTTTATTAACAAAGCCACTCTTTCATTGAGCGGAATATCACCATTACAATTAGCAAGGCAGTTAACAAAATTTTCCAATTTTCTCCATCTATTACATTTTAACTCCACACTTCCACTGCACTCCGAGATCAAACCGAACTTCTCTACAGACAAGCACAAATCTTTAAAAAAAAAAACATATTAACTTACAAATTACTGAACACCTTAAACCTATTCAACATAGATGAAACAGCATCTCATTAATCATCCTCTATTTTAATGTAAGGGACAACATCTTCCTTGAAAGTAGTTACAAATGGGCGTACCTGTCTTTTCTTAACCTCACTTGCAAAAGAGTCGAAACATGTTGTAACAACCTACTTTCCTTCGGATCATTCCTAAGCCTTACTGTTACTTGTAATGGTAGATTAGGGAAAAAATATGGTATAAGCATCATTAGTTAACTTTGGAATTTTTCTAGGAATACAAATTGTTCATCGTCGGACAGGGAAAATGTCCTCCCTAACCACAAATTTTGATATGACATGTTTAAATACACACTACATTTTTATGATTAATTTCAATATTTGCCCATAATTCATTTATCCTTTAATAGCTGCTCTTTAGGAAATGTATATATGGTAGCATGTGGTGTAGTTCCACAATTAGAGGTATAATCAGACACACAACCAGAGCGACCCATGTTACACTAAACATTTTCTATTACGCACGTTCCTGATATAATTTCACCAAATCAATGTTAGCTTAATAAAAAACAAAAGAATTAACACGCTACTACTGGTTTACTTCGAACTATAAACCATTGTAATAAACTGCAACGATCCAAATAAACAAACCCATGTACGTAATAGCAGCAACATACCTGAACCTCGATTGTCAGTTCTGGTGGTGTAGTGTTAACCATACTTGCCTTCTAAACCCAAGATTGTGGGTTCGAACCCGGCCAGGATCGGCGTAAAAATCCTAAGTGTGGCTTTCTTCGGAAGGGAAGTAAAGCCGTGAGTTCCGTGTCGTACATTTAAGGCACGATAAAGAACCTCAAGCCTGAGAGAAGAGGCCTCTGAGCAAAATTTGTCGGCCGTTTCACGCCCTGAATTGAATGGGCGCTGATGACCTGAGCTGTTAAAGAGCGTCCACAAATAAATCAAATCAACAAAAATTGTCCGAGGATTGGAGTTGTCTTGACGAGACAATGCCATTGGCTGGGAGGGCATTCTTGATATATCGATATAGAAAAGTAGGCTCTGTAATGTGCACCATATCTACATAGTAATATTAAATAACGTAACCTGTATTAGACTGACCTAATCATTGAATACTTCAATCATAGCGTAAAACAACAACACTTGGCATTCTTGGAGTAAGAAAATCGCTAGCATGAGTATAATGTGCGTACGTAATGCTATAATTGAATTCAAACTCCAAATTACAGATTAAAATTCTAGCAAAATCTGACATTACATCCTCGTTAATTTTGTATTACATGAACAGAATTTTTTGAATTCTTTCTCAGAATTTTATTTTGATTTACTCGGTCTTAATATTTTTAATTTATGGCTTCATTAGATCAAATCTGATATTTATGTTGAAAGCTCACAATATAACTAAGTCTGTTTTTCTTATTTTCCCAACTTCATCTGTTTTTTTGTTGGCTGCTTCAACTGTTCGTTGAATGGCCGTAATGTTATGCACAATTTACTTTGTAATATTTCATCATATAAAGTAATTCGGCATGGTATGAAACAAAATACTGTATATAACTACTACGAACGTGTCTTAACCATACTCGTTTAGAAATTCCAACCTCTCCTTGGGCTCGGTTATAAATATCTTACTCGTACTGTAAAGAGTCACTTTCTGTAGAAGTTACATAAATACCCATTACAGTATACTTGGTAGTCAGGGCCATTTTCACTTGGAAAAGCACTAATGAATAGGAAGAGAGTACATGTAAGAGTAAGCAGTCTTATCAAAAATACATTTATATCATATGCAGCAGTCATAACTAAAGCCGGGATTTTATGTAATATCAAATTGAGAAATGTGTATAAAAATATGCAGTCAAAACGTTTAAATTAATTTAAATTAAATACTTTTATTTCTTTATTAATTAAAGATTTATATGTTTTAGAAAAGATGTCTCCGTTTTAATTTTATTCAAGTTACAGCTAGTGAAACATATTTATACATGTAATATCAAAATTATCTGCAATCAATTAAATACTTCTGCTAGATATAGGTATAAACGAAAAAATACTGAAAGACAAATTACATCCATTTACATTCGAATTGGATGCATAATTTATAAGTAATTAATTGCTTTTGCAATAGTCCTGGTGTCATGTACATAATATTTTATGCACAGAGAAGGTTCTGAAGACGCCACTGATGTATAATCTTACACAGGAAGTGTACTATTATTAATTTTCTCAGGGAGTCTACAGTTTCACAATTAAATACGTGACACAATATGAATATCAAGATCCCCCCCCCCCCAGCACAGTTTATATGTCAGTGGAAACTACTCCATACTTTGTATAACACCAACCTTCCAGTGTTCGTATGAAGAGACATATATGAAGTCTCCGGCTTTTTGATACTGCTTGGAAAGCAACTGAAATACAATATGATGTATCAAACTGAAATGAGCCCTTTGAAACGACTCAATGCCGACAATGATTCACTCATAGATACTGCAGGATCCGAAGAAAAGTTCTCAATTTGGCTCCACAGCTTCGAAGTGCTTGCTGCAGAAAATCATAACTTTGATCCAGATTGTCCACCTTGTAATTACAAGCCTTGGAGACAGAGATAGGTCAAGCAGATGCTGCTTGTAGCATTGCACACGATAGGGAGATTTCAAAAAAGTATTTTTGTACGATATCAGTATAATTATTTCCTGAAATTAATCTTTGTCTGGTACAAACCATGAGTTATAAGTAAAATGCATTTTCGTTGCGGTTATCAGTCAGTTGTGAAGTAACTGTCAATACAAATCCATGGTTTCTGCTTGGACGATAATGGAGACGCTATTGGTTCCATGATTACCAACTGGTTGTACAACTGATTTTGAGAACAAGAAGGAAACCATTAAAAATGAGCCATTGTTGCCGACAACGAACTCTTGTGATTTTACTTTAAATGTAACGACAATGAGTAAGTAATACTGTTATATGAAACTTCCGTATTAAGCTGTGAAATATTTAATATAATAACAACATTTATAACAATTATATAATGCTATTAAATATGTAAAACTATGTAATAAGGTACGAAATATGTAAAATATAATGAACTAAAAGCATGGGAAAGCTTCCATAAACGTGTGCCTCGCATTATCTTTGGGCATAAATAAGTGCATTAAAATATGTAATTATATAAAACCCGGCCTCCAATCATAACAAAAACATGATACCATGCTGCACAAATCTGATTTAAAGTTTTCTTAAAATTCAACTCAAGAATTGGTACATTTCTTCTTAAGAAAAGAGCAAAACAATTTATGACCAGGAAAGAATACTTCTTTTGTAGGTATGTTTATCAGTTGTGACAGGTCCTCACGCCCTCGCATGCCTGAGAGTGAATGTATCCATTTAAGTTAAAGAGTAATAATTATTAGATATTACATAGCCAGTAGTAACAAGCAGGAATATTTCATGTATCACAAAAGTGTATTCATAGCTACCTGGACATATAATTCTTTGACAAGAGGGAAGAGGGTGTCTGTTGTAATCTTTTGTTCTCTTACTTACTGATAATGGCTCGAGCAATGGATATCTTTATTGTGACAAAGCTAGGGGTCCGAACAATAGGTTCTTTGCATCTTAGTTGCTGGAGATGCTCCGAAATTCATTAAAGTTAGAAAGAGAACAGGTTTTGGCGATGACATCATTACAACGAAAGATCATGCGCTCCCCAATGAGGAGTCAAAGAGTTGACGGATTTAAAGCGAACTCGTTTAGGACTACAAGGACTCACCAATAATATTTTAATATTTGGAAGGCTCAGACAACATGTGCGCTAGTATGTGGACCCCGTGAGTTCTCACGGCCACGTGGGGGCACAATGAGTTTAGTATATAAGGGGAAACAACTTTGCAAACGATGGCATCGCAGTTCAGATGTGGAGAACAGATCTTACAGCAGGGGTGGTCGCAGCCCCAGGCATCTTCTTCTTCATCAGTACCGTACAGCAGAGAACAGGTAAGTAAAGGCATTTCCAGAAGATATCCCCAATAGTTGCCAGTACGCAGTCCCAGATACAGTAGGAAAGTGTAGACAGGAAGCACACAGATGCAATTTCAAGTAGCATATGCAGTCCGTGGTATTAAAGTCATAGAGGTAACGAACCAGGTGGCGGACAACAAAGTGTAATGTGAATAAATATTTCTAGGCGTTTAATAAAACAAATTGCCGTGTGATTTAACCCCCCCCTTTCATCTCCCTCCTCCCATGACCACTGCCTAAGACAAAACAGGGGGTTTCGGGCCCCTGAAAGACCAGAGGTATGAAGTGGGACCCTCGGGTACATTCTACTTGAACATCACATTAAAACCGCTTCACAGTGAAAAGGTGGATAAAACACTAATATAAAATAAAATGTGAATATAAAATCACGAGGTTAGTATTTTCTGGTCGACATTTTCCCCCTTACTTCGTCAAATGTGAAAAAGCTAGCCGTAAAACAACTGAATAAATTATATTATTTTTATTTACTATACTTTCATACAATAATTCCTCCTCACTTCAAAGAAAGTTTATAATTTTCAGGGTAATATCTCACAGGTTTTATTTATATATAGATAATTTTTACACTTTATGTATAAGTTCATTTTCAAAACATGCCTTCGCTGTATACATTTGTTTTACTGAATTGAATTTCTCTGTGCTTAGCAATATTACGAATAGATATTAATTTCAAAATATTAGTGGTACACATAACAAATTATATTAAGTTTCAGAAAATAAATTAAATATGAAATATTAACAAATAGAACTACAAATTTTTCGAATTTTGAATTTTATTGTCACCTCCCAAGTTTTGTTCATAAAACCATAACAAATTTCGAAACGTTGAATGTTGAACTTTTACGCGCATAACTTCAACTTGAATATTTGAACAAGATTTGACAATTTATACTACAATTAATTAAGCAGGGAGATAGAGCCTATACACGTTTAGCTTTTCATGTAAACAGAATGACTTTTATGGTTGTCTAGCAATGTAATACTATAATTTGACATATAGCCTTGATTTTGTTTAAGCACATCACTTTTATTAAATTTATTGTAATTTCTTCACATTCTTTGAAAACGGTTTCACTTCCCACAAGAAGGCGGATTTCAAAATAAATTATATATTTTATAAATTCTTTTTATGACATCAAAGCATCAGAAACGCTTTCATTCAAAACGTAAATAAAATGTTAGGTAATAGGAATGAAAAGACTTGGGAGACATGTCACGTGTTAAAAATGTTACTGTCGCATATTTTTTTAATTAAAGAATATGACAACTTTTTGTATTTAGATACAAAGTATTTTTAATATTTTGCTATGAACCACATTATCGAAATAAAATCTTTTAAATAGTATCCAAACGATCTCTAACACGGAAGCCCAAATCGCAACCCCGGTGGCATGATAGATGCGAGTCGGTTTGGGACAGAGATAGGTGTTCAACATTATACACAATGAAATAAGAACATCGTAGGATCAAACTGCAATGCAAAATTAAGTGCACTAAGATACCGATAATCTGCAAAGGCATACATAGTTGGTCATTGGAAAATTCCTTGCCTCTGATCTTTGAGTCAGCAAGGAGCTTACGACTTCCTTTATTAAAGTAAAGGAGAATCTTAATGTATTTTTTCTGTGATATCGGATTTAACAATCATTTAACACTGATACTCGCAATTTTAATACCCCGTATATGTAGCAGCTGAATATATTTTGTCCATCCAGCAGGCTAGCTGTCATTACTAGCAGATTAGCAATGCAGAATGCGCATTTTCTTAGAGGTACATCATAACATTAAACTATGACTGTAACAACACAATGCATTATTTAGGATCGTCAGGTGCTTAGAGCTAACTTTGATTCCTGAAAGGCGCTGATTGTTTTCTATTCCTTGTAAGGTTAAGTCTCAATTTAACAGGCGGAAATTAATTATTGACATATATTTACCTAATAACTTACAACACTGCAAGTTTATTTAATTATAAATCACATTTCTTAGCCCTCAGAAGTTACACAGTGATGCCTCTGCAACGTTCTGAGGCTTCCTAATATTCTGAACGTGATGGTACAACATTTTGAATTACTGCAAGCGGTAAAGGTACCTACATTTATGCATATAAAATTACGTGATATCAGCCTGACTACAGTAAAATAAGATTAGAAATATTAAGTAAGGCAAATTTCAGACAATATCAAAATAAAGTTCAGAAAGCAATTCAGAACTGCTTTCGTTAAGAAACGCCTTTCTGCAAATTAGAGAATAGTAAATATAATTTGTAATTGAGTTCTTACTACAACGAAAAAAAGTAATCAGTTTAAAATGTTTGCATTTATTTAAAAACTGACTTCAGTTAAACATCCAAAACACTGATCCATAAGAGAAGTTCATCAGGATGTATCGTAAAGAATTGACTACGTCGAAAAATTCAAGTAATGTATTGTATCCATAAAAAGACATTGACATCAAGTTTATTATCTTAATACGCTTGAGACTCGCATCTGAGAGGTTCGGGTTCCATTCCCATTAGACCGGCCATTCTGAACTTGTTTTCTGTGGCTTCCCTTGGTTACTTTTGCAAATGCTGAAATGGATATTTACATTCCGTGAATTTTCCGCTCTCCCATTTAATATCAATTCGTTCTCTTGGTTCTGTTATAGGGTCGAACGTGCCAGAATGCGGTGTGGCGATGACTTGCGCATTTGAAAGGTTTCTGCCCGGCGTCTAGAATGGAGACAAACTTTCGTAGGGGGTAGCACAACTCGGCTGGGGGTACAACAGGCTTTGGGATGCTCTATCTGGATACATATTAGGGGACTGCAATCTGCGTCCGCGCAGTCACCGCCCGTAGATCCTGGTCGTCCTGTGTCCCCCCAAGCATCCCTTCATTCCGGAGGTGCACTCTCTGAGGGCTTAGGCACTAAGAGCAAGTCGTGAGCAAGGCTCAAAAGCACCGAAAGTATCCTCTCCGCCCCAGGTCACTCATACTTGCCCCATAGGCCCAAGATCGCGGGTTCAATTCCGGACAGGGTTGATGGATTTTTTGGGCTTAAAAGTCCTAAGTATGACTTCCTTCGGAAGGGAAGTAAAGCCGTGGATCCCGTGTCGTACATTTACGGCACGAAAAAGAACCTCAAGCATGAAAGAAGAGGCCTCTGAGCAAAATTTATCGGCCGTTTCACGCCCGGAATTGAATGGGATGCTGGTGACCTGAGATGTTAAAGTACGTCCGTAAATAAAATCAAATAAAAAGGCAGCCCACTTATCTTTAGCTGATAATAACCATTTAATGATACTGCATTTATTAAGTTAAGGGAAGTTCAGACCGTAGGTCCTATCTTGTTCTTCGCCACAGACAATTACGATTGAGGGAGGAAGTAAAGATGAGATGAGATGAGCAATACTATGAGCAGGCTATTAGACTCGGGGCGAAGAGATGTGGTGTAGGCGGGTTTCCTAACGTCCCAAACGTAGAACATACTTATTCAAACAGTAAATGCGCCGCCACGCCGCATAGCATCAGCTCACGTCGTCTGGCTCTGCATACTCTGCGGGATGAAATCCCTGCATTAGCCTAAATGACCAGGGGAAAACTGGAATATAATCCAAGATTAATATTGACGGCCCCAAGGAATTTAAGCCCAGGACCTCCAAAATGAGAGTCCCCGCTCGGTGGACTAAACTTAAGAACTATATAATATCCTATATTTGCAGCAATTCAAACCAGAGCACTTTGGCGGAGCGTTCGACTGTGATGCGCCACATGTAACATTAACCGGCCAGTAGGCGTAAAAGATCTATCTTGAATGCTTTTTTCTTAAAATTGGGTTGATTTTTTGTGAATTTGGTTTATTTACGGAGTTCTTTAACATCTCTGGCCATCAGTGTGTCATTCAATTCAAGGCGTGAAATGGCAAGTAAATTTTGCTCAGAGGACTCTTCTTTCATGGTTGAGGTTCTTTTTCGTGCCGTAAATGTACGGCATGGGACCCACGGTTTTACTGTCCTTCTGAAGGAAGACATACTTAAGATTTTTACGCCGAAAAAAATCAATTGGTTATGGCCGGGATCGAATCCGCGATCTTGGGTTTAGGAGGCAAGTATGATTACCACTACACAGTCAGGACCATCTCAAAATTGCGTGAAATATTAATGCAAGCAGTAGTACTTTATTTGTGATCAAAACTGAAATTCTTTAGATTGTTTTTCTGTTGTTTACAAACATTAACAGATGTTACAGACGACGTTTGGACAGCGTTGCTCTCATTAAAAAATACAAAGTCTTAAATTAGAACTGAACATAAGTATATCACTGCGTCAGTTGAAATTCCAGAATAGTTCTCAAGCAGTGCTTTTGTAAACAACTGTAACTACAATCGCTAAACCGCTAAAACTTATATTAAGTTCTCTTTCATTCCAGGATAAACTCCACTATTTTACAATGCGCTCGTACATGGTTTACCTGCAAACTCAATGAGAATAGAAAGCATTGAAAAAGTTACAGCTCTCATATGTGCTGGTTTATGAGTGCCGTTTGGTGCAGATATATCTCACGACCTCACGTATCAAATGCCAAAGCTCGGGAGGTGTTTATGGAATATGACTTAGGTTTATCATGTTTAGATAACATTGTTGCTACCTCGGTGATTTCTGACGTAGCCTAGTAATATGGTTTGATCTTTTCACTAACTGAAAGCCTACTGAGAGAGTAAGTACATACATAAAGAAAAACGTTGGTAACAGGTACGAAATTAATGCTCAGTTCCATCGTGTACCGCACCAACGCAGAGCCAAAAATGCAACTTAAGATAACATGCCTTGCATTTCTATCAGCACAAAAGCAGCATGAAAATAAACTGCAGTAAATGTGAAAGAAAAGTTTAAATGCGGTCCAGATTACATAAGCACTATGTCATTCATCCTTAATGTTTCCACGATTTACAGCATATTTTTCTGGGAGATCTACCATACAATTTAATTTTACATTTTGTTAGCTAAATCCGTAATGTGCGATGGTACTAGTTTCATTGTTATCACTTCCGGTTTCGCCTATGAGAGGTGTGCAAGATAAGACATGTTCAGTTCCGCATACAGCTAAACGGAGGTGATAAGCGAGGAACAATATCAGCCCTTAATTTCTGCTTTCATCTCAATAAATCTTCAGTTGATGCCTATGCAATGTAACAGGAGGCCTATGGAGAGTTTATTCTTCAATATAGCCCAACTCAAAACCGGTTCAAAACGATTATTGAGGAAATGCAATAAAGTTTAAAGAGAAGTAGACTGAAAGCTCCAATTTGTGCTCTACCGTAAGAAAACATTAACACCGCTGATGTCATTGTGAGAGAGGATCATTTCAGAAATTCTGAAAATTTCACTGGGTGCCACCCACACTTTGGAAACTGAAAAGTTGCACATGCTACTTGTTAGTGCACGAGGGTTCCAACACTGCTCAATCCCGAACAAAAGGACGTTTGCGTGCAGATTTACATGCGGTTGCAGGTGATGCTACAGGAAGATGCAAAGTTTCTTTCGAAGGTAATTACTGATGAAACATGGCTACATAATTTCGATTTTGAAAGCAAACAGCAGAGTTATATGCGGGATTCGCCATTATCATCAATACCAAAAATACCAAACGCGGAAAGGAAAAGTTATGGGCATCTCATTTTTCGATATTCAAGGAATGGTTTACCAGTATTTCGTACCTGTAACCATAACTGTAACTAAGCAACACTACAGAGATATGCTGAAAACTCTGCAAGATCAGATGCCACATTTCCGAGCAACAAACTGCGATATTCCAGGGCAGCTCAACGAAAATATCTCACCAATAGCTTCCTCACCCACCATATATTTTCCCGGATTGGATGTAGCTATTATTAAAGTATTGTCTGGATAGCCAATTTTGGTGTTTGGAATTATGTATATTATTTAGAATGTATGTTTAATTGAGATGGGAACATTGTATTTTAATCTCGGAGCTTGAGAAAGAATATTAGGAATCTCTTTAAGAATTCACCCTCCTTTGAGGCATTTTCTATTATCAGAAACAGGGGTGAAGGCTGCGCAAGCGATTCTGAAGGATCAATCAAAAACGGTTTTCAGCATGTCTCTGAAGACTTGGCAGAAACGTGGGATAGGTTGCAAACATTATCTCCAATTACATTTACTTCTACTTTGTGACTCTTTACAAATTCAAAGGGATTTTACAGCAAGGCTGTGTCTGTTGTCAGTAAGCATGCATGTTTTCTAATAGTTCCAAAATAATAGACAACAACGCTCCCGGTCTTCGAAGTCAATGCAGGAAATAATATTCGTTTCATACGCCCTCAAGTAGTTTTCAAGTTTTTTATACTTCTCTACTCGTTTATTCCCTGGTAATGTGAATCTATTCCTCGGTAATATAACCTAAGAAACTATAAATTAGTTGTGTGCTACACAATACGGACAATCACATAGATTAAAGCTTGTTCGTGCAATTACAATTACATCCCGATTGCAATTTTATGGATATGGTTTAAGGAAACCAGAAATAGGCAAAACACACAAACACAAAACTACAATTACATATAATTACAATCCCTTAGCAAGGTCATATTAGTAATAAAATAATTGCTCCAAAGATTGAAGTTGTACATACAACATTTGTCTTGTTGCTCTATCCATGTGTTGACTGTTTTATCTATATGTGCAAAGCTGAGGATTTCAAAACAGAAGTTAAATTGTAGTGTTTAAAAACCGAATAGCATCCATTATTACTAGGAAACTTTATTTAGTCACATATTCAGAGAAGTGTATACAAAAATGTGCAGATGTAGTGGAAGGTGAACCAAACGGGTAGCGCATGGAACTTACATTCAAGTGGTTCTGGGCTCATAGTGAGGTCATCTTAACTTTGGGCTTTTTCGTGGTTTCTCCTGGTCGCTTTGGGACAACTGGGATGGAAAACAATGTTATCGACCCCGACTTTGCACCTCACCGCCCAATGAATCGCTCGGTGTCTTCTGCATCTCAGCCCTTCTGCCCGTAAGTGGTCCTATTGGGGGCTTTAGTACAAACGGCTAGTTCTTGAATTCCTCCTCTGTCCTTACCCATCCAATTCAGTGAAAGACGAAGATTTTCAGCGTCCTAACAATTCCAATGCAAAACTTTTCAAGTGATTTCGCTAGAGTATGTTAGCGCACTATTAACCAATTAACAAAACGAAGATCTACTTAACACTACACCAAGTAACAACGCAGATAATTGCAACCGCAACTCTTAAGCCGCGCTTCGCAGAATTCAGAATGTTCAAAAACAAACTTGAACCCCCATGCGCAATATTAAGAAGGTTTTTCTAAGAAATTAGAAAACGTGCTAACTGTAAAAGATCATGAAAGTATTTAGCTGGTACATACAAATTTGCAGTCAATATTTGAACTTACTTAATACAACAATTTCGAAAGAATGAAAAAGTAATTTCCTTAATTCATAGTATGCAATTTATTACTTTACTACAAATGCCCCTTTGGATGAATAGACCAAATGTCGACCTGCGCTATATTTTAAATTAAGGTTAACTTTCTTGTAGGATGTTGTAAGTCAGTAAAAATCCATGGTCGGTCCATAGATGCCATATTTTCTTTCTTTGCCCGCTTTAAAACCCCTTACTGCAACTGAATCTGTCTTCATTTAAAATTGGTGCAGGCCAACCACCTGGTATTACGTCCTAAATTTAACGTTATACTTAGGTCAATTAAAATATATCGTTATTAAATGTGTGGTAAGGATGTTTTTAATTAATAAATTATTATTTGATTTTTATATCTAACGTTTAAAGCAAGATACTTATCTTGTACTATTTATAACTGCACTAATATTAATAAATATAAAACCCTTCTATATTTTTGTTATTGATTTCTTGCTTAGTTCTATCAACATTTTCAAATTTATCTGAAGACTTCTTTACACAAAGCAATTTATATACTGACTGAAAAATGCGAAAAATTTAAATGTGATAAAATCAAATTTAACGTCAATACATCTCTAAAACATAAATTCACTATACCGTATTGATTTAATATTACACAATAACATAAGACAAATTTTAATTTATTTTCCTTCAATTATTGCCATTTGAAGTCTCTTCCAAACCGCCTGATGTCCTTACTGCCATTATCGATTTTTATCCCAGATCTCTTAAACCCCGTAATTTTTCCCCTTAATTGAGCTCTGAGTCACGCCACTGTTAAAATGACAGCTATAGCGACATTTTGTTGTCAAGGATGCCTGTTTTGAGCATTTGTCCCACGTCATGCTGTGTAGTAAACTTTTATGGAAATTTTCAGTTTTCCCTTGTCATGTCTCTGAAGTGGGTATTTTAAAGCGAAATGACAACCTTCCCATATTTACCTTAATCAGTATTTTGAAACCAAAATACAGTTACGTTCTAATTATTTTACAACATACAAACAAAACGATATTAAAAACCTTAGATTTCACGTATTAAAGTCTAAAAAAGATTTAGCCTACCTACACCTGGCAATTTAAATGTTGATGTGGCGAGATAATAGATGTTCAGATGTAAAAATGGGGCAGACATTACGAAAATGAGAGTTCGCTCTCTCATAGACAGAAAACAAAATTAAACTTTTATTTATGTATGTATTTATTTATTCTCCGAAGCTTCTCACTGAAGAAAAAATGTTTGAATACATTCATACCTTGAGACGAATGTGCCCCTAAATGCTCCCGACCATAGGTTACCGTTGTGTATATTTGCTAACTTGTGCGCTGAAGTTTGATTCCGAGGAGGGAATAATTGCTTGAAAGGGGATTTTTCGAAGTTCTCATCTGTTATAACCAAACATAAAAATATTAATAATACAAAAGAAAATTAGAATTACCTTATGTGAAATATAACAATTACACAGAAAGGCGGTACATTAACAAAAGCTATCGCACGTAACAGTTTATTGCAAGAAGTTTTTAGAGTATAATTACGAACTTAAAGGAAGTTCTGCTGCATAGGAACGATGTCGTTGATAAGGAATTCTTGTGAATGTCCCCGGAGTAACCCACTATACTTTTACATCGTAAATGAACATCTATTTCAGCATGCCGATGCCAGAGTAACTTTTAATTATAGATGAGCAAGTGACGTTGTAATCGCTACTTATTAGAAATGTTGCATTTACATGTAAAGAAATGTTTGTTGTTACATTAGTTAAAATTAATATTTTCTCATATATTTAAGGTTATAATTATTTGGAATCATTTAAAGAATATTTAATTCTTCATATTTGTAAATATACTGCTTATTTTTACATTATTACACAAAAACGCCCAAATCTTCACATCATTCAACATTTTATTTCAATATTTACCATATTCTATGTTTCCAAAATTATTCTTATCGGATAAATATTTTAAATGAATTTTATTAGCATCATTATTTCAAAGCTGAATACTGTGCAGTTAACACTGAAGCCATCCAGAACGTGTTCAGTGTTTTACACTCTGACAGAGCTGAAGTCCTTTTTTGCTGATAAAACAGTAAAAAATAATGTACCATACATTCAAGCAAACTTTCCGTGCATCAAACTGCGTTAAACATTTTCTAAAGTAACAACACATCGCTTGGTCCGAAAGACTTAACATCCTGCATTGTAGAAGTAGCATGAGAAGTTCAACACGACACTATCCAAGAACGCAGGCTGTAGTGTGTTGCAATATCTGTGCCATTTTAAGTGGTGAAGCAAATGTAGAAATAAATCTGGATTTAACTTCACAAAATGTTGTTAAATTTAGATGGATTACCAATATTTGCTATGATATTGGGCGTTGTTTTAGAATGCAAAGGAATTCTAAAGTACACGTAGTTTCACTTTTGAAAATTTAAGACAATGCTTTGTAAGTCACTTTTTGAAAATAGATAATTTTCATTCATATGTTAAAAAGAATCAACTAGTAATATACAAAAAATATAATTATTTTAATACCAATATCAAGAGCATACAATTCCTGTTCTTTTAAGCATGTAACAAGAGGTCCAGGTTCGGCTCCTGTAGAAATAATAAACTATAATTATAAGATTTACGATTAATATGTCTTGTAATGTATATAATTGTATAAAGTGGACAAGGTGCAAAGCTATGATATGTGCATTAAAGATGAAATATGTATATGTGACAAAGGCAAGAATATCATACAAAGCTGTATCTTAGTCGCGACTGTCTGGAGCCAATCGCAAGGTCGACTTTTGTATAGCACAGGACTCTTTCCATTCTAGTCTATGTTAAAAAGTCCTTGAAGCAGACCAAGTAAGCTCGCTTTCGCCCTTGAGAAAGCAACCCTTAAAAAAGAGAAATCTCAAAATTTTGAACCATTCGGGAGACGAGTTTTCGATTCCCGCTTCGAGAAACTTCTCGCAACCAAATATTAAGCCAATCAGAGAATAAGAATTAGGACGCGTCTAGAATACTGTAAAATTTTAATTATCGCACGGTGACGCGTAAAGAAAACATAAATACCCAATTTTGAAAATATGGAGAGCAGTTTGGTCGAAGTAGCTGGTCAAGACAGTTTTGTAGACGCAATCGGTAGGAGCATTCGGCAGTAATCAGTAATCAGTGAGACAGTGCTAGGTCTCGATGAATTTCATACAATTACAATAATATTAGTGTGTCAATTACATCAGACTGAAAGTATTTAGATAAAAATTACAACCGAGAATGAATGCAGAAAGTATCGGAAAAAAGTTATGAACAGTGGTGGAATAATTTGTTTAGTTATCAAGGTTTTAGTGTGTGATCTATAAAAGAAAATCGCAGGAATACTTGTGTTTAAACTCCTTGCCAGTGGTCCAGACGCGTCGTGAATTACAAGTGAACTTTACAATAAACGCTTTGAACTGTGAAACCAACTTTATTTTTGACAGCGTCCCATTCATTGTCCTTTCCTCCCCTGTAGGTTAAATCCAGGAAAACTCGACATTCAACCTTGAGAAGAACGCCACCGCCGATAGCGGCCGGATTCAGGACATCAGCATAGCCGAAGCATCTACGGTAATTCAGCGGGAAATAATCGAAGCAACAGCCGGAGACAGACAAAGCGCTGACTCATCTGAAATCAGCCCGTTCAATCAACGCATCTCCAAAATCTATATTATACCAACTTATTCCCTCTTGATATATGATTAATTTCCCCTACTAGTTAATCATATCTCATATAATAAATCATCCTTATTAGAACACCGCCGCAGCAGTAACACCTATAATTATACTTGATTTAATAAAATGACATTTTATAAAAAAAAATTATTTGCATTACTTTCATAATTTTTGTATAAATTAGTCCATATTTTACTCCATGTTTGATATTTTTAGTTCATATATATGTACATATTTAACTATTTTATTATATATAGATTTTAGCCCTGTTTATTAGATATAGATATCTAGCATTACATAAATCGTGTCGATAATAGTCCATAGTTAACATTGGTGTATATATTATATTTCTATAAAAGTGCAAACAAGCCACTCCACAAAATTTTTTCATGCATAAATGCAATTTTTTTTGTTTCTCTGAGCATAGTACACTTTAAATAATCTCGCATTTGAAAAATATGGATCAACACTTAAAAATGTGACAAATGATTATATTAGAAATAAATTAGATATTTAAAACAGTGATTATGATACACAAATTGTAACTTAAGTGAAACTTGGAAATGTTACATGGGGTCATAATAGAGAAATAAAATGCACTGACTGATGTTACTATTTAAACTATTTACTATTTAGTATTTAAACGCTAAACTATGATATTACTATTTAAACGCTAAATCTATCCGGTGTAAAAAAAATTGCAATGCCAAGGTATTTTTCTAAATAGGTTCTGTTCACCGTTTAGCATTTATACATGCAGTTACAATATTCGAGTGCTTTTAGTCAACCCCAGCTAATGATAATGAAGCAACCAAGCAACTTGTGCTTGCGAAATACCTAAAAATAAAATGTAATTTACAATTACCATCTTGGCATGTCTCTTTGTACTCATAGAATTTTTCTTTTGAGTTTTCTCGTTTCTTTATTTCTATTTCTAGCACTTAAATCTTCCTTGTGCTTCAGCTCTACTGGTATAGCACCAGCTTTTAGGTAGTCAATAATGGGATTTTTTCTAGTTTTTAAAAATTATAATTATAAAAAAAAATTCTAGTCCCTTATTCTCTTTCCTTTTTTTCCCCTTTGTATAGCTTTTTAGTGTCTCTTCAAATCTACGGGGATCTAATTAATGATGGTACAAAAATGTTGATTCCATTCATACGAAGCATCATCATTTGCAGACTGAGGAACTGCAAAGAAATTCATTCATTCCAAATTTCGAGGGCTAATCAAATTAAAAATTGAAAGTTAAATTTTACTTTTATGAATAGTACAGAGCAAGACACGCCTTTGAGACGTTACGCACAGAGGTTTTATGCCCTCGAACGGCCAATTCATTTGTCAGTAGCATCATGTCCGAACAGGAGGTATACTCTTTGTTTGGGAATGAATTATTATTAAGTTTTTGATGCGAGCGGGCGTAAAATCAGTCGACCTTTTACAAAGATTACAGGTTTAGTTTGGGGATAAGACGCTGTGTAAACACACGTGTATGAGCAGTACGACAAACTGTGGAAAATGAATCAACCTCGGACAAGCGTAACGGAAAGAAAAATTAAACCGTTCGAGACCTTAACGAATGTGACAGACGTTTGACAATTTCTGAATCCGCTTCTAAGTTTGGAATTAGTTTTGGAAGTGCTCAACCTATCATTACAAAGTAACTTGAATCACCGAAAAGCTTCGACAAGGTGCATTCCTTGAATTCTTACTTAGAATCCAAAGGTTGCACTTATAAAAGTGTGCCAGAGGCTCTTGGCTCAATACAGTGATAAATGAGAAATGTTTCTGCGTGGAACCGCATCATGCGATGAAACATGGGTATCATACTTCATAGTTCAAGCAAGCAGCATGAAGTGGAGGAAATAGCTGCTGTCAAAGCAAAAACTCACATTTCAGCTGGGAAGGTGCTCTTGACAATATTCTAGCACTCCCAGACTTGGAACAGCCTGAACGTTAATACAGCTTATTGCTGTCAGCTTCTGTTGAGGCCAAACGTGCTTGTCAACAGCCGATTCGAAAATTATTTTTCCTGGGAGACAACCGACCGCGGAAAAAACTGGGGGAAATTCACTGGCCAGCATTGGAACGTCCTCCCTATAGTCCAGATTTATAACCTTGCGATTACCATATGTTTTGACCGTTAAAAGAAGCATCGAGAAGTCGGCAATTCAACAGCAAGAAGGTGTGGAGGAATTCGTACGCAACTAGTTGGAAACTTAATTCTGCTCTTTCTTCGATAATAGGAATAATCAGTTTCCTATTTGCTAAGAAAATGTGCTTGTAAATCCGGATATTATGTAAAAAGATTAGAAGTAGATTTGGTTTCAAAATATTACCAAAAATAATACGGTTTATATTTGATTCGTTGGAACCCAAATTGGATAGTTCTTACGTTTTCTGTGAAGTTCAATATAGCAGGTTTTTCATTACTGTTATGCCTTCCATTAATATCATAATTTCACAAATAATCACCCACATCCGTAATATGCAACTTAAGTAGAAACATACGGCATTCGAAAACAAAAAATATTCACTGAAGAACTGTTTGAATCATGTTGTATGTATTTGTTTTGTAATTTTCGAGCTAAATTTCAAAATTTTTCAGTTAAGTTTTTTTTTAAGTTAAGTTCAGTTAAGTTTTGATGACAAATATATATATTGCAGTTTGGTTATTCTCTATGTGTTTTTCAACGCTTCACATACCACTTTAAATAACTTACTGAATGTTACTCCATGTTTTGCGAGAAACAGCTTAAGGGGATTTCTGAATTATTTCGATAATATTAGTAATACCTACTGTTTTACTATTTTTACCAAATTGCCGATACCTGGAAATATCGGAATAAATACCATATTGAAAGAAACGTCTAGACCTTTTGTATCTACAAACTATATTACTATCCTACCTGAGAATATTTTGTTCTGAACAAAATACAGGAACAGGGGATGGCCATTAGAAAAAAAAAATATATTGATCTACATTATCTGTGAGGTGCGGTTTGAACATTGCCATTTTCCAAATGAAGAGAGTTATATCTTCACACAGTTTAATTGTGTAACCGAGATCAAAATCTGAATCTTAAGTTATACTTTTCTATCCTGGAGCAATGGTTATTTTTTTCAGAGTGAATTATGAAGTTTCGGTGATGTTCAGCAACTGTCCATAAAATTTGTGACACGCACCAATAATGAATACATTTGCCAGAGTTCACGACGATGAAAACAATAAAGGAATTCACCATGAAATATTTATATGGATTATATTGTAATCTAAGGCGTGCACTTGCTTGAAAATAAGAATGGTGCAAGCTGAGGCTGCTGCGGTGAACAGTTTAACAAAGACATTAAAGAACTGTATTAGAATATCGGAGACAAGTGTTAGAAATACGAACAATTTTACAGTTGTATGGATTTATGATTTTATCAGCATCAATAACGTTTATGTAATGCCAGCAAAGTTTGCATTTTTACCTCTACATTTGTTCCAGGTGTATTGATTTTTCTGATCTATCCAAGAAATTAAACTATTTCAGTGCATAAAAAGATAGCACTTTGTAGGTAATATTTATACAAATGTGATTATAATAACAATGAATACATGACTGTCAGTCAAAAATTCAGGTACGGTATATAGAATAACGAATGAAGTGTTTCAAGAAATATAAAAAGAGTTTTTTATCTGTGAAAGTCTTTGAATTTGTCTAAAAAATTGGTTACTGTTAAACATGTGTTATTTTTAAATTATAAACTACGTACTATTTTCACAAAAGTAGAATCATAATTTCAGTTGCTAAGGGAATAATCATTCCTACTCTGGTCGACTGTAGCTTGTTTTGATGATTGTTTGAGGTTTTAATCATAATGCAATGTAATGTTTGACAGTTAAAGTGTTAAAAGCCCTCTGTCCTCCTGCAGAATAGCAGGAAATTCCAGTCTCTGATAATTTGCTGTCACGCCTCGCAGGGCACGTGCCAGAAGAGCGCCACAAAGCCGAGAATTAAAAAAAAGTATATATATATATATATATATATATATATATATAGTTTGGGGCCATTATGAATAATTTTAAACACCGTCAGAAAGTAGTACTTTTATGCTGGGATCATAACCGAAGGAACATCAGTTTACAATTAAATTTCTGTATTTTGAAACAAAGATAGAAAGTTTGTCTTGTATGCCTTAATTGTTTTTATTTTCTAATTTACGCTGTGTTCTTTAACCATTTCGTTCTTAATACATGCATGCCAGCAGTTCAGCTATCATTACTAAAAATGAATAAATAAAGGAAGCATACACCTTCAGGATTACAAAAACATTTTTTTAAAAATGTTATGCACATTAATTGAAAACAAATTTTCAGCTTCATGTGTGTGAAAGAATGTTTTCAATGTCTGGAAAATTGCCCTGTTACGCATTAAAACATGTTGTCGCCTAATCACAGAGGACCTTTAAGTTGGTCACACCCCTGTCCGTACTTGAGAACTTTTAAAGCTATTCATATTTTTTAGTTTAAATTTTTTGTTAGACCTACGGGCAAATTACTGTTTTTGTAGTTGTTTTTGGAATTTTGGTGAAGTATTGAATTTCAAAGAGGAAGGGCTGAGTGAGGAATACCCTGGGCAGTGAGACATTAAACAGAAAATATCCGACTTAAGGCCCTAAATACTCATTGATAGCAGTTGTTTAACTATATTGTTTATATTACTTTAAGTTCATTTTCATATGTTTTACCTTAGAAAAAGGATATAATTCTCAATATAAAGCCTGAAACATTTAATGGTAATAGCTATTTAGGTATGTTAATTTAATAAGTTCATTTACGTAAGATATTACATAAGCTAAATGCTATAATATTTTATTTGAAAATTAAAACATTCATGGATAATATGTTTTAATTTTATCTATTTAATAAGTTCATTTTGATATGTTTTTATTAGGTAAAGGATATAATGTTCAATATAAAGCCACAAACATTCAATGGTAATTTAGATATGTTAATTTAAGTAGTTCATTTGCGTATGTTATTACATAAAATAAAGCCCGTAATATTCGATTTAAAGCTCCAAACATTCTTTGATAATATATATTTTAATTATATAAATTTAATCCGTTCATTTGCACAAGTTTTTATGTTAGATAAGGGCTTTAATTTTGAACTCAAACAACATATATTCGTTGGTAATACGTTTTAAATCGTATAAATCTAGTAAGCTCATTAGTATAGATGCCATGTATCAGATAAGGAATGTATGTCTTAATTTTGTTTATTGGCCTTTATGACAATACTTATAATATATAAATATAGCAGTTCAAAGGAACACATTCACAGCTAAGAATATGGAAAGATTAAACTACAGATAAGAATATTGTAATATTAAGTGAATCAACCGATGGCAAGCGTATCAAAATTAACAATGTGTACCAAGAATGAAACACAAGATAGACAGCTTTATTGCGACTAAATAGAAATTAACGAATTTCATTTGCTTAGTACATGTATGTTGAAAATATAATGCATTTTAAAGATATCATTACAATTCTATTGTAATGAGTGACGGTTTATTTCTCAAAATTTATTAGTTATGCATTGGATTCCATAGAGAGAATTTGTGTGTTAAATTCCATTAGAAAAGTCGTGGTTCGTACTCCGTACATTTTAACATTACGTAAAGATGAGTGATGATAAATATTTTGCGGAAGAAATTACAGAATTATTATTTGCGGTGAATGATGGGAGTTGCGAGTTTGAATTAATATCCATATAGGAAAATAGTATGCGAGTTACACAAAGACAATAAGCACAGTTTTCGAGAGAAAAATATAAATTATAACACGTCTGTCTCGTATTCAGTCCGTATCTGATAATATTCTCAGAGCACATCGCAATCAGTAAAGTGTACTGTTGAGTGGTTGAGTGGCAAAAACAAAACAAAAATAAACTCTGTGGATTTCTATCCAATGTGATTTGATTTTGTTATATTTAAAGTCACACTCCTTTCTCCCGAAAAGTATCAATATGAAAAATCCAGCTATAATACCAAACCCTGAACTAGCCGAGCATATTTGGTGGTAGTTAAGGAACGAAGTATACGACGACACATAAATTTGGCCCCCAACATCTACGGCGGCGTCTCTTAATTCCGCTACAGGCAGTGACTATGATGGGAACCATTACATTGTTTATAATTGCAAAACCCTGACGCCGGCGGAGTCCCCTCCCCCCGCTAAAGGTTCGAGCCCCTCAAAAGGACCGGTTTCGTACTAGGCGGGAAATTTCTGGAAAGGAAAGATTCATCCCAGTATTTGCCTAAGCAATCGAGGAAAACCATGAAAAAACCCAAGGTCACAATGACCGGCCACAACAAATTTGAACTCGGAATTTCCAAATGTGAGTTGCAAGAGTTACTCCCTGGATCACTCCTCTCTTGGAAATGCAACCAAACATCGTAAAAGAAATATGCAATACTGCAAGAAAAAAAACGCGACTTTAAAGAAGAGTAAAAACCAGGATTGTAAATATCAATCTGGAAGTTTGCGCTTAGTTTCTTAACATTGTATTTTTCAAAACTGTTTACGTCATAATTCTTATTGAGGTGAACAATCTGAAATCCAATTTTTATCTTACGTAAAATAAAAATAACACTCTGAATTTTATAATGGAAGAAAAGTGTCTTTTATACTTTTTCTCTACTTTCCACTGGATATATTTTAATTATTGAGGCTCAGTTTGTATAGTTAGATAATATTTGTATACTAAAGAAAAAGTTGTTCAGAAATTTCAAAACTTTCGGAATAATTTTGTGAATGCATTTTTAATGGAACTATAAAATTAATTAATAATATAAAAACTTCATAAAATACTACAAACTTTTTACTTTATAATTAAAAACAAGGTTTGATCATTAAATGCATAAAATTTAATTTTAATAGCTCTTACAAAACACAGAAAAATCATGTTCAATATAATAGATGTTCCATAATCAGTAAAAAGAAGAAAAAAACTGGCAGCTTAAAATATGCTTAATATTAACATTGTCAGCATTATGAGCTTTATAGCCAAAACAGTTCCTGTACTTTAGATAATATCAGGAAAACACTAATATAAATGTTGTTTAAATAATAAATTACTATAATTTGGCAAATCAGAATGTATCAACAGCGACAGTGACGAAAATACAGATATTGAAACGTTGCCTATTTTAAATGTGGGTGAAAGTGAAATACTTTCGTCTTCCGATGCGTGTTACTTCTGTTCGACAGACCAGTGCTACATTCTTTCCACCGACGGTACATGACAGGTTAAAGTCCGGGATGATGTTAGAATGCATGATAAAACCGTAATAGAGACAAATGAGTTAAATAGACTTACAATAAATCTTCATGAAACAATGTTGCATGAATCTGGCACTTGTGACAAAGACGCGCATTAACGCATAAGGAAGAGGACCATTGCTTATGATAAATGGGGTCCTATGGAGCAGAGATGTGTATGAAATAACAAGGACAGTAGTTCTGAGCGTCGTCGTTAGTAGTTTGATGTATGAGTCTAAAGCGTAGAGTCTGAAACAAAAGCTGTTTGCATTAGAAGGGGGTGACATAAAAACGTATTGTTGCTTTAATAATCAATGAAAGTTTTAGGAACTATTAGTGAAAAATCTTGTCAGCCAAGCGAAAAGAATACTAGTTTATTGGACAACAAATTTTAACTCCTTTTTTTTTATTTGCTTTAAAAATAAAGCATATCATGTTTACTTTTAATTGCTGAATACAAAAATTCGGGATCCGTGCGAATTTATGAGCTATTGGAGTAAATATCCGTGCGATTGAAAATATTATATTAGCTTATCTCTTTCTCTATAAACGGCGCCTCTTTGCCAATCGCCTGTAATCCAGTTCAGGGGCATCTCTTGTGATGCACCACCAATGATCACCAAGGGTAGAAATTCTCCATCTTCCCTGAATGGTGAAAGTGTTGCACTTCAAACCTCCGGAAAGAAGTCCTAATGGGAGACAGTATTTTGGCGACACATTGCACCACATTATTTGATATGATGATACAAGTTGTTCCACAGCTTTCACATTTGCTATTTTCTTGAGAGCGTTCCATGCAGTACGTTCATTACCAGTTAAAAGGGTATCAACATGTTTGTAATTAAGAAGTTCAAAGATCTGTGGGCCAATGAAAATACTTTCCTTGATTATATTTTTGCTCATTCGTGGGAATTTAGCGATGAGATATTTGAATGCCTCTCCTTATTGGTTCATACCGTTTATGAAGTACTTCATTTAACCAAGTTTAATGCGTAAAGAATAAATCAAAATCGTATTTGAATCAACTAAATGAAGGTACTGAATATTCCATGTTTCAGACTGTCGGAATGAACTGTACTTCTTGAGAAATGAGAAGTTCTTTACTGACTGCTCCATTAGCATAAAAATAACAGTATTTAGTATACCCCAGTTGAAGACCACAAAATATAGCAATAACTACATTGTCACCACAGATACACCATTAATATTCTTTATAATTTATGATTTCCTTCAGTGTTTTCAACAAATGTGTGCTTTTCAGACTCTGTCTCTATTTCTTAAATTATAATCAAACTACAAATGGTATGCTTTTTTATTGGTATTAAATTCTCTTTTTTATATATTTATTTACGTTTTTTTAAGAAATTGTCCCTTCACGACAAACATAAGCAAAACTATTCTTATTATTTAATTATGAACATTGCATAAATAAGGATGATATGCAAAAATATAACTTAAGTAAATCAAATCTTCGCCCTCCTCTACTTTAAGCGAAATGTCACAGACCACAATAAGAGTTAGCTCTTCCACTCAAAGCCATTAACAAAAAATGGCTGGTATTTATGGAGCAAGTTACTTAAGTGATAAAAATCCACTCGAAAGCAACGAACTAACCTTTCCAACTTCAGGGATGGAAAAACTCCTTCAAATTTTGGTACTGTATATACTGTACTGTATATTAAAAATCAAAAACATTGAACATTATCATATATATCTCAAAATTCCGAACCAATTGAAGAGAAATGACTGCCATATTCGACACCAGTGATTAAAATGAAGAAAATTTTATTTCTTTAATTTCTGAAACATTTTTGTTGTTTGCCAGTAACACCAGAGAGATGAGAAAGGGAAGAAAGAATTTTAGATGAAAGAACATGTTAAACAGCTCAATTATTGCAATGACCATAATAGGGTCAAATTCAAATTGAGATGTCGGTGCTGGTGTAGTGGTTACTATACTTGCCTCCTACACCCAAGATCGCGGGTTCGAACCCGGCCAGCACCGATGGATTTTTTTGAGTGTAAAAATCGTAAGTATGGCTTCCTTCGGAAGGAAGTAAAGCCGTGGGTCCCGTGTCGTACATTTACGGCACGAAAAAGAACCTCAAGCCTGAAAGAGAGGCCTCTGAGCAAAATTTGTCGGCCGTTTCACGCCCTGAGTTGAATGGGACGCTGATGACCTGAGGTGTTAAAGAGCGTTCGTAAATAAATCAATCAAAAAAAATATCAAAATGAGATATGCTCATTAGTTGCTCAATGTTTGTGGTTAGAAAGCTTAATAATTAAACATATTAATAATAGAAATTCTATTTTCTTTGTTCAAATCTGAGAAAGGAAACTTAATAATGTTTACATCAAGGCGGCGTCATACAGAAAAAACCAAGAAGTTAAATAATGCGAGCGATCATAGTGGGCAAGGTATCCCAGCAGTCATTGCGCTACGAAGGTCGGCGTCAGAAACTCGCCTGTATGGAAGTCATTTTAAGCATTCTTGAGGTGAATCCAGAGAAACAAATGATCACTTGGAATATTATACAATGTAACAAGAAATGAAGGTATTAAAACTATGAACTTGAAAACCTCATGTGCAAATTATATTTAAACTACGCTAACCGATTTACGCTACAAGCAACGTCTTCCCTATAATAAAAAATTTGCTTTTTTCATATATGAACATCCTTTACCAAAATCGAAATTATTAATGTTTTATTTCTGTCAATAATTGAAATAAATATATTTACCGTCATGTAACATGCAGCTCTGGATATGGCGCAGATTAGTGCTACTGCCCAATTTTGATTCTCGGGTGCCTTTGCTTCCTGAATGAGATTTTTCAGAGTGTTGTTCGTAAGGTGAATGCCGCAATGTCCTCCACGATCCTTCGATCTGGGACATGTTCATAAAAATTCGTACTGATCTTAATCAATGAAAATGTTTCATGGCGCTTATTATTGCAGATAGTAAAGTTATTATCAACAATTCTGGAGATATTCTACAAAACAATATCTTAAATAGTATCTGAGGTATGGTAACAAATTCAAACATATTTATCTAATGAAAATAACGCCTCCAGAAGCGATGTACCATACGGTGGCTCGCTCTTCATCGCAGTTTCCACTGCAGCAAGTTGGTACGAAGTACAATTATGTCCATTTTATTCTACTCCTGCTGGCTTTTCAGAAACCTCTGTAGTTCGCGGTCTTCTGCAACCAAGGACTCTTTTCAATAGCCAAAATGTACAGAAAATCATTGGCGATGTATCAGCTGAAGTGTTGCTGTAAGATATCCGTTTGTTCTCTCTTCATAGCCTCCAAAAATGGCGGGCTGAAGTAAACCTATGGCTTGGAGTCTTATTCTGATGCAACCAGACCGCATTTTTAGGCCGAAATCCCAGTTGATAATGTTCAAAGCAGCTATAACTCGGATCCCTAATTTCAATGAAATGTATGATGCTGAAATTGGATCTTGAGTCAAGGATCTTATTCTTAAAATTATCTCAGGATAGGGTTAAATAGCTAGTTGTGGATGTACATAATTCTTGTCCTCTGGAATAATTATATTCTGATTTTAACACTTTTGTAACTCACATATGAGATGCCTTGCTTCGAGATGCTGAAATCACGATGCTTGATAATCTCGGAATGAGAGTATTTTGCATTGGGAACAGTAGTAGCATACCCTTCTCTGAACTGTTCTATTTTCGGCGGCAAGTACAAGAGCACATTGCAGTACACTATATAGGTACGAATTACTGACCCTGCCGAAGTTAGATTCGCTTCCATAGGTTTAAGTGGGGCGCTACAGTGAATTTCTAAATGTAACATCAAGAAAAGGATTTTAAGGTGTAGCACCTTTACAAATCTTTAGCTGCTTTCTGACAGGTCAATTGAGATTTCTATTTTAAGACATGAAATGTAGCAAAATGGACAAACTTTTATGCACCTTACTACATTTTTTCGTGATATTAGGATATTTATCTCCACTTCATCGCATTTTTATACTCCAGCACTTTTTGAATCTTTTGTTTCAAGCTTTGTTAAAAAAAATTGGGCGGAAAAATAAACTATTTTCATTCTTCTTCAGTAGCTACACAAAATTCTATAGTTTCATTTGGTAGAGCACAAAGAGAGCTATGAAATAATATATTTATAAATTAACAGCCCAAATTGCTTCCAAGTTAATGTAGCAAACCCTGCAAGAGAAACCACAAATTTAAATTAAAACTGTTTCCCAAAACTACAGTTTTATGTGCGGCCTACGTACCTTTTATTTAAAGAAGGCTCATATCTATAATTGTCCCATTTGATTGTGTTTGTGTTGTCGCAGTTCAAGCAATTTACCATGCCAAAAGTTCAGAAGGCAAAGTTGCGTGCATTTTCAGAAGAATTCAAGAGACAATTCATGGGAACTAATAGTCTAATTCTTCGATGATCCGACTGCAATGTAAATATTACGGTCAATGAGAAGCGTTTAAATGTAAAAATTATCTAGCACATTCAGTGTGACAAGCATACAGAAAATATTGATCTACACAAGCCGCAACTCAAGTGGAGTAATTGATACTTCATTTCAAGATCTGATAAACAGCAATCATGGAATTAGTCCTCTGCAGTACTTACCATGGCATTAGTTCAGTATGGAATTTCAGTCCACAAGGTCTTCAGTCCTATATTCAGCTCATTCCTTGAGAAGTAAATGCAAAGAGATCAGTATCGGATAAGATAATGCTGAGAAAAATTACATAAAGCCAATTTATGAGAATGATTTCGAGAAAATAAAAGAAGGGGCAGTGGGATACAAGTTGATGAAACTACTGATGTGCTGCAAGGATATATGTGTGTGTTTTTTAATAGTGTTTAACACCTCTTTCTACTACTGAGGCATGATAGACAGCGGACACTGATGATATATATATGAGATGAAATGGTAAATTGGGAAAGGAGTTTTTGTTCAGGAAGGAAGCATTCCAGGCCTTATTTTAGAGCAACTCTCTGGAATTTGCCATTTATGAGGACTGAGAAAACCTGGGAAAGTCCTAGTGGGAATCGAACCCCAGATCTCCAGCTCATGAATCCATGACTTGCGAGATCGGCCATCCGTTCGGTGAATGTATTGGTGTTTCCATTATCTAGTGAAAGGGTAAGCCCCATGCTCTTTGAGATGTACCAACTCGAGAAAACAAATGTCTGCATAGTAATTTAGTCATTTAATGATTCATGCATGAATATGACCGGAGGACATACAATACGTAAACGTCAGACTTGTGGCGACTGTTCAAACACGCTACGCGCCTTCGACTTTCCCATAACTGAATGTCATGTACAACCATGCGACATGGTTGCTATTTTTTTTTTAACTTAAACGTTTGCAATATTTATATCCTGATATCTCTTACCTATATCAGGACGTAATATTCCAATTTCTTTATTTATTATTTTATTTTACATTTTATGCTCGTTTTATTAATTAAATGTGCAGATCTACTTTACTAAATAACTAGATTAACTAAAATTTCAACAATACAATTTTACGTAACCAGTACTACAAAATCTTTAACAACATACTACAACTACTGCTAACCAGTAGTAATTTAAATTTAACTGTACACAGCATTGTAACATATGATATATGTTTATAATTATTTCATTACATATTAAAATTTTCCACTTTGAAATTTATAATCTTCAGTGTGTCAGTGCATTGAACTTCAGCTGTCGCTCGGTATCCTGGCTGCTCCCCACCGGAACCGCACACTGGACATCAGCCGGTCTCAAGCTTCAGCTGGAAGTTGTGGTAGTTTTAGGTTAAGTTTAGGGTGGGTTATGGATATAAACATACGTTGCTTCTTTTTCCTAGTAATGCAGAGTTCTTCCTATGGGCTCTTCTTTTGCTTCTTTATTAGTGTCTTTCATTATTAATTGCTTTTTTATCAGTTGCACATAGTTGTTTTGTCTTCTGATTATGTTCTCCTTCAATTAATTTCGTGTAGTCTTTGTCTCGTACTCCCTCGCTGCTTCTCTTTTGTGCTCTTCTTTCTGCCTACCAGTAGTCTGCCAATTTATTCTTCTGCTGGTTGTTATTTCTTATTCCTACTCAGTTTCGATGATGCTAATTGATTCTATTGTTAAGTTTGCGGTAGCATTCATTTCTTCATCTCTTTTTATAAGTCTTTGTGATCTTCTTAATTGAACTCTTTTTGACTCATCTTTGTTGTTTTCCTTCCACTGTTAGAGTTTCTGTGTTTCTATAATTTTTCATACTTTTCTCAAATATTTTTGTAGTTAATTTTTGTAAAATTTCGAACTCTTTTATATTTCTTATTATGTTATTTGTATTTTTTCTGCCAATAATCTTCTTTCCTCACCTACCAGTCTTGTGTAACTGGGACATTCAAAT
This sequence comes from Metallyticus violacea, assembly GCA_030762175.1. Lineage (NCBI taxonomy): Eukaryota > Metazoa > Arthropoda > Insecta > Mantodea > Metallyticidae > Metallyticus > Metallyticus violacea. The sequence continues at coordinate 85,694,409 of CM060846.1, read as the reverse complement.
ATTGCATGCTCCGGTGTATCTTCTCTTTTACAACTGTCATAATTGCTAGTGAGTTATACTTTCATTCTTTCCAGAAAAACTTGGTGTGGACCGTGCCCCGTAGTTATTTGACATTTATTGGTACAGCTTCTTTCGATTATCTCTCTTATGTTTTCATAATTCTGTATTTTTAGCCAATAATTCGCAGCCCTTTGTCTAATCTGAAGATCTATTGGCCAGATGAGTCCCATGTTGGAGCTGTTGACATTGCTCCTATATAAGAAGCACGTGGACTACACCGTCTTTATGAAAATCAGGGTGGAATACAGTATGGCAAATGACTCCATTGCTGCTCCGAAGATGAATCTTGTAAAGACCCCAAATCGTCAACCGAGAAGTTACTGGATTCTAACTACCACAATTCCCTGTCATAACCAGATGGAGTACATGGATAAGATGCGCAGTTTTCTTTTGCGAAAACTTCGAAAAAATCAAAAGCTTCATGTGTGCTCTAAATTCAAAGAACTCAACAGCCATCAAGCATGACCGAAATTTGCTGTTGGAAAGCCTTTGCAACTTTCACTGAAATCTCTTTCCGTGTGTTTACAAAATGAGCTTCATTGGTTAGAGAAGGTGTTGAACGGAATTTCTCCATATATAAAGATCTCCTCAGATCAAAGTTCGAGTGACTTACGTTCGAAAACATAGAATGTTGTGCGTAATCCAAGGTAACACATTGGTTGAATCTAATAAATGCTTCGTTTAATTCCAAAATATTGGCTACTTTATGTTATTTGCTACAGGGTTGAATAAAAATGTTAATATAACTGGTTTAGTTCTTTTTTAACCTTTTTGTATACCCACATTATCAAAATCTTTTTCCCTTTCCAATCATAATTTTGCACCTTAAAATCAGTTCTCTGTTTACTATAGATCACAAACAATCTCTTTAATACACTTCTATTTTAGAAGTTGCGGATTAAGAATTTTTAGATACACTTCAGAGTTTGGTGGAATGAAAGAATTTTTGACGTTTAGGGAAAGTTGCAACAATTTCATAAAAAGCGACCAGAAATAACCAAGAGCTTGGTATTAAAGTTTCGAAAAGTAAGCTAATATGAACAATTATGTAACGTGAGTTTCATGTATTTTGATAAATCTAATTCGTAAATCATAGTGCTGAAAAGGAACTGAGAATATTACACACAAAAGTAACAAACAATTAAAAAAAAAAAATATCAATGAGTGTTTACTGTACACACTCTCGAGAACTTCAACTAAGCCACTCGAATATAAGTTATTCTTATCTTCTTCAAGAAACAAGCTACGCCATCCAGAGATATTGGATTCGTTCTCCGTCAAGCTGTCTGGGTAAGTTTTTTACTGAGTTTTTCCTTACCCTGAGAAGGTGAATGCCAGATACTCGTAGTTTTAAGGTGATAAGGTCTCCGAATTCGTTTACGTATTCATTAACTCATTTCATTCATCACTACAGAATACAATTACAGTATTTATATGCATAATCTACAGATGTTGCGACGAGACTAATGCAGTCTAAAGGAAAATAAATGAACAGAAAAATCTAAACCAATCATTTTATTGATAACAAGCAAGATACTGAAAGTTAATTACTTCATTTTTTACTTTTTTTTTTTTTTTTTTTTTTTTTGCTTAGTAGAGAAGACTTTTCTCATAATAATCATTATACAGAATTGTTTGTCTGTATATGATCATTCTCAACATTACATTAATATCATAGTATGCAATGAGATATTTGGTGGAAACAGCCTTATAAAATGTCACTGAAATGATTCACTGTTCAAATGTTCAAATATTATTACAACTGATAAATATTTGCAAATATAATAAGCAAAATTGGCTATAAAGAAGATGAAAAGTACCTAAAAGAGTTTAAAGGTATGTGTGGTATACAATTGAGCTAACAGATTAAAAGTAAAACTTTGTATATTCCAGTATTTCTAAAGAGGAATTGATTATACTTCGAAGCCTACAGAAAAAGAAGCTTGAACTTCAAATTTAACATTCAATATGCAGGAATTTTAATAGTGTTTAACATCCGTCTCTACCACAGTTTCAGGGATGATAAGATACCTCAAGTACAAGGCCTTAATTATAAACAGCATCAGCTTTCTTAAGCATTCAACATCAACTTAGGTAAACTCAAACACAAACTACGAGGTACTGCCCGGCAGATGAATAAGAACTGATAAGTGACAGGCGTAAGGGAAGGGTGTAGTTCGTAGTTCTTAACCTATTGTACTCCTCCCATCTGTTGTTTGCAGCCAAGCACCAACATAACTTCATTTCGTTTTAGTGCTTAGAAATTACGATGCCTTATAATAAACCTTGCCTGCTCAGCAGTATTTCACGTCTCAGCAACTGGGATACTTCAGCAGGCGAAGCATGTACTTCAATTTACCTTCTCCCCTCTCCTAAACTACGCTTACTTTAATTGAACCTTCCCTCTGTCGGTCTTATGACATTATACATTCATTCGAAAAGATGGTTAAGAGACTGTGGAACATTCCATTTTTATTTGTAAGCGTTACTTTTAATAAGAATGTGTTCATACTGTGAGTGCAAAATTCATTCATAACTTTCGTGATTATCTTCTTCCAGAAGTGCAATTCACTAGAATGTGAGCAAGTTTAAATCTACTACTTAAGCGTATTGCTGCAAAAGAAAACGTACAGTAATAACAGAGAATACACTAGATGAAATATGCAAATCTCTAACAGTCGCCGACAAATTCACTCCCAAAAGTAGTACAAGTTGAGTTTTGAAATGTAAGGGAAAACATTAGCAATGAATTTAGAAACATTACGGTTGTGAAACTTAATCTGTAGATTAGTATGTGTCATACTGATAACACTGCCTGATTAGCCATGGAAGAACGACAACTCCGGCATTTATCATTAAAATATTTGTTTTTGAACAAAGAAGTTCCTTTTTTCAATAATTTCCACAAATAGAGTTTTCTGCTGTAAATAAAATTTTATTTACCGAGTAATACTAATTGTGTCTCATTTGCTACTAATTAATTAATTAATTAATTAATTAATGTGTAAACCAGTGAGAGGATAACCACTCCTGTATATAAGACCTTGAATCGTATTCTCCTTGCGCACTCATAGTATCATATACTTATTTGAGGAGATTATTAAAATTTCTGAAACACTTTTAGTGCCTTACTCTTAATATATCACAATAATTTACTTGTTATAGCTTAATACACATTTTTTTTTAAATCTTAGAGCTATAAATGTTAATATTTGTCTTCAATAGCTGTATTTATACTGCCATAGTTTGTCAACACCTTCTCAGTTTGAAAGATACTGTAAGTGGCTGTGTGAGCTGAGCGACCAAATAATATTTTCCACCTTTCACAAAAGCAGTGTCTCTTTCCCTGGTCCTTTACTGAGTCATGCCATACTGTTTTACATTCTCATACAGAAAAAGCTTCTACGTTTAATATGCCCATAGAATGTTATCATATTCTTTGGCAATTTCTACTTACATCACGATGACATTAATTTTGTTCACAAATGTAGTAGCAATTTGAAAGAGCTGCTCTTCATTTTGGACAGCATCTTTGTAATAATGTACCCAGTCTGCTGCATCTGATATTGCATTGATTTTTTCTTATTGCTTAGTTTTATTACATAACTTTCGAAATACCTCCGAACTATATCCTTACATTCTTATTATATCGTACTCAAGCAGCTTGACAAAATGCTTCGAACTTGTGCCATTTGATAACGTCATTGCTTTAGCTTTTTTTTGCTTTTAACCCCATTTAGGCATTTTAGATATAAATATTTTTTGTTTTTACTGCAATGTTGAACTTGTCCTTCCATTTATTACGTGCTTTTAGAGCTCCGTTTTTTCTTGGCCTTGAATTTTGTTCACAACTTTTAAACGTCCTTATATAATTCATCATAAATTTCTTTTCAGATTTCCAAAAATGTGAATTTTTAAATTTTCAAATATTCTGGTTGCTTGCACAAACATGCCACTGTATAGTTAGGAAAATAAATAAAAATAAATGAGTAGTTACCTTGACTGTCAAAAATATCTTGCATTTGGACAATCCGTAACCCCTCGTTCACTATGCCGACTGCGCGTTCAAATACAAACATGTTTTGCTACTTTGAAACTGTACGGTCAGTAAGCTGTTCATACCCGTCCTTTCTAATAAATATATTTATTTGTCACACCTACTGAGAGTATGTTACATACCAAGCTATTAAACAGGTCTCCTTTTCTGATTTTAATGTGCAACAGCATCCCTGTTCGATGATATTCGTTTATGGTTACAGCAACATTGGTCGTTTATTTATTTTACAGACCGCCATTGGCGAGTGACAGTTAGAAAAACTTAGAGAAACAGGTTTTTCCTACTCTTAAGATTGCATGACACGATCGCACAGAAATGTTACACTCTTTGGCAATTTTTCGAAAAGTCCGTCGTCGATTTTTATGATCTCATTAATTCTGGGCGCATGAGCGTCCTCAGTTGACATCAATAGGCATCCGGGACGCAAGTCAAGAAACTACGGACTCTTGACCACTTTTAAGCAGCATATAGCACACACTTCTGGAAAAGATAACAGAGTAAAAAATGCAATAGTAAAACTTAAAGTTTGTTGACAGTTATTTACAAATATTCACCGTGGGTTCCTTTTGTCACACGGCAAATATCCCATGTTTAAATAATCTAATGCGAAATGCTGTATCACCACATATGTGTTCTGTTGTTTCTGTTATTCAACGTCAGTTCCTTAGGTTTGCGGCAAGCACCCATCACGAGGCAACATCTGATCTGGAATACAGCATGAGTGTGCTATGATAGCCTGCCCATATATGTGATGTCTTTGAATTTCTCTGTGTGGCTACTTTATACATAAACTCTTCCCGCAAATTCAAACGAGCTAGTGTTTTGTTTAACAGAAAAAGCTGCACTCAGATGGTGAGCTATTTTTTTCTATTTATTTGATTTATTTGCGAACGCTCTTTAACATCTCAGGTCCTCAGCTTCACATTCAATTAAAAGGCCGATAAATTTTGCTCCCCTTTTTTCAGACTTGAGGTTCTTATACGTGCCGTAAATGTATGACACGGGACACATTGCTTTACTTCCCTTCTGAAGGGAGTCATACTTAAGATTTTTACACCCGAAAAAATCCATACCTTGGCCGGAATTGAACCCACGGTCTTGGGTCTAAGAGGCAAGTATGGTTACCACTAGAGCACCAGAACAGAGAGAGGTGATGAGGATTAGATACGAGGTCGCTTACAAATAGAATACATGCTGTGTTACAGTAAGAAAATGTTGAATATTTGTAATCATTTACAAATTTTACAGAATTTGTTGCTGCATTACTAAACTCACCTGTATTTACACTACAGAAAAATTAGGCGAAATTACAGAACGATCAGAATATACTCAGAAATCTCCGCAATGGCTTGTACAGGAAACCGCAATATCAATGAGCTCAGTGCGGTGAGCTACCAAACTCTTAACATTTAAACCATACATGATCACTGTTGTCCACGAATTGCTACCACATGTGTACGAGAGTGTGGTACATTTCTGTAACTGAATTTTGATGTTAATGATGGGGTAATTGATCCAAATTTAATAATCTTCTCTAACGAAGCATGGTTCCATTTACGCGGCTATGTTTCGACGCAGAATAACCAGTATTGGAGCTCAGAGAAACCCAATTTAGTGCAGCAAACCCCATTACTTGGCGTGAAAATCGGGGCATGGAGTGCGGTAAATGCGTACAGGATAATAGGGCCAATTATTTGCATATATGGTACATTCAGAACGTTACAGGAATGACATACTCACCCCATTTTTTGAAAAACTGGCCGATATTGAATGTAGTCTGGACATTTCCAAAAAGATTCTGCCATTGCGCATACAGATGCAGAGTCATTAATTATGATTGAGGAAAATTTTGAAAATGCGGTAATTAGTAGGGGGGGGGGGGTTATGACCCGCAAGGTCCCCGGATCTCAAATCATCAGATTTTTATTTATGGGGCAACTTGAAAAATAAAGTGTATAATTTCAAACCCCCACACATTAGCAGAGCTAAAGACAAAATCAGAAGATAAATTAGCTCTGTTTCGGAAACTGAACGGATGCGCGTGATAGAGCATTCCGGTGTCACAGCTGTGCAGCAGGAGGACATTTCCAACACGTTCTGTTATCATATTCATTGTAATTGTGAACAAGTTAGTGGTTTCGGTTGTCTAGATGTCTTATCCAATTGCGTGAGAGTAAGAGCTCTAATGCCATGGTCAGATCCGCAGGCTGTTCTATCTGTAAACCGCAGCACCGACAAGGATATTGGCTCTTAATGTTCGCGTAAGTATTGAAACACCGAGCGGGTTGGCTCAAGAGGTAATGCTTGGCACTCGCTTTCGGGGTATCCCGGGTTGTATTTTCCTTTGACTGGCCAACCTCATCTTGCGTTTTTTAGTGGTTTCCCCTGAACACTCAGGTGAATTCCAGGATGAATTTTCCTCCCTCCCATTTCATATCATAATATTCCTTTGGATCTCTTGTACTGTCTCAAGGGCGTGATGGGTTGCCGCTGTGTGATGGTGGTTTGCGCTTTGGAAGGCCCTGGCGTCTGGAATGGAAGTAGGTCTTCTGAGGGACCCTCCTTAAGATAGGACTCCATCGGCGCGGATGCTCTATCTGGAAACTCGTTAGTAATCCCAACTGCGTCCTCGCAGTCACCATCCGTATATTCTGCCCACCCCGGTGTCTTCAAATCATCCCTTCTTCCGGGAGGTGCTCCCATTGGGTCGGAGGATTAAGGGCACGGTTCAAATGACGAAAGCCTCCTCTGCCTCAGACCATTCATTTAAATATTGGAACTCCTGCTAATATCCAAGAGAAAAAGAGCACTGGATTAAAAGTAACGGCCCAAGTCCCGTTTTCGGCAAGAAACAGGTTAATGAAAGCTTATAAGCAAAGTAGGCGTTAAGAGGCTGAACAATTTGCCCTTCTCTCTTTTACTTGAAATTTTCTTCTCCATTTGTACTCCGTGCCTATTGTAAAATACCGGATTTTTTTTCGGTAATCTTGAAATTGGGAACACGGAATAGAGTAGTTTAAAACCAAACAATACTCTCCATATCAGCATATAAAACCACTGCAACCTTTATGCGGGGGAAAAAGCAATAAAAGTTCAAGTCTTGAGGATTAAATAGAAAATTTAGAAATGGAATTTAGCATTTATTGATTTGATTTATTAACGAACGCTCTTTAACATCTCAGGTCATTAGGGTCCCATTCAATTTGGGGCTCGAAACCGCCGGTAAATTTTGCTCAGAGGCCTCTTCTTTGAGGCTTTAGGTACTTTTAGGTGCCGTAAAGCTATGATACGGGACCCATGACTTTATTTCTCTTACAAAGGAAGCCATACTTAGGATTTTTACTCCCGAAAAAATCCATCGACCCTGGCCGGGATTGAACCCGCGATCTCGATCTTGAACTCTTTGAAGTTCAAGTGCATGAATTGAAAATTAAGGCTTGTTACTTTACTTTAGTGTAAAATTTTCAGATATAATTATTCATTTCTGTAATTCAAAGTACATAAACCAAGTGAGAATTGGATGTTCCCTGCATTCGCTCTTTGGGGAACATATTTTTAATAGCCTTAACTTCTTTTAAAGCAGTTTTATACGGATTGGCTTGCTCTGGAGGATGTTTTAACAGATTTACGAACACAAGCCGGATTTGTTGCTATAAGATAAAGAAGTTCAGTTCCAAAGTTCACATTCTGTTTCTTCTTTTAGTAAAGACTTGTAATAAGTCACCTACCAAAATACGGCTTTAAATACTATCTCCTGAGCTGCATCAACGCTTTACATCGTTTTCTTGACTAAATTAGAATGTAATATTGTACATGATTATTTAAGTGTCACGATTTTTTGTTATCAATCTAATAACAAAATGTTTTTATGGGAAGTGCAGCTCAACTATGTGCATAAGATAGTTATTTACGCTGTTCACCATTATTTCAAATACAACAGATAAGACTTTTGGTTTACCCAATGCACATTTAAGCGAGTAGGAATGCTTTCCACAAAATAGCATGAAAACGACATCCAACGCACAGTCTAATAACTGTCTCACTTGGCACCACTGGTCTTTGTGGGTAGCAAATGTCCCTTTCGAATTCGAGGTCGGTGACTGTTATCTTGGCGAGGTCGATGAAACTTTTTCTGCCTTCCTTTCTTGAGAAGGGGAGTAAATTCCCTCGTCTCATGTCAGTTAAATTTATTTGGAAAGCTAAAGATTCCTCGGAGATCTGAGGCACTCCTGATCGAATTTCCAATCATCCTTAACTTCCTGCCAAGCTTTGAAAGCCTACCTTTAGATCTAAGCGGTACAAAATATTTTAATGAATACTTAGAGGCAGAAAATATCAGGAATCTCTAGGAATGGTAAAACTTGGATACCTTTAAAGGCATTTTTATACATTCCTAACTTCATTGAGGTGGTTGTTTATTCCGAAAGGAGCTTTCAACTAATTAAACAGAAAAGGTGTACCTGGCCAAAAACTTATGTTTCTTACGCATCTTTTGACAGCGAACTGATAGAATTTCCCGAACTACCAAAGGTCTTTCGCAACAACATACGTCCCTTCATTCCCTTCACTCATTTCTATAAAATGCAACATAATCTCTCTCTCGTTCAGGAACGAGTAATGTTGTGTCATCATATGTTGATAGTAATAATATTAATATTTTGTGGCAATTACTATGCGCAAAGATACACTACAATAAAAAGGGAAATACAGCGTGTAAATTTAGACTTTATAATTTTCAATTAAATTTTAGCTTGCGTGGCGGTGCAGATTTTTAAAGATATCCGTAGCCAAGAAAAGTTTGAAAACCGCTGGTATAGAATTTCAACATCCAAAAGTAGTTTTTTTAATGGTGTTTAACGCCCGTTTTTACTACTGTGGCACCGCAGTCGGTCAAAAACTCGTTGAACGCTATGTATAAAACATTTCATATACAGCAAAATTAATCAGCTAAGAAATGCAGACTGAACGGCATAGTTTAACCTAGTAATAGCTTTAGGGTTTAAGCTAATGGGAAGTGGAGTGGTTCACAAAATATCGGAAGCAGCTACTGTAGTCGAAGAAGAAAATACTGCGCAAAACAAAGTGCATAAGACTGTAATAGTGACAGAAGAGAAAGAAAGCGGACTTGACAAATGAAAATGGATGAACTCTATGAAGAGTAAAGCGACTGAAACCACCGAGGAAGAAAATTATGGTGCCTGCATAGTGCCCAAATTTACCACAGTAGCAATTAGAGTAAGATGAAAAGTCACAGTTTTGAACTGCTGGTGATTTAATGTGATCGGTGAATAAATGCAGAAGTGAATCACTAAAAGTAAAACCAAGAAGATCGCTGGATTTTGTAATACAAGTTTAAATTTGGCCAATATATTACAAACAGTACAGAAAAATTACCAAATGCATATTGTTTTAGTGAACAAGAAGTAATGCACATAAAACACTGTAAAATCTCTTATAGCTTTTCGTTGTTAATGGCAATCAAGGAGTGATCATTGTTACGATTATACCCTTAGAAATGATTGTTCATGCTTCATCATAGTTGAGATCTCCAAATATCTTTTCCTGAGAATAATTTCTCTATATTGCATCTTTTACTTCATTATTTCTCCAAATTACATTTAACTGTAATGTTTTACTTAATTAATTTTGCCTGGATATTTTCATCGTTTCTAAGAGCCACTCTTTCAAAAGTGCTGTAATAAAAATGGGATAATAAGTGAATTAAGAGACGCATGCATATATATTTCATCACACAAATGTTGGTCCAAGGCATCTGTCTCTTATGGTTGTGAAGCGCAGGTAGTAACAAATTTAAAATCACAAAAGGCTTTATTTACAGAGAAACATTTCATTATTTATTTCGAGTCGAGTCGAGTTACACATACAGTTCCTTTTCTAATGCTTTCCTCGGTCAGTCATTTCAGTATAAACTAACAGTCGTATCTTATATAGAAAATGATCATATGACTGATTTCTATGACGAACCTTTTTTCCTTTCCATTATTTCATGTTTTAAACTGAATTTAAACGTGTTTCTACGGATTCTAATGAAAACGTTTTATTGCTCATAATCTGTATATTCTAGCTGTTTTAAAATGTTAAGAGTAGTCAAATTGCCCTATTCATTACTCTTTAACACACAGAAATTATTAAAGTTAGATAGCTGGTGTACCTGTGAACTTGTAAAAATAAATAAATAAATAAAAAAATAAACAATGAAGCACTTTAACTGCATAATAGTTTTAATCTTATGCATTAAATTAGTTGATAATCTGCTAAAATTATTTGTAACAATTTCAGGTTTTATGCTTTCAAGTTATTTGAATAGAAAAGTGATTTCTTTCAGAAATTGTAATTAAACAGAAATATTTAAAGAAAACCAACGTTTGCAGAAGAAATAGAATCTGAAAACCCTTCAGGCGTTCTGATCGCGATGGCTATTTCATTTTATTATTTATTTAGCAAACAATTAGACCTCTTCTCTAGAGCTAATGTTTATAAAATCATTGATATTTAACCGAATCGGTGGCTCAGAGCAGCATTGACACAAATTTTTCAAAAAATATAAAACAGAATTATCATACCAATATTAAACAAATATAAAATATTCAATAACTTACACATAAATCTAAAAAAAAAGATCAAATTTGATTCACCTTAAAGCATGTTTAGAACACAATCTAATTTTAATCACATATTTTGGATGTTTTTTCAATATATTTTATGAAAAGAAAAAGATTAGCATAGATGATGTTAAGCATCTATAATTTTTCCCAGAAATCTGTAAAATAATTACATTTTGGTGAACCATTGTACGCGCTGTCTTTGGAACGAGGACCTTCAAGAAGCAAGTGAAACTTGCAAGAAGCAGAAAAACATTGTCGACTGTACGATAGAAAAACAAGTCAGAAAGGAGTAAAAGTTTTGCACCAGTAGCAAGACAATTTGTACATTTAAACTTTTTCTCCCTTGTACCAAGCAAGATAATGGTTGGCATTCATTGTACTCTCATCCTCACTTTTCATTTAACATGCCTGGCTTAATGAGTGCTGGGTTGCGAATGCATGTTTGAGAATTAGGTGAAAAAGTATGCAGCACGGGTGGATTTATCTTATTCTACTTGCGATCAAAAATGGTTTCTCTGTGCAACTGCACTGTATGACTAATAAGCATAAGAACCGTTTAAATAGATATTTTCCCTATACTTCATTTGAAGTATGCTCCCATTGCATCTTATGAGTGCTACAGGACTTATTATGTGATAACACGAAACATTTTTAATTCAGCCATTTTTAGATATGCTAGTCATCAACTTAAAAAATCGAGCTGATGATCAAATTGTCACACATGGGGTAGCAAAACCGTGTCATCTTTGAATAGGAAAGAGCCACGCCAAATGGCTCGAATTACCGCAGACCAAGTTTATGCCCTCTTCATATTAGCAGAAGCTTGAAAACAAATTATCTCGACAAGCTGTTTTTGTAACCGTCGTTACGACAAAATATTTTGGAATATTCCCTTACATTTTTTCACACACGTTAAGGATATATGAAGCAAAACCCAAACAAATGTACAAGCAGAGCACGTTAGATCTATTTATTAAGTAAAAGAAATAAAAAAAGAAAAAATTACCTCATGAGACCAAAAACATTACATCAAACAAGCAGTGGTGACGATTATGGAAAATATATTTAAGACTATAAATGATTTAGAATTTGTATTTTGAAAAAATAAACTATTATTTCTATAAAATAAATTTGAATTTTATGTCCACATTGTATATTTCGCAATTTTTATTAATTACTTGATCAAACAAAGTTCATAATTCTAGTAATGAGTTTTTCATTGAAATTTCTAAGCACTGCATTCATTTGGAAGTTATATATTTTGCAAATGTGCATGTCACGATAATAATTGCTTTTTAAACTCAGAGCTCCTTTAACTCATAAAATGCTGACGAAGCAAGTAAGAGTAGTCTTACTTTTCTCCAGTTCAAGCAGTTTGACATATAAAAACAAAGAGAGAGCAAGGCTGGCTTTTCAAACAGCCGTCGATAGATAGCCAGTACCATTCAGGCATTTTATATTTGACCCATTCACTATACTACTACATTTTTCATTATCAAACTAACCGAAATATTCAATAATGTTCTTTCTCTGAATTTGTAACTTGGACTGTGCGTATATTGCTATCACGTAATTACATTTTGATGAGTAACAGACTTGAACTGGAATACCCTGATATAAGCGTAGCCAGCTGATTACCCAGCATGTGAAGTTGAAAGGTCTGTCATCCAAACATCCGTTTCTCACTGATTGAACGTATGCAGAGTAAATAAAAATCATGGAAATGGTAAAGAGAAATTGAACGTAATGTGATATTACGTGCTCCCTCCAAACGCTCTATGTGGGTGATAGAGTGGTGACTATATCTGCTTGAGTCTTCTAGCTCTCAGTTGTTCATTTTAGCTCACTTAATATTGCACCTAATATTGAAAAAAGTAAGCTGCATGTTGTGGATTCGCGCCCTGTATTGGATTGTGTATTTCAATGAAAAATGTGTTTTGCATCATTAATCCAGATATGAGATAATATGCTTCTCAATGACACACTCTACTAGTGTCTGATTTTAACCCATCATCAACTGTTCATTGGCATCACTCACATCACTACTAAGGGTGGACAGTGGAAATCTTGCATTTAATTATAAGAATGATCGAAAACATGAACAAAAATATAGGTATAGGCATGTATTGCTGTAAATCAAATATCTATTGCATTAAATAGATAGTTATAGACGAGTGAAGCAACTGATAATATATGCGTTTGAGTGACGAAACAGTAATTTCTAATAGGCAGTGCTGTCGAGGTAGTTGATGACTCATAACTAGGCGATGGATTCGTATGTAAAGCTATTCGATACCTACAAAGATTTCTCCTTTAGTATCTTTTAATCTTTAAGTTTAATTCCAGATGACACTAGAATATTCTAGTTAATTATATAAGCGATCGGAACATCATAAGAAGCAGAATGTTCCATAGCATTAGATATTAAAGCTCGAACTCCGCCGTCCGTAATCAACATGAGTCCAGCTGTCTGAAACTCGTAAGTGCAAAAGTAAGGGATAGCAACAGAAAAACTGAATAGCAACTGCTCCTTCATATAGAATAAGCCAAATTGATCCAACAACTGGAAGCGAGAAGACTCTACAGGGAACAGTTTCTGGATCATCGACTACCCATGGCCCAAGTATTTCGACGCGTAGTTCTTAGGCTCGAAGTGTACACCCAAAATTATATCAATGGGCATGCCTAATGTTGGCCATTTACGAAACCGACTACACTACAACCGTATCTGAGTACAAGAGCTGTCTGTGTGGACTTGCGTATCACTAGGGAAGTCGTGTACCACATTCTGAAAGAGAACCGTTGACATTCATGTCAGATTGTGCTCGTGGGGGGAACTGCATAAGCACGAAGAAGGCCTCGCTACTACATTAAGATGCTGCATAATTCGGTGAGAAGATGCATGATTCGGAGTATCCCGTTGTACAACGGGAATTTCTTCTTCAATGACGGCACTCTCTTCAAACACAACATGCAGTACTGGTCCAATGAAAATCCTCACTGAATCCCAAAGGTTAAGATGCAAGATCGCTGGAGTGTCGACGTATGCTGTAAGATTCTAGGATGTCACATTATGGAGACTACTTCTTTCTATATCGTTTAGGTTAGAGATTTCTGTGCTTCCTCTAGAGGAAGTTAACACCAGAAGGTTTGGTAGAAGTCGTTTCTCTGGAACTGGCGACGAACCACAGACTTCAGTTGTACGGTTTTTTTTTTTCTTATTTACGGACGCTCTTTAACACAGTTGGACGGTGCACCACCTCACCACCACAGGCGCGTGATACAACATCCCGGTCATACCTATCTGGGTAGATGAATCGAGCTCAATGTGCTATGGCGTACTAGATCCAGTTGGATTTGTTTCTAGGGATACCATGAAGAGCAAGGTATACGAAAAGAAGCTACAGATCCGACGTGATCTCAAATGAAGGTGCAATGATACCTAAGATGCTGCGCCGTGACCACATACGTCCCCCACTATTGTCTGCAGGCTCAAGGTCACTTTGAGATTCAGCGATAATCGTACCTACGGTATCATCGCCATTGTGATTGACCTTGTATGTTAAAGATTTGTGTTCTTTCACAATCTGAATTCGATTTTCTTGGTCTAGTCAACTGTGACTTTTTATAGTAGTGTTAATATGGGTGTTATATTAAAACTTCATCTTCAAATTATCTGTTTCTTAAAGATACATTTTCTGTTATTCCGGTTCCTAATTCCGAATGTAAAAAAGAACGTTTTTTGAGGTATTGGTAGATAGCTTGTGTAATAAAATACGATATTATTGGCCTATATGAAGAACAGATATGATTCAATAAAACACTAGCCTACGACAGAGGCGACTAGTCCCTCCCCCCAAAAAATAATTAATAGATCGATTGCACAAGTATAACAAATCTTGTAATATTCACGGTAACAATGTCAGTGGACATCCCTGATTACGTCCGCTAAACCAACGAATACCTCCTTCATTGGTGATGGAGTTCCCTAAACGATTCCGAAAGGCTTGTGTCAGACACCCAGCATATTACAGTACAGATGCAAATGTTCAGAAGTTAATTTAATATCCTAGCATTAATTTGGAAAATATCCATAAGCTCGTTGCTTGAGGAAGTTGTAGCTGGAAGAGCTGAAGATTGCTTTCAATTACCAATTACATTGACTAATGCTAATTGGTAAAGAATTTTTCTAAGGTTAATTATAAATAATTAAAAATTCATTACTTTGCATTACAGGCGTTTTTCATTAACGCACGCACACACATATGACATAAGTTATACTTTCGGGAGAACTAGAGCGTTGCAACCTTTGAAACCATATTAACACTTAAAACACGGATTTTAAAGTAAAAACACTTACATTTCGAGCATAGGCTCTTGTTCACAGCAGAGGACAAAGAGAACTGAAGTAGCCGATACCCATACCAACTTACCGAAAACAATTTATTGTGATCGAGCTGACAGTGCAGCAAACTGAACAACCTTGTAAGAGTCAAAGAAAAGAGACTGAACAAAGAGTTGAGCTATGGCCAGGTGGAATACACGCTTTATGAGCACTGTGGCAGCCATCTCTTTGTCTATAATGGTGCTTGAGCAGGAAGGAGGTAATGCATCTATGAAAATTAAAAAATAACAGTCATGAAAATAAGATTGGTGTGACAAGGCATGTTTTGCTATTGGAAGAGGAGATTTGGTTTTAATAGACCGTCTATGGTTGTTCGTTCTTAGAGACACTATAATTATAGTTAGGTAGCAGACGAATGGATTTAAAATTCTAGTTTTAACACCGGATTAAAAATGAAGTGCTGGGTACAATCATCGCGCAAGTTTTGCATTTGTTACTGCTACATGGATATGAAGTTGGTGTAGGGCCACGTTCCGTATAGAATTTAGATTGCTGCGGAAAGATCTGAAACTCAAGCATGGTAATTTGTGAAATAAAATGTGAATCAAAGGATTTTCAACCAAAATGTTACAACAATCTTTAAGAATTGGTTCAATGCGTTCACTGCCTGGAAAATAGGTGGTGATAAAATTTAATTGGGTATTGTCAGAGGATTTAGGGCACCTAAATTTTTTCGTTGCAAGGACCCGTGAACGTAATAAGGGTAAAGGATAAATCGGATCTAACAGTGCATGGGTTAAATTAGTTATATAATGAGTCGGTATTATTGCAGAGGCGATGTCCTTGTACGGATATTTTTGGGTTCCTTATTAGGTTTTACGCATTCAGAGAAATTAATTCAATATGTTTTCTAATTTGATCATTTCGATCGTGCAAGATATGAGCATATGCGCATGAATAATTGGAAAGTTTCATGAACTATGCATAAACAAACCCCAATTTATTTCATGAACTGTGTGTAAATAATTCAGGAAAATAGAGATATTGTTTGCAAGAATATTATCGGGTAAGTGGGCTGAACAAAATAATTTTTACTTTTATCAGCTTTCGTGAACAGTCCTCATGAGATGTATGCCTCCAGAGTTCAGTGTTCCCCATAATCTTCTGAGTCTGAGCATTGCAGACAGCAGGCACTCCCCCTGACATCATACTTTACATATCGGTAAGTGACAGGCAAGCATGTTTTGCATATATGGTGAAAACTACAAATGTGTGTTAACGTATAACAATGATATAAATTTATAAAGTATTTTCCTCAAAATCATCGCATACCAAAAATATGCAAAGCGTTCATGTTTACTAATGAGTTGGGAAAGCACTGCTAACACTTAGTGGAACTGTCAATTATGATGAAAGTGCAAGTATTAAGTAAAAATTGTAGGTATAAAAGGAAGACATTTCGAAAACAACTGTAATTTGTGGTAAACCATGTCTCAACCAGTATGTTAACACTCTGTGTAGTGGTCTCGAGAACAAGATATTGCTCTACATTGTAGTTTTCACTACAGCAAGCTGGTGCAAAGTACAGACACATACATTTTATTCCGTTCCTCTTGGCAGGCTATCCAGAGACCGTTCATAGTTCCTGATATTCAGCTCCCAATGGCCCAAATGCACAAAAATCCATTGGCGATGCATCGGGTGATTTAACAAGGATGTCGCTATAAGAGATGGAATGCATTCTTAATTTCCTATGCATATCCTCCATAAATGAGGGGTTGAAGCGGACGTGTGGCTTGAAGCCTTATCCTGATGCAGTCAGATAACTTTTTAGGGTCAAATCCCGGTTTATAAAAGTTTTTCACAGTAGTAACTGAGATCTCCAATTCCATTTAACAGTAGAACTGCCAACGCGGTTACTTTGACCGCTTTTAGAATTTAAATGGATTATTACTGTAATGGTTTTCGCTGTATGTCATTGGGAGCTTATGCATTTTCCTAAGTCGTCTTCTAGATCATGCAGATACTACAATATTTATTCTTCATAAATTAGTTCCATGTTTATCGGCATTTATACTTAGAACTGCCTTGCGGTCACATTGACCGCTGTGATATTATTTTACTGGTACTATATTGGTAATTCAAATTCAAACTCAACTGATTGTTCAGAAGTTTGTACAATGGCTTGAACTTGCAATAGTGTGTTTGAATAGTGTTGGAAATTTACTTGAGAAGTGATTTTTGAGCAGTAAACCTGTCAAAGCGATCGCAGTGTGTATGCAAGGGCCTCTCACAGATGTAGAAGTGCTGACATATTGGAATGAAAATTATGAGGATCAGTCAGAATTTGAGGATTTGTTGCATCAGATGAAGATTACCAAGCAAACGATGTTCCTGAAAGTGGCATTCAGAAAATGAGCATGACTTACAATTTCACATGAAAATGAAGAGACAGAAGGTAATTTCATTTTTATAATCCTATGTTATTACTGTTACTATTCTTATGATAATTAACATTGCTATTATTGCGTTCATCAGTATTATTATTATTATTATTATTATTTACCAATACTACTACCATTATTACAAATATTATTTTGTGTCATGGCAATAGAATTTTATAAGCTAAAAGTTTCTTATTTACATATTTTTCACACAGATGCTGAACCTGAAGATGTTGCATTATATTGGCTAACTTCTGCACAACGTTGTTTTGCGTTACCCAGGGGACACCACGTGGAGGCAGGCTATTTTATTCCCCAAAACCTGAAGATTATATTCATGTATTCACGTCGTTGGCCAATACAGTTTTGCTTGATCAATCTGCCATCATCTCATGGATTATATTCAAGTCTGTTACTGGACAGCAGATAGGCCGAAGAAGTTTCATTCTAAAACTTGCAGAAGAATTACGAATAGAATAAATGAAATTTAAAAATCATACAAGAAGAAAGAGAGAAAGAATAGGATGAGGTGCCCAGAATGAAACCGAGAAAGCAGTGTCAAAGAAGAATTGTAGAAATTAGACTACTGTAACTTGTAACAGATACAAAAAACACGTCTGTGGATCGTGCACAAAACAAAAAACAAAGGAAGCGATTTGTACAGTTTGTATTTATTCTACGGCCAAAACAATTACAGCATATCATTCTGGTAACGCTTTAAATAATACATAATGTCTACAGAGAGAGATAAAGAAATACTTAACATTTGTCATGTATACTAGTGTGGTTATACAATAATAATTCAAACAAAATATGTGAACTATTTTTTATTGCTTCAATTCTGATTATTTAATTACTAAATTATTATTATTATTATTATTATTATTATTATTATTATTATTATAAATTAATGTGAATGACATATTTATAAGTACATTGAGTATTATGGAGTCCAAATTTTTGCTTTAGATATCCTCAAAGTAGTGGAAAAAGGAAGTGAAGAAACAAACTCAATTTGTAAAGTTTCTATAATGATAGTAAAAATGCATGCTTAATACACTTTACTACCTGAAATCTTGTAATTTTATTACTAAAGTGTTGATTACTTTGTCCATAATGTATGTGTTAAATCAGCTCATGTCAACTGACCGCATCGGCCGTTTTAAGTATATAACTAGCTCCGGCGGTTCTAGTGTTAAATAGCTGTCTGTGTTACTGGATTCGCCAGAGGCGAATGACTTTAATTTTATGGAATATTTCGGGGTATGGCTGTTTTCATTTTCTTGCCCTCTGAATGCCCTATTCTGACTTTACCTTTCTTTTGAGCACGCATTAGATGCCTTTCTTAGAGATAGTGATATCTTGTCTCATTGATTGATAATCTCGGAACAATATTATTTTGCATTAAAAAGAACAGTAATGTACTTTTCCCATAATGTTTCTATTTTCGAGGGCAGGCACAAGAGTACAATGCTATACATATCACTCTATCTGTCGAACTTAATGCAAAAATGCATTGGATGACTGGTTAGTTATTTAACTTTCTTCATAATTTGTGTTGTGATCAAATATTTATTGTTTTGCTTATATTTTAACTTCAAAAAATAAAATATTTTAAATATTACTTACCTTTATTTTCTGATTCTATTCAAAGTTATGCTATACTTTAGTAAATGAATATACGTTTTTAACCTCTATCTGAGAATTCACTTCACTAATTGTAGCTTTCTCTTCATTCTATCATATTTCCCTCCATACTCGATGCATAAACTGTATCTTCTTTTGTTGTTTCTTTTATTTTCAAAAAAATCTTTCATTTGAGTAGTGTGATATATTATATAGTGAATGTATGATGCTATTATTGCAGTTTTGCCAAAATTATCATTGTTACGGAATAATAATTATTCGCAAGATTTCCCATTTTGTGCACTCACATTATAAGTATTTTCCACTTAATAATTTCTCTGCCTTAAAATAGCCTGGATATTTGTACCATTCTTATAAACCTCCAAATTGGTTATTCTTTCCCATTTTGTGCACTCACATTATAAGTATTTTCCACTTAATAATTTCTCTGCCTTAAAATAGCCTGGATATTTGTACCATTCTTATAAGCCTCCAAATTGGTTATTCTTAGTTCGTGTACTGGTTTACACACTTAGCGTGCAGTCCAGATCCTTGGAAGAAACATGATCCAAATAACATGTGTAAAACTGAAATGAAACCAGCTCTCTGCATGCCTTTACAGTTTTTTGTATGATATAATATGATGTAGCATCGTATTTCATAGTTCGTCAAACATATTCACTTGTTCTCCTGCACTTTTGGGACATGCTGCCCCCTTTTATCTTTATTTTTAAGTAGTGTAACAAATACGTCATGTCCTGTCGTAGACAGAAATCTCAATTACATACACACAATATAGTAATAACTTTCCAAAGTTTGACACATTTTTGATTTGTACAACTTTATGTAGTTTGTTGACAAATAAATTCTTAACAGAAGACTTTCGATTCCATCTTAAAAATAAAAGAAAATGCATTAATTATTTAAAACAAGAAGTCTATTTATTTAAGCATTTTTTCTTCTGACATAAACAGTTATTACGGATAAAATTCAAATGACTATGCACAAACGTATCTTTTGAGGTATATAAACATGATACATTAATAATATTTTGGGGCTTCTTGCCAAAGTTTATTCGCCGACATTAACATTGTTATGGCTTAAGCTTACAAGCCCGCTTTACTGTTTCAAATTATGGTGTTCGAATTGCTATCTTTAATGTTTTTATTTCTTCTCCAGTTTTTCTATAAGCCTTTTTTTTTTAAATGTATAATATCGCTGTTATCTATATTATAGGTATGCTGTATCTGTATTGATATTTCATCTATTAATTTCCAGATTTGTATTTCTTTTGTTACTTTATTTCCACATCGATTCATCTTTGAATCAGCATTAGTTCTTCACACACTCAGTTCTATAGCGTAAAATTATTCCTCCTTTCCTTTTAGTTAATATGCATAATTCTGAGTCATACTACGTTGCATAATTTATAAGCCTCTGTATGTTTATTTTCTAAACATACATATTTTCTAAATCATTATAATTTATATATAAACTTCAGTTATATTTTTTATATTTTATTTTGTATAAAAATATACCAATTTGTTTACATTTCAAGCCACCTTTTATAAACCCAGTATTTCCTGATATCTGCTAAGGATAGCAAGGTAGTATTTAGTGTAGAAAAAATTATACACGCAAGTGTTAATAAAATATCTTTTTATTTCATGAAATAAATGAAAACAGTAATTTTTAAAATTAATTTTTCGTCCTATTCAAATATATGTTAATATGAAACCGTTCTTTGTGACATTTTGATTTGAATAGTCACCTACGCTGGGTTAAAGGAGCCAATATTTTGTAATAATTCGTTTTATTTATGAAGAAATCTGAAAAAAAAAATGCACACCTGCGCTTACTTCTTAATGTCAAAAGTAGAATTCAAATTTTAAATATAAGTCCGAAAGGTTCAAAGAGCATCTTTGAAGCATTTTCATACCTAGTCTATGTTTGTTAAAATATCGTGGCATATATAGCAACAATTCAAGGGGAAATAGGACATAGGATTGAGTTATATTACTATCACCAATTTACATTATACAGCTCCGTTATTGATAGAGTGCTTGAAAACACATAAATTAAACATTCCTGAAACATTTTCCATTGCAATTATCATGTCCCGTCATTTTTCCCTTACGCCATACAGTAATCAAGTGCCCAACATGCTGACCTGTGCATTGCCAATCCCAACGATACCTGCAGAGTACACCCTGTAATATAACTGTATTTCAGTTCTGTAGGTTTTTACCGTTTCAATTTAATCCGTATCTGTGCCAATAACGGAGCTGTGCCACTGCATCAATATTTTGAACTGTATGTTTACTCTATAATACAGAATATTCTTTATATAAACCTATTATTTACTTGCGATTCATATAATATCCACATAAGGATGTAATATTTGTTGTTATTTATTTTTAGCTTTTTAAGATCCTAGATTCTTGTTTTCTAAGTATTTTTACCTGCTCTATGTGCGTTTACGCCGCACGCTTAGTTGTATCTCCCGCTTATTAAATCTATATGCCTGCGTGAATAAAATAACGCTGATACCATGTGATAAAATCAGAAACTTATGTTAAGAGTTTCACCATTACGATTCTGTAGGATTTAAGATTGCTGAATTTATCGTAAAGTTATGGACATTAATTTACTGTGGGTCTTTTGGTAAAAACTGGGTAGCGAGCAAATCAAGAGAGACGCATTCTAATACTAAAATGTAAAACATAGGTTCCAGTTTCTAACAGCCCCTCATTGAGCAGGTTGAAAAAAGCAGTTCAAAAAATAATATTAGCACAACAAAGCGAGAATGTATGTGTCACAACAAAAAAATTTCCACTTAAAATTGTAGATATGCCTTTAGGTTCTCATTTTATTTTAATTTTACCAAATTTTTGAGGATAAAGCAGTAATTTCATTTCATGGTATTGTATCAATTTTATCAGATTACGGGCTTGTATTAACAGCACCTGGTTTTAAGAATAGTTTGTAGTAGCATATGTCCGTTTTAAGATTTTATCTAAATACTGTATAGATAATAGGTCTGGGAGAACATTTTGTATATTAGTTTGGTCAATAGTCTACCTGAGAAGGATTTTGAGCAGTAAATGTGTTATAGATGGAAAATGATAGGCAACTCTTTCAAACCAGAACTCTTCGTTAAAGAGTAATGAGGTCGCAAACGACTACAGAGTAAATAATTTGCGCGTTGATGTGAGATCCTAGCCCAGGAGCGTTTTAGAGAATCAGGATGGAAACTGACAGCTTCCCCGGGGGAGGCGTTTTACAAAGAAACAATGACCTCTATAGGTAGAATAAAACATATTTTGTAGATACAGCAATTCACTTTTTGCTTCTGTATAAATACTAAACGCGAGGCTTAATAGGCTGCAATAACCATTAATATTATCCTCGAGCGTAATAGTGAGGAAAAAAAGAAAGGAGAAGACAAGAAACTACTCCTAAAAAGTTAGTGCCACTAAAGTAGGCTTGTATTATCGCATCAGAAAAGACAAAGTATCCGGGTAAAAAATTGCAGAGAGCTATACCTACATGCTGTCTTAGCAAGGTCTAACTCTTTTCTTTGAGAACTGGTTTTCTGTTTACATGATTAAGAACATTACTTTACATCTGAAGCAAATAGTCATTTATTTATACGGCGGTCGTAAAATCCTTATGTAGATTAAATGAAATTAAAATGTTTAGCAAACTTCATTAGCATTCGACATCGTATCCCCTAGCTTATGTTATTCACTTGCAATGCTAACACTCTTTTTTTAGTTTCAGTAGAATGTTAAGCCAAAGTCTTATTCTTCCATCACGGGTTAGGACCTGCCTGTTCCAAACTCATTTCTATTTTATCTTTTTTTGTCTTCCACTGCATCTTCTTCCTTTCGGGTTATATGTCAACAAATTTGTTTGGTATCCTATCTTCTGTCATTCTTATTAAGTGGTTTATCCATTCTTATCTCTAATTTCCTAACTGTTGTAATATTGGTTGCACTTTTAATTTTTTTCTTCCATCCTTATATGATTTCCTTTTGTGCAATCTTTGACTGGTCGTAGAAAGCGCTTTTCTGCTGCTTCAATTTTATTTTCTTCCTTTTTTTTTTTTAAGTCCAAGGATCACTTCCATAAAAGAATAACTGGTATTCCATTACTGTGTAGAATCTGTGTGTCTTTTCTCACTTTGTTTTTAAAGCATTTCTAATTGTTGCACACACAGCTTTGAACTTTTTGTATTTTTATATTAACAACTTAATTTTAATCATTATGTGACATCACAACCTAAATATTGAGCGTGTGAAACTTATTCTATTATTTCTTCTTCTATCATAGTTTTTGTTCTTATTGAGTATTTACCTCGGAACGCCGTTACTTTGTTTTGGTCTTTGAAATCGTTATATTCTATTTTTATTTATTTTATTTTGTTGGTATATTTCTTTTTGTAGTCCATCTTCCTTGTCAAAAATTATTATTACATATCATCTGCAAATAGCCAAATATTTATATAATAGCCAAATATGTCATAACTCTATTTCTTTATGTGTAATCTTTTTCCATTCGTTAAGAATGTCTATGCACATATGAAATATTATTGGAGAAAGGCTACATCCTTGCTTAACAACATGATTTGTTTTCATTTATTCTGTTGATTTCCGATTTACTTCTATTATTATTATTTTTTTTTTTTGTGACTTATATTAGATGTTTAGGGTATCTTGTATGATACAACATTTTGTACAATAATAAGCTAGTGTAGGTCACAATGTATTCTCCCATTTTCATGAAAAGGGATAAGTGTTATAATAGTTGAGAATAACTTGAGGCAATAACTGTTGTTTTATGGACACCAATCCAAGTATGACGAGTAGAATTATTCGAGAAATATACTTATTATTTTACATTGGTTACACTGTATATAACAAAAATGTTCTTTATTATTCCAAATAGCACCTAAAAATATTGACCTGATTTGGTAAGTCCATGTTCATTAAAACAAATGTATTTTAGATAACACTGTGTTTACGCATTTGCATACGACTGTTATCTTGCCCTAAACGTTATTGGATATATTATCCGTTTTAGGTATCCATACCACTCTGGTTTGCTAGAACTGTTGACAAAAGAACAAAAGATTGCGGGAAGCGAGATGAACGGCGGGGTCGAAAGCATGGCATAGTCGCTACACAAGGTGTAGCTCGAGTAGTATTACAGAATAAGATGTACGTGAGATTCATTAACACAAAAAAAA